>VZRZ01003768.1:178434-253016 GCA_013398175.1 Climacteris rufus | reverse complement strand
TTTTTTTTTTTTAATTTGCATGGGTGGGGTCTGAATTTGACCCTTTGTTTCCATCATGTTCTTCTGGAGAGCTGAATCTTTTCTCTGGGATGGAGGGGCTGGTATTTTCTCTTGTTATAAAGCAAAGAAAGTTTCTTGCCTCTGCTCAAGTTCCACACCACAAATCCTTCCTTTTCACAGCGATGCTGTTCCAGTTTCACCTGCTGTGCACAACAGGACCCTTCCCAAGCAGGAATAAGGCTGCTCATGGGACTACCTTTGTCAGGGCCAGGGCCTGTAACCTCTGCATCCCTTTTGGAGTTAAGTCTGTTCACGAGGTTAGCACAGACCTCCGGGAATATGGGCTCTTGTAGGAGAAGGGAATGCACTGACCCAGCCCATCCCAAGAGGTGCTGGACAGCAGGAGAGATGTCCTGAGCTCCCTTCTCCATGCCAGTAAAGCCTTGCTGGGGCAGAGGGCAGCGACTGTAGCTGTTCAGCTCATCCACACAGCCAACACAGCTGTCTCTGAAGACTTCAGTCAGGTTTGCTCTTCCACTGGGAAGAGCTCTTTGAGTTCCATGGCATGTAAGGCCAGCAGGAGCAAGGCTGAGCTTGCTCTATATCACATACATACATACGTATAACCATAGAAACCTGACATAAATTTTTTAGTGCATATTTTACACTGCAAGGTTTTTTAGGTCAGACTTTAAAAGGACTGAATATATATATATATTTTTTTTTTTTTTACTCTTGCCTTCTTTTGACTCTGCTTTTAAAAATGAAAACCTTCCCCTTTGACTCCAGTAAGCCCTAATGGTAAATTAATGCTGTTGTAATAACTTGGGCTGTGCCTTTGGAAGGCATCAGAAAACTTTTTTATTGCAGCCAAATCCAAAAAGCTCTATCCAGTTCCAAGCCCTCTGTGAGGCTGTTTTCCCATCCTTCCCTGCCAGTTTCCAAGCTGGAAGAGATGAACATTGCTCCGTAACCGTGGATGGCTGGAACAGCACTGTCAGAGGTATCATTTTCAGACTTGTGGTTTCAGTATGCTCATTCTGACCTTTAGGGGAAGCAAGTGTCCTGACATTTAGGTTGGTTTATATCCCCTGCAATCCCTTTTCAATTAAAACTCATATCTATAGGGCTCCCTGTGAGCATCCCACAAACATTTATGATAAATCCCCGATGAACCAGCGCTGGATGGACTGGGCTGTGTTTCCGCCTGGCTTCCAGACTGCTCTGAACACCAGGAATCCTTGATCTGACCCTCTCTGGATGTATTATTTTGGTCATGAAAATCCCAGATCTGCCTTAAAAAGCTGTGGTGTTTCAGATGGAGGCTGTGTGGGAATACTCAGGCCTGCAGTGATGCAGAGCAAGAGGGCTGCTTTCCATATTGATGAGAGCAGTGGTGGTCCCCATGGGAAACTTGTCTCTTAATGATGTGTAAGAGTGGCTGCTGGATCAGGGAGAGGCTGGGAGCAGCCAGCCACGGAGATGACTCCATCCTCTGTCTTGCAGTGGCTGCTCTGTGTTGTTGTGAGCTGCTAGATCAGAAATGCTGTGGAAAAAAATGCACCTAATGAATTATCTGTTAAGGCCTGCTTCCCCTGCATTATCTGGTTCACACCAATGCCTCTACCTTCTCATTTTACCTTCGAAGTAGCTTCTTTGAAGACTCATTCTGTGTGCTCAGGCTCAGTGGACTGGGATCACACTTCTTAAACTCCTTGCCTTTCCTGATTATGCTTTTCAGAATAAATATATGCAGATATTGTTGCCTTTCGTTGCTTAATCTCAGCAGGCAACTTCACTTTAAAGTATCTTCAGGCAATTACTACCCAGCCCTTCCTTCTCACAGCAGCTTTTCTGACACAGGACACGCTTTGGCGTGACAACACCCAGATCAAAGAGTGCTCAAGTGTTGTTTTTGCTTTTGCACTAAAACCGCATTGGGCCAGCACATGAAGGAAGATCTCACCCATGTTTGGAGACCCCAAAGCAGATCATAATTCAGCTTTTGAAGCAGTGATTTATCCCTGCCCATGGGTGACTGTGTGGCCAAGGGAAGGGTCTCAACAGCAACTTCAGCTGAAGAGACTGAGGCTTTAAGGGAGGGTTGCAGTAAAATATAAATTATAGTGAGGGTACCCATTTTTATCTGAAGTGGAAAAGAGTTTATTTACTTCTTGAATATACCAAACAAAAGGGTTTGTGTCCTTTATTTGTTCACATCTCTTCAGTTTCTTTCCTGGTTAGTGCAGGATGTTTGCAGTATTGACTTGTTAAGACTCCCTGGGTTGTTTTTAGGATGTTTTCAGGCTGTTTTTTAAACAGGTTGTTGTTGTTGTTTTACATGTTTTGCTGCTGGCCATAGTTGCAAAAGGAGTTAAGTGCATTATTCATAGAGGTGGTGTGAACCTGTGTACAAGCTAGATAGAAAACCCAAGATTTCTGCTACAGTAAATCACATCCTGCCTTTGCCTATCAGTAAATATTACCACTATTATTATTAAAATGTTAATATTATCAGCAGTGTTTTGCAGTGCAGGCATTAGGAGGCACAGCTGAGCTTGTCTGACCTGATCAGCTGAGGCAATGCATGCATACTAATGAATTCATTGCCTTATTTGTCTCCTAATATGTTTTAAAAGGTAAATTAATGTTCTTCTACCTGGTCTTTAATGAATATCTTACATCCTGCATTAGGAACTCATTTACTTTCCTAAACTATTGCCAGCACCAGTCATGAGGAACTGTTAGAAATTTGCTGGTGCAGGAAGCAGTAGTCTTCAGAGCTGCAGATTGCTTTGATAATGGGATTTTTTCCCTTTTCACACCTATGCTTACAGCTAGGATAGTGTTTATATCCAGCTGATGAGCTGTATTTGAAAGATTACTGGAATAATTAAGATTTCAAACAAAAGCACTTGCACATCCCCCTTTTCTTTTTCTATCAACACACACATAGGCGGCTGTGCCTTCTACTATTGTAAATAAAGAGAATTATTGATGCTCCCTTGACATTTAGAGGCTGTCTTAAACGCAGTGCTATCATTTCCTCAATACAGCCATTTTTCAGAGAGACTTTTTATTTTACACAACAAAAATGGGTTATTTTGCTTTGCCTTGTGCACCCTGACATCTCCACAGGCACTGTAACCACCTTCCCTCGGGAGTCACAGTCAGCTGCAGCTCCCAGACACTGCTGGGATGTAGAGAACTCAGTCTGTGCAGTTCATAATGAAGACTTTTCTTTTTGTGGATGGTAAAATATAAGGAAACACCACGTGGGGAGACCTTGAGGTTCATCAACTCTGCACTGATAGTGGCCATCACCAGATGAAGCCAAGAGCCCTTCAGACGTGAGCTCCTGGAGTGCATCTCCTCTAAGGAGTTGTTTTTTCCTGTCATTCTCAGGACCATGCCACAGTTCTGATCTTTGTGAGCAGGTTCAACCCCCTGGGTTTTGCATTAGGCTGTGGTTCCCCGTGTCTTGTGCCACCAGAGCAGAAATGCAGGAGGAGGGCTGTGGGCAGAGCACCCTCCTAATCAGCTGATAAAGACTGGGGCACTTTCCATGCAGAGGCACCCCTGGGCTGCCACATCCCAGCCATGGCCTAGATAAATATGGGACATATGTTCTTAGCAGAAAAGTCTTGCCCTGTCTGTCTTTGCTTTCACAATCCTGCTCAGAAAATGGAGATAAGGATGCTCGGTTCCCTCCCAAGAGAACAGTGACAGGGGTTTGTTTATGTGTGTCAACCCCCAGGAACACAGAATTACAAATGTCTGGTTTAGCTCTGGGGTAAGGCCGTGGACTTGAGGAGGTGACAAGAGGAAAGTCTGGCTAAGGAATGGCAAAGTCCAGGTCCCTGTCAGTCACTGCTGCTCCCAACAAGTTTTATCTCTCTTTGATTTCATGTTGCAGTAATGTGAGCATTGCAGGCACAGAGTGAGAGAAGGCCCATGGCTGAGCCCTGAGTTTTGCAGTTCTTCGATGTTTTCATTTTTCTGTAACAGAGAAGAATTTCAGTTCAACCAAGCAAGAGATGAAAAAGCCAGGGAGAAAAAGAAGGCCCAGGTGGAGCAGGATGCCCAGAGCTCAGGGAGAGAGGCCAAGCCCATGTCTTGGGCAGTTTTCCCCACTGCTCTGTGTGTTGGTCCAAGCTTTTCCCTAGAAACACGTTATAGGAATGAAGCAATGGCCAAAGATGTGGTGTGGGATGTCCCCTGTCACTGGACAGCAGCTGGACTTTGGATCACCAAAGCCCTTTGGTGCCAATGAGAGTTTTCACAGAGATAATAACTGGCACAATAACCAGCCCTCGCTGGACAATTTCTTTGACTAATTTAGTCATTAAACATTTTCAAATTAAATATAAATTAAAAAAATAAAAAGGAAGAAGGAGTAAAAATATGGTTGGTTGCCTACTACCCATTTTAGAGTGTAATATTTCTGACAGTATGTGTAAGTTTCTCCATGGGCAAAAGATCTCGTGATTTATTGAGCCATTTATTAATTAGAAGATTACAGCATGACTGCTTCCCAGTAGCACAAAAAAAAAAAAATAGACTAAGAGTTAATTATAAGTGTTGTAAAAGGGTATAAGAAGATTCATAATCCAGCTTGCACATTCTTTTTGCTTCAAGTTATCCATGAAAACACTTAAAATATGCTGAATTTTAAACCTGATAAATCCTCTTCAGCAAAAAGCCCTTAAATTTAGGTAGATGCTGTTATGCCCATTCTTAGAGGGGTCAGGTCTAAATGCATAAAATATTATTTCAGCATTAAAATCTCTCTGCATCCTGACCTGGGCTGTGCTCCTCGTGGAGGCTTCTGTGTTGCAGTGTCTGGAGAAGCTGTATCCATTCCCTGTGACATTTCCCCTATGCTTTTGTCTCTTTGCCCTTTAAGAATCAGCTCCCTGCCCTTAAAGCACTGTCAGAAACTGCAGCTCCTGACACCTGTCCCTCTAACATCTTCACTTTTGTGAAACAAGAGAATCTGATTCTTGTCTTTTGCTAAGAGTTTTGTTCCTATTTCCCACAGGATTTCTTTTTTTTTGTCAGCTTAATAGCCACAAGCTCTTTCTTTGCGCTTGATAATCCCTTTGATCTTCTTCACTCATTGCTCAGCACAGTGCCATAAGGATGTTACTACCTTTAATCTTTTTGCCATTGATCAGTAATATTACTGTCTGCTGCTTCCCTGTGATTCTTCTGCTGAAATTGCCACTACATCCCCTCTATGTTTTCCTGGAGGAAGTGTCACAACATGGGTAGTGCTGCAGGAGAAGATCGTAGATGCTGGAATGAGTTAAAGAGCTTGAGAAGAAAGGTTAGGACACTAAGAGCAAATTTATTAGACGTTTTACATATTTGTACTGTTCTATTTTTGTCTAGCTAGGGGAAAAGTTACATTTAATCAGAATTTCTGGTCTTTTGAGCTGTCTGTTTCCTTTCTCTTCAAGGCACGAAGAAGGAATTCTACAAAATCTATAAGCTCACATTTCTACTGTCTCTCAATGGTTTGTGGGTGGAATGACATCCTTTTACAAGGCAAATAGGAGATTTCCAACTCAACTCGAGATCTGAGTATACCCAGCTATCCTGCTGCTTCCTGAAGTAGGTCACTGCCAAGAGCAGACTAGCTGATGATGTTGCTGGTGATAACAGGGGATGCAAAGTAAAACCAACCTTCTTTCCACAGCTATATTGCCTAACAGTGGTAGTAATAACTAAAAAAAAATATACTGTGAAGAAAGTGAGGCCAGCATGACTCAGCCTCACAAAAGGCAGGCACGAGATCAAGAAGAAATCTTTTGCATACACTCATTATTCTGGGTATAATTACACTTCACTGCAAATGGGCTTCACCTGCCACATTTTGTATATAGGTTTTTAATTGTCTAAGTTGTGAGGCGGGGGAGGAAGGAGGCAGATTTGGTTCTGCCCATTATCTGTATGAAGAGCCTTTGCAAAACTGTAATTCAAATATGAGTCAGAATTTTCAGTGCTCCAAGGAACGAACCACAATTACAGAGTTTTATGAAACTAAGATTGTAATCCATCAGTGGGACAAATAACTGTATGTTAATCTGTTAATCACCTAAAAAGGGCAGAGTTTGAGGTGTTAGATTCAGCTCACACTTTGTTACAAGGGTGAGATCTGCTTGCCACAGGTATGGAGATGGAAAAGGGGCATCTCCAAGACCCCATTTTTAAATAAGCACTCCCATATGAAAGGTGGCTGTGTTGGATGGGGAGGTCACGTGAGTTTTGTTGGATGTTTATTCCAGTTGTGCCATCTCTGCCTGCTGTGGTTGAGGTAGTGTCTTCTGACCTGCTTTATCTCTTTTTTCCTTAATTGATTAAATAAAGAAAGAACTTCCTGCTTGTTTCCATTCTAAGCAAGCAAGAGAGATTGCTGCTCCACTTATATGACTGAAGGTCTTACATTTCCAGAGGGATTCCCCTCCTCACAGCCCTGTGTTATGTGCTTTTTACCCAGAAGGGAAGACAAGTTCCACTACCAGAGCACAGGCTGCTGGTGCTGAAGTGTCAGGGTTTATGATGTATAGCAGAGTGTCACCTGTACAGAGAGAAATTGTCCTCTCCCCTCCCTTTGTATTTACACCTTGTATCTGTGAGTTATCACATATTCTTCTGGCCAAGGTCTTGATTGCCTGAGAAAAGAATAATGAACATTAGGGAAAATTCCTGTGTGGTTTCACCTTGGAATGTGGAGGGTGGTTATTTCAAAGCACCCACCCAGGCTGTGCACAGAGAACTGCACACAGAGATTCACTCACCACATAAAGTCACCTCTTGATCCCATGTGGTGCAATTCTGCCAAGCCATGGAACCACCCTACTGTTCCTCAGTTGGGGCAAAGTTGTGAGTTTGAAGGGAGACAGAGAGTCCATTTGGGACCCAAAGACTACAATCACAAATCTAAAGGCTAAAGCCAGGCTGTCAGAGGGACTGGCTGTCCACCTGCAGCCCCCTTTTGTTGCTGTCGAGCCTGTGGGGACTCACAGGGCTTCCAGCCCCGAATCCCACCCTGGCAGGCATCCCCTCTGTAGGGCACAGTGCCGTCAGCTGGTGGCAAAGCTGGAGGCTTCACATTCAGCATCATTTGCTGTTTCTTGAATTATTTATAGTAATTATGCTGGTGATCCACAGAAGCGTTGCTGCTGTGCATCATATCCAGATGTCTGCAAACATGCTCCCAGGGCCAGATCCTAATTTTAGCTCCCTCTGCAAAATATTCTCCTCTGGACTGAGGCCCTATTTCTGTTCCTGTTGAACTCTACAGCAAGGCAGATTGCTGGCTTAGGGAGCTAAATACTGCTTCACTGAAAGACAGGGATCATGAAGGGCACAGATTTGAGCTGTGCAAGATGAGCGTAAGTCAGGCTTCTTCTCCACGTGGAGACCTCTTGTACGGCCAAGAGGCAGAGAGTGGAGTCAGGTCACACCAAGGGTGAAGATCATCTGCACTGAAGACATTTCATCTGTACAGCTCTACCCCTTCCTCCATGCATGGCAGAGCCCCAAGGCTGCAGATCCTGATCAAGCTTTGGTGTCACATGGGAGCTGCAGATGAGGTCCTGGAGCTGTAGTGAAGTCAGAGCAATGATATTCATAACACCTAAACCTGTCATCAGGAGATACTGTCATCCAACCTGCTGTTCCTCATCTAAATGAATTGCCAAGCATGCATAATAAGATGCATCTATTTAGCAACAAATATAAGTTGTTTATCAGGAACTTGGTGTCAGGATGGGTTTTACTTTGTTCAGTGACATGTGGGGCCAGCCTGGGAGATGGAGCTGTGTCCCATTACCTGAAAACAACTCCTTAGGGAAAAAGGCCACACAGCATATGCCAGAGTTAGAGTGTTATTTATTTGGGCAGTTCTGAGTTGTTCATATACTGTCTTGTTAAGATTTTTAGGCTGACGTTTATTTCCCTGTTCTCTTGATCAATTGGCTCGCAGGTCAGTTTGAACAGTGGGTAGGAAAGGAGCAAATGTAGGAAAATCCACAAAATGTGTGAGATGGGGAACCAGTCCTGTTGCTCCTCGCAGTCCTCTTTGCTTACTAAATTAAGCAGCTAATGTGTTATGAAGCTGAGTGTGTAGGAGCACACCAGGTCGTCCCAGCATGAGGGAGTTTTTGTACTGGACTCACATCTCTATTTATTGAAGTCGTCATTATTGACACTGGTGGTAATTTTGTGTGTACAACGACTTCAGGCTGAGCATTTGGGGCATGGTGGAACTTGTTTTTAGAGTGATGCAGGAGGCTTAACACAGGATTCAGATCCATGCTGCTTGTAAAAGCATAATTTTTGTATGGTGTGTTACAATTATTGTATGGTGTGTTTATTAATAATAAAAGTCACATTGGGTAGCTTTCTGGCTGAAGTGCTGTGAGAAATGAGATGCTTCCACCATCTCCCAGTGGGCCTCCCCATCCCAGACAGCAATACTCTAATTAACTTTTGTCAAGTGGCCCATTGAATCTAGAAAAATGGAGCCATCCAGAGGTGCCTATGGCTCTACCTATGTAGCTGCTACCTGAAAAATTGCTTTCTATTCTCCACCAGGAAAGAGGGGGAAAGCCCACTTGGTAATGATCAATTTTCTAAATGTGGTGTGTCCTGGGACAACATATGCATATAAACTTGGGGGAATGGAGCAAAACCCAAAACTGTCAGGATTCATAAATGAAAGAACAAAAGGGGAGAAAGGAAAAATGGAAAATCTTCCCAAAATTTCATGTCTCAGTAAGGAACATTTATGCAAAAGGTGGTAACAGTATTTCTCTTAAGATAGGAAATGATGATGAGCTACTGAGATTGAAATATTTAGTGTCCATTTGAGGAAGAGTTAAAAATCAGCAGCACAGCTTTCCCAGAGTCTGCATACATATGTAAAATCAATAGCTTAAGTCATAAATTCCCATCTCACTCATCTTCCCTCTCTCCTAAATTCATAGATTTTAATACCAGAAGAGACTATTATGAAAATTTTTTTCTGACTGCTGAAGAGACCTTATTTTCATACAAGAGTCCTGCTGAGCTTTTCTCATCCCTGCAGTTCCCTCCCCACCCTTGGAGTTCACATTTTCCCAGGGTCCCGCAGCCCACTCTGTGCTCCAGCAGCGCCCCTGTGTTCCCACTGGGTACAAAAAATTGCAAACTTGGCACCTTTGATTGCAAGCTTGTCGGGATAGAAGGAACATCTTCTGTTCCATGAACTGTCTAGCACAGCAATGATAATGATCACACTTCTGAAATGTGTTCCTTGGGCATAAAAAGGCTTTGGTGCCTAGAGGAGGTCTTGGCTGCTTTAGATCTTTAAGACCCTACAGGGAGCAAAGGGTGTAGTTTTTAACCTGGAAATGCACAATATTTATCCAACACCAAACGCACATCAGGAGCAAGAAACTTGGTACTGCTCTGCTGAGACTCAGCCCAGTAAATATCCCCAGAGCCTCCTTCCCTTTTGGGTCCAAACACCCCCAGCAGCTGTCAGTGCTTTCTTTCACTGCATTTCCACACCCTTTTCTCTTCTGCATGAAAGAGGTAAGATTTTCACTCCCCTCTGTCCAAACCCACAATCTTCTGTTTTCCAGGGAAGAGTGGGGTCTTTGTCAATCCTATTTCCTGCACACAAATACATTTTTCATATTGGTAGGCTCCCGGCTGTTTATACATGCATGTGTATGTGTTTATCTCTTTTAAAAAATCAGCATTTCATTGTATCTGTGTGTATATGTAATAGGAAATGGAGATTCATTTCAACCTCAATCTTGTTATTACTTCCACAAAATACACCTCTAATAACATACATAAAACTGCATAATTTTACAGTGCTGAATTGTTTTGACTTCATTTTGAGCAAGAAATCTGGGCTACAATGGGGAAGTTCATGAGCTCATAAAATCTAACTTCTAAAACCGTGCCAGACACTGAAACTACCAGCTACTCCTTTCACACACATAAGTATTATAATTACAGATTTTCTAAGGTAAATTTGAACACAAATGCTTGCTTACATTTCAAATTTAAAGATATGGAAAAGTTAATTATATAGTCTTTAAAGATAACCAATTAATTTCTTAAGGAATAGGTTTGAAAAGTCCCCTCTTTAAAGGCTGCCTAATAATTTGAGCTGATGTTGACACAGTGCATTTTTTGCTGCATATTGTGTTTTCTGACGATAACATAATAGGCATAAATTTGATCCACTGTAAATGTAAGACTGAAGATAGAATTTGAAATTGTTGGTTGTTCAGCAGCCTGCACATGATATTTAGTTGTCGGACAGTATTTCACATAAAGAACAAGTCTTTTTGACTACTTCTTTTGTTTAATTTAAGCTTTTGAATAGTATTTTAAGAATTATTGTCAACTTTTCAACTTATTGCCTTGTGGAATCATGATATTAGTTTATACAAACTGTAAACCTGTGTCATTTCCAAATTTGCAATTCACCATTCCTCTCTGTTTGAATAAATCATGCCAGTTTTTAAATGTAAAAATGGTTTTTCTGTCTGTGCTCCATTGCAGCTTTTTCTTTAACCCAGTTATTTTTCAAGGTGAATTTTTGTTCCTGATATAATTATTTTTAGTTGAATGGGATTTTCTGCCCCTCTGATGTGGGAAGGTGACTGTCCCTGTGCTTACCTAGCTAAAGCACTCTCCATGGTCTTACCCACCACTGGGGTCATATCCATGAGCTAGGAAAGATCTTGCCTTTGGAAGCTGTGAGTTCCCTGCTCTTCTTTGTGCACATTTCATGTATTGTGGGAGTTGGACAGAGTTTATTGCTACAAACTAATGATTTCCTGGTTTCTGTAAGCTTTCTTCAGATGATCTCAGAGCAGTTCAGCTTCCCTCAAGTGAGCAGGAATTAACACACCACATGGCACAGTGAGGCTTCCCATTCAAGTTCAGCCAAATAGCACTCATCTGACACCATGAAGTCCAAGAAAAGAAGGGGAAAGGCAGTGCTTTTTCAGACCCAGTTTCCTCCCCATGGATGGGAATGCAGCTCCTCGTGTGGATAAGCTGCTGCTCTGCTCTGCTGGGTGTTGGCTCTGTTATATCCCAGCACAACGCCGGGTTTAGCAGAGCAAAATGAAGCACTAATTCTGCATTATTAAAGCAGACTGTTGGCTTTGCTCTTCCCCCTGTAGAAGTGGAATTCTTCATGGGGAGAAGGCTCAGAGTTTCTCTAGCAGGGCTTTCAGGCTGCTTGGTCTCTTGGGGTGTGACCGCTGCCAGCCTGGCGGGAGAGTCATGCACCTCTGAGCTGCCCTCCAGCCCTGCAGCATTCCTGGAGAAGGAGGGCTTGACCTTCTCAAGTTCCAAAACTCTTTCATCTTTTGCTTTGTGGGATGTTCACATGCTAATATTTTGGAGAGCTGGTGCATTGTCCCTGTGCTGCCAGCAGCCTCCGTGCCGGCTGTATGGAAATTCATCTTCTCCAGAACTGTTTCTGTGTGAAGTTGTGGTTCAGGCCTATTATCATTATTTAAAGTCACTTTTGCAGCAGCATAATAGTAAAGCTTTTTATAAAATATATTATCATTCTGAACTTTGTTGTTAGCAAGAGAAAGAAGGAATAACAGTATGCTGGGTTCAGCCATCAATATAGAGGGTGTATCATCAGTCAAATCCATAAAGCTTTTAAGCTGTCTTGTTTTAAATTAAGGTTTACAATGCATTACAATGGGATATTTAAAACTGTGTACATGTTTTATCAGGTCCTCGTGACTCTATAAATGCTCTCTGATTAGTAGGTCTAAACAGAGCAGCCTTGATTCAAAGCTGACTTTTATAATTAAATCCATTTATTTTGAAGGATGTTGCCTGTATTGTATGGGGGGACTGAGGGCTCTGTATTTATTTCTCAACAAAGGCAAAATTAAATTTGAACCAACTTTGACATTCACCAAAATCTAAAAAGACTTGTTAAGATTGTTGAATCAGAAGATTATCATTACATGGAGACTTTGAGCAGGATGTTACATTGCAGTAGTGAAGGGGAAATATGCAAAAAAGGGGCAATATTTATAAGTCTGGTACATATGCTATCCTTTAAAATAGTGCTTACCAGTCTCAAACAGTGTTAGGGCTGCACAGTGTAAAATGCCCTTTGGGCACATCAGGGTGACATTAATGGGCTGTAAAGACCTCACGTTCATTTAGACAACACAGAAAGGATGGAAAGGGGAACAGATGCTAAATGAACTTGTCTGCAGTCAGACATCCATCCAGCAGGAGAGCTGTGATTACAACCAAGGCTCCTCATTTACAGTCTGGTGCTCTAAATAAAACCAGACAAAATCTACGTTCTTTTCCTGATCATAACTGCACATCTTGGCTGGCAACTGTGTCAGAGAAGCCCTGCTTCACTTCTAAGAGTAAACGCCTCGTTGTCAGTAGGAGAAGATGCACAATCTGCAGTGGGAGAAGGTCCCACCTAAACCTCCTCCCACACTGTCAAACATCTGCCCTGGATCAAGGTGCTTAACACGGGAGGAGGTAAGTTTGAGATGAAAGGATAGTCTGGTTGTCAGACCAAGGCTTCTCCATCAAACCTGCCAAAGTAGCACTCCACCTGAAAAATTTGGTGATTCACACAGAGAGAAAGAATGGGGAAATGTGTTGGGATACAGAGACTGTGGATGCAAATATAGGTGACATGAAAATCTAATTTGGTGCTGGAAAATAGCTTTCTTCTTCCCTTTTCCATTTAGAAATTTGTCACACCATTGGCAAGAATCTTTGGGGTTGAGCAGAAGGTCCTGCGGACAAACAGGAGTGCAGGAGTAAAGAAGAACACCAAGAGATGATGATGGAAGGAGGTCTCTGTGGGGGAAAGTAGAGTGTACACGGACCTGTGAGGTGAGGAAAGTCCTGATGGGAGTGGAGGAGATCAGCAGTTTCAGGTTGAATCATATTTCCAGTGTGACTGCTCTCTGAAATATTGGTTGGCACTGTCAGGCTAAAAAGAATAAGCTTCTAAGTTTCACATTCAACCCACGTGATATTAATGAGTATTTGAGTCATGCCTACAACTGGCATGAGAAATCAGAGCCAGAGATCAAAAGCTCAGATCAAACCTAAATATTCTCTTCACAGTCTTATGAAAGATTGCGGTCAAGGCAAGAGTTGGCATTTAACTGTGGCTACACAAGACTGACAACTAAATGAAGGGGAAATCAAAAGCCAGTTTAATTGTTGCCTGTTGTTATTGTCAAAATGACCGGCTAATTAAATATTTATTGTTTACTGGTTTCAAGCATACATTTGGCATGTTGGGATGCTGTGTAATCAGTAGATCATACATTTCCCCAGAACAAAATAGTAGCCTCACAAAAGCCTGTTGTGAAGATTAGCTGGCTAATGGGCTTGACTCACCCCCCTGAGCACCGAGGGTGCAATTTGCAATTGCAGTTCTGAGTTCCCAGCTGGAAGTGCTTCATGCTCCCATTCCATCTCCCAGCAGGGGGATGCAGCTCTTCGCCTCCAGCCTGGGCTCTCTCCAGCCCTTCCAGCAGAAGCTGCCCACCAGAGGCAGTGATTTAGCACAGCTGGCTCCATCCTCTGCTCCCTTTCCTGCCTTCCTCTCCTGTCAGGCCATGTCCAGCTCCTGTGCTTGATGGCTCTTTGACTGCCCTGAGGAATGAGGTTGTGTTCCACTTCCCTTCCGAAAGGGAAGCTTCCCAGCACGGGGGGATGTCTGAGACTCCAGAAAAACCAGGACGCTTTCTGCTTGGGCTACAAACCAAAAAGAGAGATCCTCCATGATCCCACACTCCTGCCAAGTCTTAGATGAGTGCTGGTCCTTTGGGGCACAGCAGTGACATGTAAGAAATGGAGATAATGCAAAGACCCGTGAAGAGGCACAAAATCTTAGGATGAGCAACGAAGGGCAAGAAGGGCAGCAAAGCTGGTGAAGGGTCTGCAGAACAAGACCTTTAAAGAGCTGCTGAGGGAGATGGGGCTGTTCAGCTTGGAGAAAAAGAGGCTCAGGGGAGACCTTATTGCTCTCTCCAGTGACCTGAAAGGAGGTTGTAGCAAAATGGGGGTCAGTACCTTCAAAATAATAAGCCATAGGATGAGATCAAATGGCCTCAAGCTGCACTAGGGGAGGTTAAATTGGACAGTAGATAAAAGTTCTTCACTGAAAGGGTGATCAAGCACTGGCACAGGCTGCCCAGGGGAGTGGTGGGATGTAAAAGACTTGTAAATGTGGTATCAGGGGACATGTGGTACCTTAGTGGTGGGCTTGGCAGTGCTGGGTTAACAGCTGGAATTGATGATCTTAGAGGTTTTCTCCAGCCTAAATGACTCCATGTTGCTTGTGCTCCCAGCGGCAACTGCAAGTGCAGGGGTATTTTAATGTGGGGGAGAAAGAACATCTGCACCACACCATGGCTGAAATGGATGGCAGCACTTGGGAGTCAGACCTGAGAGATGCTCCTGGGAGCCCTCAATGGATGCAATGCTGCCAGCAGCTCTGGGAAGGGGAATCACACAGAAATTCACAGCAGAAAACACTTCATGCTGAGGCTCTCCATGGAGCTTTTTTTCTGATTTCCAGCCCTGAGTAACAAGACTGGGTCTCAGCAGACTGTCAGCCTCATTCACTCCTGCCTAACAGCGAGGAGGGCAGGGGCAGCAGGGCACAGGGGGTGCCAGACCACCCGCTCTCAGCTGCAAACATTGCAGGGGAACATTGCCAGGCTGCAAGTGAGCAAGGCTTGGGAATGCTCACGGGCCTAGGGACATCCTCACTAGAAAGGAGGAGGAGAATCCAGGCAAGGAAAGCCAGAAGGAAGGTGGGAAAGTCTGCAGAAATGAGAGTGGGTTCTTTGCAGGGAGCTTCACTCAGAGCTATCCTCACTAACAGTCAAGCCATTTTAGTAACAAAAAAAAACCCAAAAAAAAACACAAAAAGGAAAAGCTGGTATTTTCAATTCCTCAATTAAAATGTAATTTACACCCTGCGCTCTCCCTCAGATAAAAGCATGCTTTGTTCACCCAAGCGTGAAACAATATTTACAGAAACATTTTGTGGCTTAATACGCTGCTGTGGTGGAGGTGCCTGTGCACGCACGGCCTGGCCCGAGGGCAGCTCCCACCCAGGGCTCCAGGGAGGGGCACGGTGGCAGCACCAGGGCTCTGGGGACCATTAGGAGTGCAATTTCTCCAGAGCTGAGCTGGCTGCCCAGGCCTCAGTTTGTGGCCATGGAATAAAACCATCCTGCTATAAAGCACAGCCCATCAAAGCCTGTGCTGGCTGGGCAGGCTGGGACCTTCCCCAGGAGCCGTCCCTTCCTACAGCAGCCTCTGGGCCTCAGCAGAAGGTGTTTACACCTGCCAGAAACTGATTTTGGGGGTGTTTTGCTGAGTTCTTAGGGGGCTTTGAGCATGAAATGGGGTTTTTCTGGGCTGATAGGACTGAATGAGGGTGGGAACAGAGATGTTTTTGTAGTTAGTTAGAGCTGCCAGAGTTCAGTAGGAGTTGAAGTGCTGAAGGATGCTTTCCCCTCCAGCAGCTACTCAAAGATGAGAAAAGATGTGTGGAGAAAGGGTTGTACTTTGCTCCCTCATTTCTGATCCTTTTGATTGGCTTGTGAAGATGAGCACCTTCCAGGTCTGTCAATCCCAGACTGAAGAGCTTCTGGCACAAATAGGATTGGTAAAGCTTTCTGGTACTTACCTATTCGGTATGAGGACTTGGCATGAGGTTTTTCAATGCAAGGATTTAATTTCCAGTACAGAATCACATACTCCTTTCAATAGCTTCATTAGAAAATTCTGGTTATTTCAACCATCTTATTATTTTTCCAACTTACCTAAATGCATTCAAGGGTAATGAATATGCAGTTTGTGTTTAGGAAAAAAATCTGCATGAAAGTTAATGGAAATCTCCTAACAAGCACCCCACTTCCATTAATTGATTCCCTAATCCAGTGAAGCATTAGTCATATAATTAATTTCAAGTATTCGATCTCTACAATCAAAATTGCTGGCTCTGATTCGAAGCCAATCAAACCACCAGCAGCCCTGCCATTGATTTCCATGGATGAGATCCAAAGGAACTATGCACATGTTAAAATTAAACACATCCTTAATTGACTTGCTGGGGGCCATATTTAGATCTCCTTAAATTACCTGTTCCAAGCAGGCCCCTACAAATGCTTGAAAGTGAGAACAAAAATGTAGCTACCTCTCAAGAAATGGTGCCTATCCCTGAGGATATAAACTTACCCAGTGTGTTGCTGTGTTTTCCTCGGGCCTGGCTCTTGTTCCTAATCCACTTGCTAAATTAGAAAACTCGAGCCACTGTGACATAGGCAGTCTCAGACTGAGAAATATTTGGGACCAAAACCTCCCTTAACACCTGACCTGCTCAGGGGAGGTCAGCCACCTCTCCTTAGCTCTGTGACAACGTGACTGCATGTCTGCAAAGCCAAACACAAAAGAGTGGCACTGCAGTCCACAGGGGGCTTGGGGGTCCTTTTGTACAGCAGAGCCTGCTGAAACGATGCTTCTGCCCTAAATTTACCATCAGAACTCAGAGCAGAGATCTGGATTGAACCCATCTCTTCTTGTTTTGGAGTAGCTCACCTGCAGTTACTGTGAGACCTTTGCCAGGAGCACATGTGTCTATCTGGGTCCAGGGGACAGCAGAGCTTCTCCAGGACCTGTTCAGGGAATTCAGTCCTGACCCAGAATATCTCCCCCTCCTCAAGAGACCAGTGTTGCAGCAGCTGCCTGAAAATTACTCCAGACTAGAAAAACTCTCCAATTAGGCAATTAAATTGACAAAACACCTCCAGTTGTGAAGAAATCTAATAATTTGTGGGTTGGGGTCTTTTTGTGCTTTTTTTCCTCTATTTTTAAAAAAATTATTATTATTATTGTTGCTAGAATGGATTATCTCTACACACTCTTATCTTATTTGCAAGCCAAAGAATTATAGATAGTAATTGGATAATCTCTCAATTATCCCCAGTGACTTAATTATCATCATTAACTGTATTTATTTCACTAATGTGGTGGATTTCATTTGGGGGTTTCATTCTCCAGGCCTATTAGTTTGACTGATAATGGGGTGTGCTGAAAATAGCATGGAAGAATTATACAATTTTTTACAAAATGATGGGTCATACCTTCCAAAACACAAGAAAAAAGCAAAACCCATTCTATTTCAGGGATACGTCTAAAATCAGAACTTTCAGCTCCAAAGTTGATTATGTAAATTATGGAATTTCATCTCTATTGCACCGAGCTTCTGAATACATGGTGAAATCTGTTGTGTTATGCTACAACAAGAAGTGGCTACCGTAAATTGAAAGTCAATGCAGACAGCAAACAATGCCTTAAGGAGACAGTGCCACGATCGGAAATTTCAGGAGGTAATGCAACTTCTTTGTCTGGCTGGTGCACTTGTATTCGAGCGTGATTAAAAAGCCCTGGAAGTGAAACTCATTCCTGCAGCTTGATACCAGGAGATGGATTGCCTGACTAATGAGAGAGATCTCCTCCACACAGCCTCCAACACGATGTCCAGTGCAGGGGGGCTCTGAGCCCCATCTTGCTGCTGCTGAATCACAGAGGTGGCCTGGGCTGAGTATCCAACACTGCTAATCCAATAATCAGGAACACACACAAAAGCTGGTCCAGCACCAACAAACACTAGGTGACAGCTCTTATTCCTTTCCACGCCAATTTTCTGTGTGGTTTTGTTTGTCTTTTTAAGAGCCTGAAGCAGAAAAATAGAACTGTTGGAAATTGCTTTACATTAGTTGATTATCTCTGGCTAAGTTGAGAGCATTTGGCCTTGCTTATTTGGAATAATTTAACGTGAGAACCCCACGGAGGGTGGTAATTTACAGGGTATGGTCTCAATTGTGGGATATACACATCGTGAGGCAAAGGGCGGGGGAACTGCCAAACATATTTAGATAAATCTTTGAACTGCTGTTTATTATTCCAGGCCTTATCTTGTTTCAGTAGACCAGATGCTGTTAAAATCAGTAACATGCTCATATTAGAAGCAAAATCATTTGATGTTCTTTGTCTTTCAGAGCCATAAAGCCTAAATTTCCAATGTAACCCATTTCAATGTGCTGTAGACACATATTTATTTGAAGAGATTACCTGAGGTCTCTGCTGTAGGTAGAGTGTTGCTTATTTTTTGTTTCTCCCCAAATTCTCCAAGTTATTGCTTCATGCCCCTTTAGGCTAAACGACCCCATCAGTCATCACACTGTCCCCTCCCACCTTTGGCAGTCAGAGCTTTGTCCCTGCCTGCATTGGGGACTGGCCAACAAGGGCACGGCTCAGTACCAGCACCAGCTACTGGTCCAGCTTTTGATTACCTGAAGGATTATCTTGAATTGTGACTGTTGTTTTTTTAATTACAATGGGTGAATTGCAATACTGTTTCCGTAACCAGATTTCCATTTTACACATAAATATTGGCTTTTCAGTCTGGTGCAGCAGGAGGATACTCACACTTCTGCCAATAGCTTCCTCCTATGTAAGTAATTGGTTTTCTCAAGGTTATTTATTTAGATGATTATTTGATAGCAGACTGCAATTTTGTTGTCTTCAATACACGAAAAGCTAGTTTTTTCTCTATTAATTTGTTCTCTGAACTTTATTCCCTCACTCAAACTAGAGCCAAAAACCAAGCCCAGTCATAGATCAAATGCCAATATCTGCTGTAAATCCATGTAAACCAATGGATTAAACAAGCAGAGAATCTGGGTCCATATATATTAGAAAAAGAGGGAAATAAATCTTACCTGCGCTGAGAGACTGCATTAGCTTATTGTGCTTGTAAGGCTTTGAAAAACCTAATATAGATTCCTGTAGTGGATGAGCACAGGGAGCTCCATCATTTCCTACAACCACTACAACACTGAGCTGCTTTGTGCTTTTATTTTTGTACCTTGTTAAGACGAGGCAGGGAGTTGGCTCAGATTGGAAAGTTCCCCAGTTAAACCAGATTTCATCCCACAGCAAAAGGAGCTCAGTGAAAACAGCCTCATGTCAACGTGGAGCAGTGTTCAAATTTAATGTGCTTTAGCCAGGGCACTTTAAAATCACATCTCTGCTTAATCCACATGCTTTTCCCAAGTGTCCTCTGCATGGCTACAACAAAATGTAGCCAAAATTTGCTGAATTTTCACAGAGGGTAGGAAAGCAGGTGGAAGTTAGGCTGGGGGCACCAGGACAGTGCCCACCCATGCAGAATCTCATCCCTTTAGCTCATTTCAGTGTTTCCAGAGCAAATTTTTCCCCAAAGGCAGAGCTGGAGATCTCTGTGCTGATTCTCTTGACGCTTGGTTTCTCTCTCAGACCTGGAGCAATTTGATAAGGTGAGAAGCTCAGCTCTCAGCTAAGATACCTTGAGCTTTCCTCATTGCAGAGAAAAGCCTGAAGGCATGAAATGGGGATATCTGGAAGGCTCAAACACTGGATAGCAAAATAAACCTCTTGCCTCAAATATTAACACTTCAAGCCTTTTCTCACGATCCTGAGGAATGAGAGCAGTGTCAAAATTTTGGGGAGACCGGAGCACTTGTGCTTAACCATGCTGCTCATCCTTAGAGAAGGAGCTGCTAAATCCCAGGAGGTTTAGTAGCCTTAGTGGGAAATGAGAGGTACAAATGAGCAGGAACAAAGGTAGCATATCCTATCCATATCCTTGCTGTTGCTGTTACACAGGCTTACAGCACCAAAGGATTGTATTTAAATCCCCAAAAAGGTTTTTAACTTAAAAAAAAATAAAAATATTCAGGTTTTGTAAAGTTCACCTTTCAGTGTAATCTTCCAGTGATTTAGAAATGTAATTATAAAGCAAATTGACAGTGCCCTTTACAATATGTCATGTAAGGAAATTAATTTTAGGATTTCTTTCCTCCTTTTCTTNTTTTTTTGCCCTTTGTTTTTTTTTTTTTTTTTTTTTTTTTTTTTTTTGCTTCACTGTCACATTTTGGGCTACAGAAAATTCTCTTTCACATTAGAGAAAAGCATCTGAAGCTCCAGTGAACCCTCCTTAGAGGAAAGGGGACTAGAGGAGCAGAGGTATGCAATCCCATGCCATTCCTCTTTCTTGCTCCTAGCTTTACCACTTTCCTGCATCACAGGCCAGATGTTCTTCCTCCTCAGGTCTTTCAGCCAGCATTGAACTGTTAGTTCCATGGAGTGGGACTAACCTGCTCAATTTTTCAAGTACCTTGGGCAGTGTCTAGGTGACAGCACATAAGAACTTTGGGATGAAAATGTGCTCTGGGAGGAGTAGCAGGATGGAGCCAGGGATGGAGCAGGGAAGCTCAGGCCTCCCACTCATCTCCCTGTGTGTGGATGGAGCCTCTTCAGCCTCCCCTGGCTTCCTAAGCACAGCCTGAATTAAGTTGCTGCAATGCAAGTTGCACAACTACAGACTAATATAATTTGTCACAATTAGGGCTTGATTGGATGTTTTCATTCAGGTTGATCCAGGCCAAACTGTTACAAATGACCTCTTAGGCTCAGAGCATAAAGCAGATTTGCAAATCCGAGGGTGAGACTGGGAAGAAGGCACAGGGAGGGGCCATGGCCATCACCTCAGTTGTACCAGTGCCATCTGGACTTGGAAGCACTTGAAAGCAGGCAAACTATCCAGCCAATACCATTTAGGAACATTCCTAACTTAGGAGGAGTATTTTAATCTCTCTGAGTATTTTCATCTCTGTGACGGTGTAATATATGTTCTTCGTGCCTAGCATTCATTTCCTTTGGGATGGAAAGATGGAAAGGGAGGGTCAATGAGAATTTTGCCTGCAGCCCCTCCAGGTTTGCAGCGAGATCAGGGGCAGCAGCCCCCCTCATGTGTGTATTGGGCAGAGGGGGCCTTGCTGAAAGGTGAAGCAGTCACTGACAGCCTGTGGGAGCTGCCCAGTGTGGAGCTGGGAGAGAGAAAGGGGCTCCAGACTGAGCCTCTCCCAGGAAATCATTCCACATTGCACAGAATGCTGCTATAAACACCAAAAAAATGCTCTTCAAGCCATGAATAGGAACCCTCCCCTCCACCCTGGTGAGTGCCCTGACCCACATCACCCCTTCAAACCTCCCACAGCAGAAGACAGAGCCCAGCCCTTTGTTTCCAAAGCTGGTGGAAGAGCTGCCAACCCCAAAGACACGTGTCCAGCTGCAACCAGCATCTGAGGCCCTCAAAGCCCATAGAGGACAGCTGGAGGAAGGACGAGGTGCTTCTGAATATAAAGAGAAGTTTGAGGCTCTCAGCTTGGCTTGGTTTTTTGGTGCCCAGGGCACGAAGCATCCGCCTCACCTTGGCACTGCATCGCTCCCGAAATAAGCGCTGATAATGATGGGATGACCGCTCTGCCTTCCTCCTCTTGGTGGTAATGATGTTCATTATGCATTCAATAGGCTATTTTACAATATGAATTCGTTTAGAAAAGGATAATTAGTCCACAGCTTGCTTTACATTTTATTTAATTTCCTTTACTTCTGTTCCGGGGGAAAGAAAAAAAAAGTATGTAGGAATTGTGTTATTTTCTGCAGCAAGGAAAATGGAGCTCTTTGATTATCCTCACTCACAAGAGATATCATGAAAATGGTACCCTGCTTTTTTGCTGAATAATTTCTTGCCATTGAGCATCCAAAAGAGCATTTTAATCTCAATGTACGCTCTGCTATTGTATCAAATTAAGAAGAGCAGGCACGAGAGGCTGCTCAGTGAAGAATCCTCTTTTCCATTAATTTGGATGTGTTAAGTGCACTTTCAGAAGCCAAAAATATTCTTGTAAAAACATGATTGCACAATGGGATTTCTTTCTAGGGCTTCAGTCAACTACCAGCATTCATCATTGCTAAAATTGAAGCGGGAGTGAGAGAGTAACATCTCCAATTAACAGAGGCGCATCGCTGAGCTGTTTGTTTTGGTTGGGTCTGTTAGTGAGATCCTGTGGGGAAGGCTTCCTACAGACCTACCAGAGCAGAGGATTTGGGGCTCTGAATCCTTCCTTGCACTTCCAAATCCCTTTTGCTTTCCTCACAGCAGCCCAAAACAAAGCAGTCCCTGTGCAGGAGGCATTCAGGCACAAACTGAGTGTTCAGCCTGTGAAATGGCAATCGTTATGCTCCAGGATGATGCCAATATATTAATTTCTATATTGGCAGCTGCAGTGCAATGAATTGATACCCCAGGGAAGACGGTTCCCAATGGTTTCCAAAAGATGAGGAATAAACTTGGTACTGGAACCCCCATTGCTTCAAGCAGGGAAGGGTGTTGTGCTGTCCCTGGAGATGTCTCTGCTCCCTGCATGGCTGCAGGCCCCGTTCTGGAGGCCCTGGATCAGGTCCCTCACCCAGCTGAGTTAAGCTCTGGTTTAGGGGAGCTTCCTCCCCCCATTTTTGGGCGATGCACTGCACATCCAGGCAGTAGGCAACTGAGGCTAGGAGGTTTTCTATTTCTGTCAGAGGGAAATGGAATCCATATGTTTGGGGAAGAATACCTGGAAGTGCACCAGTGCATGGCAGCACTTCCTGGTGCCTGGCCTATTTATTGAGAGCTCCAGTACAATTTTATCTAAATAGTCTCTTTAGTCCCTGGCCAGTCACTATTCCAGGAATTTCCTAAAGGTGCTGTCTCCTGTACAGAGAGTCAGTAAGGCATGAAAGAAAGAAGATCTGAAACAGTGTAATGTATGAAATATGAATTGTACAGCAGCCTTGGAATACAGCAACTCCAACTGAAATGCCTGGTGCTCCCTTTTACTTTTATTTCTATTAATATTCCTCAAGCAACAGCAAAGATCGATTTGAAGTCGAGAGCACAGAGAGTCATGGGAGTTTCATTAGCATGCAAATCTGAGTGAATTCATTAGCCCTGCAACTGATGCTGATGCTCCTGGAAACTAGTAAAAGAGTAAAGTCTGCAGAAGTAAATCAGGCCGTGCTAATGAGCCTGTTAATAAAGCTTTTGTAAGCCTTTTCCAGAGCCAAAGTGACAAAGCACGGTGTCAACATTAAACCTCTGGTACTGAGCCTTAGATGAGGGACTCATATTTATTTTATTTTGTTTTATTTGGTGCTGGGGAAGAAAGCAGAGAACCATAGACAAGGTAGAGAATTAGACAAAGGCAGTTACAGAATTTTCTCATCAGGGATAAAAGTATTGTGTGGCTGCAGAAAAGAGATGGAGTGACAATTGCAACCGTGCAAATAAGATCCATTTGACTGAAATTATATTTTAAAGAAAAACAGGAGACCAGATTTGTTATAATGGGCCTCTCACCTTCTGGCTGTATGTTCTCATTTTCCCTTCGCTTTATTAGGCATAATTTCAGCACTGTGTTTTGTTTCATCTTCTTCTGAACTTGCAGAAATGTTTAGGGCACTGATGCAGTGCCCAGCTCACTGGGGCCACCACAGCCCCTGTACCTCCTCACCATGTGAGGTGGCTCACTGGGCACTGGCATGCTGACCCCTTTGTTATAGGGACCAGACCTGTACTAGGGCAGCCTCTGGTCCTGGCCCCTCACTTGTGGGATATGCTGGTCTGTGGCAAATCTGGTGGGCTCTGACAGACCCAGTCCCCCCAGATCAGGAGCTCTGTGGTGCAGGGAAGGACTGTGCTGGGAGCAGCCTGGCCCAGCTGGGTCCATGGCTGCTGCAGCAGAAGGGAAGGGAGCTGATAACACCTGTGCTCTGGAGAGCAGCAAGTGGTCTCTGGCGGTTGCTCTGATTTTTGCTGGTAGAGACAAAGCTGAGGAGGGGAGCACATTGTATTTCACAGATTGAAACCCATTTCAATCCATACCACCTTAGAGTGAAACCTTTCTGTGCACACATATCATCATTTTTCAACCCTGTTGAAAAAGGGCAGGAGGGTGGGAACTTAAGGGACTGGGTGATGTTTAGTCTGAAGATCAAAGCTTAATTTTAGCACTGTGGCATTTCTTCCTTCACCTTCCATTTTGCCACTATTTCAGATGTTGCAGAGTTAGAGATCTCCTCTCCCTGCTCTTGCCTTTAAATTTTCCAGGTGGGAAATAAATTGCAGGGCCCAATCCACAAGCTCTGCCACGCTCAGCCATGACCAATGAGCCGGGATGCTGCTCATCCCCCTCGACCTTGTGTGTGCTTTGCATGGCTGCAGCAGTCCCAGCAAGCAAAAAGGCTGTGGGTTCACCAGGCTTCGAGGAAGAGATAAGGGGGAGGCCAGGTAAAAATCTATTTGGTTTCCTTTTGCAGCAACCTCTTTGTGTATAAGAGCTCGATGCAGGAGGAACCTGATTACAGCTTTCTCATCAAGTGGAAAAAGAAGTGCTTTATACACAGGCTGATGGAAAACTACTGGAATGCTTTTCAGTTCCCCTCTCTAACCCTTAGTGCTTTCTGGTGCCTTTAAGGGAACAAAAATCTGGTCTGGAAAAAGGGGGGAAATATATCAAAATATATTTGGAGATAATGGCAAATAATACAATAGACAGTGCAGTTGGGCAATAAAAAGAGAGGCAAGTGGAAGGCATCAAAAATACCATCAGAGAGTGGAAGGAAAGAAAGAAAGAAGACAGAGAGAAAAGGTAAAAGCAAGGAAATGAAGAAAAAAAGCCACTTGTATAAAGGGGTGTCAAAGGACAAGGAGGAGATGAGGGAAGGTAGAGCAAGAACAGTGCAAGAGAAATGAAGAAGAAGCCCTTGGTGAGTGATGGACTCACAGACAGGCACGATCAGGGAGGAGAAATGGAGTGGAAATGAAGTAAAGGGAAGCGTGGAGTGGCCATGATGGTGCTGATCTGTTTTTCCCATAGCTGCAGAGTGATGGGAACTGTTTCTATTAATAACACCAGTGCCTGGTTATGCAAGGGGAGAAGGAGCCATGGCAGGTGCTGGCAGGGGCACTGCTCTTTCAGTGCTGTGCATTGAGACACATTGAGCCCTTTCACCACCTTCTTTGGCTAAAAGGTAAGGAAAAGCACTAAGAGGTAGATGATGTCAAGATCTGAGCCAAGACCCAAGCCAAGACCCACTTGTAGATTGCACTTTTTCCTCCAGTGCTGGTAACCTGCCCACCAGCCAGAGGACTTTTGGCTTGCTGCCCTTTGCCTCTGGAGAGCTGAACTTAATTTTTAACTTCATAAGAAATCTTTCTGCCCTCTTCTCATACACCCAAGGAATCCATCCTGCCTTGAATGTCCTAAGGCCATTGTCACAATGCCTGTGCTCAGCTGCATTTCTCATCACCTGTTGCACACTGGGAACCTCTCATGGCACTCAACAGGCCACACTTGAGGTGCAGTTGCACTGGCACCTTCCACACCAACTGCACCATCTGCTTTGATTCCTCTTTCTTTGGTATTATATCGCAGTTTGGGGGCTGTTTTTTTGCTGCAGCTGCAAAAGCTTTGGGAACATTCCTATAATAACTCCCGTACAGATATCAGATATTTGGGCTCTTTCATTCTTAGCTGCTGAATTACATTTGGTTATCAACATGCATTATATCTGCTGTCAATTAGCTCTTATCTAACACCGTGAAATGACTTAACTCCTTCAGCCTGCTCGAAGATCTGTCCCCTACCAGCACATGGCACAGCTTGTATCAGCTTGCAAAGATCCAGGCAATTTTGTCACTTTTTTTTTACTGGTGCTCATTACAGCTAAAGGTCAGTTGTGTTTCCATTGTAAGCCTAGGGATAATGGCATGATCCAGCAAACTCTTTCTTGTGTAAAGTTAACAGGACGATTTGCATAAAAATCCTTACTAGGGGAGTAATTTGCAGGATTGCACCTTTAAAACCTTCGCCTCAGGAGCAAGGCAAAAGCTGGAACCTGGAACAGCAATCTTCCAAAGCCATATTTTATCAGAGGAAACGATCAAAATTTAATGAGGAGAAAAAGGTACTTAATGGCTGTAGATAGTGTAATTTCAGCCATAAAAATGGGATCATCTTGTGAGGCATCTTGCTACGGCCTTTCCAATCAATGGCTGCTGGCAGCAGCCTCGCCCATCACAGGATGGAGCCCTACAGGATGTTGGGCAAAAAGTCCCAACCCACTGCAAAATGCACATGCTAGATGAGTGACTGGGGCTTTTCCTCCATGACATCTGCAAAGCCGTGGCATGACAGTTTGAAAGCCAGCTCAGTGAAATCTGAGGCAGGATGGCCTTGCAGTCATGGCTGATGCTGTTGGCATCTCTGGAGGGTTTTCCTCTGCTCTCCCAGCAAACATTTCAAGGGTTTCACCAGCTCAGTTGTTTATCACACTGGAGACTCCCAGAGGCTCAAAGCTAGCCTTGAAAATCTATTTACATTTTGAAATATATGCCAAAGTGTAAGCCCTGGGACAATTCGGAGGAGGTAGGTACGCAAAGCTACCAAAATAGAATCAGAAAAAGTCCTCTAGCAAGCTTTGGGTGAGTATTTCTGCATATTTCCTTGAACAGCCCAAATGTCAAATGCTAACCTACATATCCCAGGTCACAGCTAAGAAAAGCAACGGATGGATTTGGCCATTGGTGAGCAAATATTAGTTCTGGACAAAGGCACTGCTTTATTTTCCAAGTGTACCAAAATTAGAGAACCCCCTAGTGCTGAATAATTTTGTTCTGCCTTACTGTGAAAATTCCTGGTGTTCAATAGCCCTCCACAAGTTCTCATTTGATCCCTGTAGTGCAGTGCTCCTGTGGCTATATGTCAGCTGCAGTGGTGGTAAACATGTACACACTACTCATTTAAGGGCTTTTAAAAAGCTTCTCACTGTGCCCAGAAATTACACCTGTGCTTTCTTTCTTACCCATGCTGTTGTCTTTTTTTCCAGGCTATATTAAGCCCTTTTTACTTTCTTCCCCATTGAAAGAGTGGTAATGTATAAACACCTTGAAGTCCTGTTTTCTCTCTGGCAAGTTGTGCAGAGGGACAGAGACAGTTAATCTGAGCAGAGAGAAAAAATATGGGGATGGCAGCAGATGTCTGCCCCTCCTGAAGACACTTGACTTTTCAGGGGCTGTGTGGTGTTAGCTGAAATCCCTGGCAGCTGCAGTGCCTGGTTTCCCGGAGACGGGGACCTGTGATATTCTGACTGTATTTTCTCTATCTGGAAATGATGAAGGGAGACAGAGGATGTGGAAGCCTGAGGAGCTGCATCAGAGGAGGGGAGAAGGTGGATGTAAGGGTGCAGTGAGGCACTGGCCTCTAATAAACTTTTGCATTGTAGGAGAATCTTTCAATATAAAAGATGATTTGATAGAAACAAGAGCAAGGGGAGATGTGGTGAGTAATGTAAAATACCATATCGAAAAGGCTGTTTGATCTGTTTGCACTGTACTGCTAAAAAGGGGAATCCAAGTAGAGGTCCTGCTAATGTCAGTGGTCAAATTCTACATTGATCTCATTTGTACATTAATGGGGGAACTTTCACTCAAGAGAAAGGCAAAAAAATCAAAGAAACAAGAAAGGAATCAACTTCAACTCCTTGAACATCTCAGCACAACAGTACCTTGGACAGTGTGAAGTAGATCTGTGAAGCTCTCTGATGAGGAACACAACTAAGAAAATGACTCAAAGACTTTTGAAGTAAAGTGCTGGTGTAAGACATGTTTGGTGTCTCCTCTCTGACAGTGACAAGTGCTAACAGTGACCCTGCACCGAATTTTTGTGATCCAGCCCACCCCAGTGTCTCTCCTGTGAGAGTCCCTGCATGCACATGGCAGTGGTGCTGCTGTCAGGTGCAGACCCCAGTCCCGGCAGGCTGTCATCTTCCACAGTTCTTTTTGTGTTTTTTAGTATGGGACCAGACCCAACTTTTTCCCAACATGTGCCCAATTTGCAAAGTCAACATTGTGGTTTGCTGTTAAATATCTGCTGATGCAACTCTGCCAAGAACTTATCCTTCAAGTTTTATCCAATTCATTTAAAATAATAAAGCTCTTGCTCTGCATTTCCCAAAAGTGAGAACCGAGCCTCGGAGGCATTTGCATTAATTATGTTTCAATCTTAAGAAATGCCTTCTGAGCTTCCCCCTCGCTTCATTGCACTTCTTGAACCTCTGACTGATCATACAGGGAGTGATCAGCACTCCTCTCAAGCTCAGATCCTGCCTCTCCATTCTGCAAGCAGAATTATCTCTGTATGTCTGCACCCATAAAGCCAAGTGCACTTGTGCTTCCAACTTCCGCAGAGTGCCAGGCAGTTCTCTGTGCTATGGCTCCTATTAACGCCTGCAATTAGCACTGACAAAAGTGCTGTTCCCCCCTCCCCTCCCCAAAATCACGCTGCCTTGATTGGTTTTTTAGAAAATCCCAGGGCAGTGTAATAACTCCCTGGTAGTCATGTTTCAACAGAACAGCGCAGTTAGTGAGGCGTGACAGTGATCTTTTTTTGTAAATCTATACTGAACATCCTTAATCAAGCTTTGCTTTTTTAAAAATAATGGGCCTAATTCTCTTTTGCCTTACAGTATAGTCATGCTTGTGTAATTCCATCAGGACGTATCCTCAGCTCCTGTAAACTGGCAGAGCTCTTTCGACTTCATTTAAACCCCAGGAAGAGTGGTAATAGCTGAAGATTTGGACTGCTGATTTCCAAGCTATTCCTGATTTATGCCAGTTCTAAAGGATAATGGGTTCAAGTTTGGTTTGGGTTTTTTTGTTTTTTCTTTTCTTTTTGCCATTAGGTACTCCTTACCTCATTCATGTCAAATAATACACAAAGTTCATCTAAGCAACTGCTTTTTCCTGACCTCTCGAACCCTCTCCATTCCTGCTGACCCTGTTATAAAGCTTGCACACCCAGCAGCTCCTGAAAACATCTACCAATCTCCCTAAAGGCCACAGGAGGGTCAGGCCAGACTATCAGGGAAAGTTGCCTCATACCACTGCACATACATTGCATTTTTTGTGCTCTCTAAATTAGATGTGTTCTTCCCATATGCAGACATACAATGACATAATGCCATGGCTAGACTGTGCTGTCTCCAAAGATCTCCCAGGAGGAAAGCTTATGGATGCTTCAGCACATCTCTGCCACAACCCAACAGCAACAACACAGCCTCGGCCGTTGCCTTCAGCAGGTCCTACGAGTTGTGTTTAACTCTTCTCTCTCTCTCTTCTTCCATCCCGTGTGCCACAGTCATCTGTCTGAGCAGCATCTGCAGCTCAGGGAAGAGCAGCAGGCAGGTGAGGAAAGTAAAGAGGAGAGAAACAGAATATTTCTTCTCAGTAGAGTCAAGTTTGTCTTTGGTAAGGTCCTGGCCAACTGGAAGTGCAAGGAAGATGTGAACCAAGGAATAAATGTGTTGAAGGGCTGCTGGGTTTCAGTCTGTTCCCGTGATCAGAGAGCACACATTCGTAGGGGCAGTGCTGTGGCTGTCTGATATTAGACTGACGTTTAAATTAGGTACAGGCTCAGTGATAACTCTGGTTGCACCTGGGACCTCTGAGTGCAGCACAGGCCAAATAAATAATGATGTCTGTAGCAGCAGATAGAGATGCTGTTACTAACTTTGATACAGCAGTGTGAAACACTGGCTGAAACATCACACAGGCTGACAGATTAGGGATTTCATAGACTTCAGGTACAAGAATAAAGAAAATAAAACTTGAAATGAGCTTTCTGTGATAAAAGTAGCCATGGAAGAGGCTTTTACACCTGTGAAAGCTACCATGTGGTTCCCACTAGTGACTGCACCCAATACTTCAATGTAGAAATATGAACTGTAGCAATTGAGCTGTAGTTCTGCTATAAAATTTTTATAAACTTGGGATTTTATGGATCTGGAACACTACAGAATAGAGAGCACGAAAGCTATTTCAGAGGGAAAGTGCCTAATTGTTGATTTTGCACTGACTCACTGCATTCAGAGACACAACTTGTGGTCTATCTTGTACTACACTGACCACACGTACCTGCAACAATATTCAGACTTGTTAACTCCGTTCTGAACTATCAGTTATTCTGTTGTTTCTCATCTCCCTTCCCAAAGAATAAGGACAGAAGGAGGAGAGACACATGAGGCAGATACCCGAAAACCAGAGGAGTGTTTGCATAAGCTTTCTTGACATATTACACTATATAAAATACTAAGACACCTGTCAATACTTTTTGGGGGCTTCCACATAGTGATCTCTGATGGAGGGAACCACTTCAGTACTCTGGGCACTCTCAAAGTAAAGTCAGCTGCCCACAAAAAGCTTCACTGCTCCCAGCTGTGTTTTGACATCTTTATGGTTCTGAGCCTCCAGGATGGGGACCTGTCTCCCAGATGAAATTAAAATGCACTCAGCTTTCCAAAATGCTTCATTTCTCTTTTGTGTTTGGAGCTTGGCTGCACAAGTCAGAAGAATTTGGTGTCGTCTGCTTTGGAGGAAAAGCCCTGGCACTTCAAATGTTTCCCTTCCTGCAGGATTACTGTCATAGTTTATCATCCTGTATACATTTGAGGGTATGAATCCTTGCTCCTCACCCCACCAGTGACATCAACAGAAAACACCACACTTTCGTGCAATTGTTTCCTCTCAACTGCTGCTCATCTTTTAAGAGGGATTTGAATGAGTAAATCAGGACAATTTTATGGTGTTCTGCCAGTTGTGACTCACTGGTTTTTCCAGCACTCAGGACACTGATGTTTGTGTCCCGCAGAGAGAAGCATTTCCACACATTACTCCAGCCCAGAGAGAGTTGCTGAGTCCCTGCTGAGACTGAGCAAGGCTCTCTGCCCACCACAGGGGCCATACAAGACACAGAAGGCACTGCATAAGGGCTCAAAGCAACATTTATTAATAGTGCTAATTATTAAAAATTAATTGTGTCCTTTCTCCATCATCTCGTTCCCCCATGATGTTAGAAATTGAGATTCAATGTTGCTTTTGATTTTGATGTATTTTCTAACCTACATAAGAGCAGGAGTAACCATCATGAACACTTTTTTGTTAGCTTCAGCCTGATTCAGAGACCACATCCTGAGATGTAAATCAGAACTCAGATACACTGGAATAAAACTGGTTTATATTAGAAGGGAAAAACAGGCTCAGTTTGGTCTAAATTACCCTCTTGCTTGGTGAAGTGCACATCAGTACTTCTTCCCAGGAAGGCAGGCATTCTCCAGGATATTAGCTGTTTTCTGTTGTGGATAAGATATATTTGCTGAAATCTGCTGCATGTTCTGAGGCCTCTTTCAAGATGATGTTTCATGAAATCAAGTGTAGGACAGTGCCCTCCCTCTCCCCACAGTACATTAGGGTTGAACTCATGGAAATAAAACAGTTCTTGAAAAACACTTGGTGAATCTACATAATTAAAAATCTTTCCTGCTGGGGGTTAATGATTTGGGGAGATTAACTTGATAATGTAATGTAAAATGTCGAAATCAAAGTGTGCATCCAGAAATACTGGTGCAGATCTGCAGTGGGAGACAATTTGAAGTAAACAACCAGAGAAAGTATTTTGCAATTAAATTAAAGATGTTTCCAAACTACTGTACTTTGCTGTAAAAAAGCATCATCTTGAAAAGTCAAGTTTCATTTATTTTAATTAGTGCTGTCATGAAGTATTCCATTCAGCAAACACTGACTAACAAGCCCTTTTCTAGACACCACTTTGAAATGTAATAATGATAAAAATAATCACAGACCCTCCACGTGGTGTCTTCCGGCCCAGTTCTCAGGTAGTCAAGATCAGCCTCACTCTGCCAAAGTCAGTGTGACATCCTGATTTACAGCAGGTGGAAACAGAAGCTTTACCCTCCCTGATACGCCCTCTGGGAGGTGATGTGAAGTCTACAGACATCAGTGGCTTTCAGAAAGATTCAGGTTCAAAGCTGTGTGTGCTGGGATGCATCCCTGGTCCCTTTTGCTCTTCTCATACTCCAGTTATTTAACTGGAGAGGCATCAGTATCAAATTGATGGAAAGCCAAAGTGATCTTGATCCTCCTTTGAGACTTATTGTTGAATTGCATTATATATAAGCAGAGAAGCTTTTTTATTATTAATGGGATAGAAAATCAGAACCATCAAGGAAAATGATATAATTCCTATTAAGATGGATGTGCTGAAGTTAAGTCTATGTATTCCTAACAAGATTGTTCTCTGCGACTCCTGCAAAAGCGTATTGCCCTCCCAAGGGAAAACCTCACCCTGGTGGGAAAATGCTGGGGGAAATGCCATGAACTCCTCCTGGGCAGCTGCCCAGCCTGGCAGGCTGTTGTGTAGGCAGTGCCCACACATGTCCAAGCACGAGGCTGCCTGGGGGATGGTCTGCTCCAGGGTGGCAAATCTGGGGCTGCCACCCCACGAGCTGACCTTCCCTAGGATCTCTTGCTTAAATCCCTTTCTCTGTCATCCAATTTGTTTTCACATCTGCCAAGTACTGCGGCTCCTTCTGCATGTCCAATGAGGGGATTATTTCACAGGCTTAAATCTCGCTCCTAAAAAAAGAAAGTTACACTGATAAATACTTGTTGTCTGCACCGGGAGGCTGGTGAGGAATAAATGGCAGCGAGTGCGAAGGGCACTGTCAGTTCTGCAGAAATGCCTCTTATTTCACATGGCTGCCATCACATCCAGAGGGCTCAAAGCAGTCTTTGTGCAGCACAAAGTGTCCTCCCAGGAGCGAGTGAAGAGCAGCTGTTCTGGGCTGCTCCCTTCCTTAGGTAAACCCCTGTATATAAAATCTGAATATCCCCTTTTGATTTCATCCTGTTGCTCACAGATAAAACCCCGTTACACCTTAATTCACCCCATCTCTCTGCTAACGCCCTTCAAATACTCACAGACTCTTGCCTCTTCCTCGCCATTTAGCCGTGCTTTAATCTCACCTCTTTATTCATTCATCACAAATCAATCTCTCCTGCCCCTAATCAGGGCAGTGCAGCAGCTCTGCCGGGAGCTCCCTCCCGTCCCTGTGCCACTAATGAGCAGGACCAAGTGGCGGAGCCTGCCGGGTGCTGCAGCCTCCTGCTCCGAGGGATGCTCAGCACCCAGCCCCAGGGTGTCATGTTTTCCATGTGCTGCCCCCACCTGCCTCTCTGAGACCTCCTAACGCAAAATCAAAGTCTGCTTTCCTCCTGCTGGCAGCCCTTCGTATCTGATCCCCGTTAGTGTCATTTGGGGAAGAATGGCTTTGCACAGATAATAATAATTTTCATTTCCCCATTTAGAACCTCCTCTTCTACCTGTGGGCAACTGATTGAGTGCTAAGAACAGTCCCTCTTTCCTTCTTACCTTATAATAAGCACCAGCACATCTCTGCCAGTGTTGAACTCAGCAAGTGTGCTCTCTGCACCTTCGAGTGGATCCTAATCCAAACATCATATGGCTGAAAGCATTTGAGTGCTTAAAGGATTCACAGCTTTTCCCTCTGTTCCCCAAGGGCATTACACACAAACCAGCCTGGCAGCAGGTCCCTCCCCAAGACTTTGCAGAAGCTGCAAGGCCCCTGAATAGTCTCCAGCTATGCAGACCCTTGCATCTGATTTCTTCTCCACTGCTAATTTGTGATCTCCTTCAAAATTGCTACTCTTAGGTTGTCTTTCACTATGTTATTCCCATTCTGTGAAATCTTCATTTGAAGAATATCTTTATCTTTCTTAGTGTTGCACTCAGTGTAGCTGTTGGGCAATGTCTGGTGTGTCTTTGGGCACCCAGGAGCAAGCTGAGTGCTAGATTGGAGCCAAGAGGGAAGCTGCCCTGCAGACCAGGCTGGCAGGATTTTTGTTCTGCTTTATTTTCTTGCCTACTCCTTATGGAAACAGAGCAATCTCTGCTGTTGAATGGTCTTAGCATCCAGTCAAGGGATCCTTCCTGCTCTGCCTGGGTACTTCACAGTTGTGAGTTTTTGTCTCCCACTGACAGTCTGCATGTGTTAGATGGTGTTAGATGGTGAGGGAGAACTCACAGCTGGAGGTACAGGGTCGATGTTACACGGACTCCTCTGAGCCAAACTTTGAGCTCACAACATCTGCAGTGGTGGCAATCTGGACTGGATGATCGCCCTGAATACTCCTACTCTGGTGTATCTACCCTTTCTCTGTTTGATTTGCTTATGTTTCACCACCACTGGGCTGTTCTGGATATTTTCTGTTCTGTGTCTGGTTCCCATGACACTCCTTTGCTTTCACTGTTATCTCCATGGGGGAGACCTGGCCTTCCCCTTGACTATCTCCTGTGAGTGACCACATCCCTTCTCATCACGATGCAGCTTCCAGTCATTGACAAACACAGTGCAAAACGTTCTGTTCTCCATCTCCTCTTTATCTCCTGGGGAGCTTTGGCACCTCTGCTTACCATGTGGTCCTGCTCTCTCACCAGTAAACTTGGGTCTCCTGGTGTCTCCCAAGCAAGCTGCCCTGCTTTCCCACCTCCTCCCAGTTTTCAAGGCAGCCCAGCCAGTGCCGATAAGCCAGCTCTCCTCCCCACTTCACATCGCATTCAGTGTGGTTTAACAGGGTGAAATTCCCCAGTTTCTCACACAAATCTGGATCAGATGCTCATACCCTACACTTACAATGAACCATTTCTCAGTACATGAGTAACTGCTGCTCTCAATGCCCAAATAGCATGAGATTACTACTTTTTTTCCCTGTGATGGACTGAACTATCCATGGCACTGTCAGAACTCAGAGGGAGAAGGAGAAAGCTGAAACCAGCAGAGCTGAGCCAGGGCCATAGGGAGGAAGCTCGGTGATAAAAGAAATTGGTGAGATGACAGCCAGATGAGCTGCAATCTGAGCCCTCCTCATACCTTGTGTTTTTATACGCACACACAAAACATTTCAGGGCTTGAGATTGTTTTCTGCTTTCTGGAGACTTATTTTGTCCTTACTTTAGCTGACAGCCATTGGGGAGAAAGAAACACTTCGGTTAGCCTCAAACACCTTGCCGAGCATTCTGTGGGTTGAGGCACAGCAATGTTTTATTGCAGCTGACACCAATCAAGGCAAATAGACAAAAGTGAGATCTTTGATTTTGGGTCCATGAAATGAAGGGAATAAGTGCAGTGAGTTTGGACTCACAGTTCAAAGGAAGGGGTAAGTAAGTCCCAGGAAAAGGTTTATCTTATCAACAGCTCATGCTTTGGGAGGAATGAGCAGTTTTACAAGGAACCCTGCAAGCTGCTCTGGCAGGCTGAGTGCTTGGTACCATCTCTATTCCTGGGATTTCATGACACAGCCAAGGTCATGGGAAACTGATGTTAGGGGAAGAAAAAAGAGAAAGAAACCATGACGTTGTCCATCATAAAAGATTGAGCACTTATGAGTCTGGTCCCTAAAGCTCTCCTGGGTTGGAGTTGGTGGGAACAGCACAAGGACCGGCCCCACAGGACGGATGGGGAGTTAGAATGGCTTGAAGCAAACATCTACACTGACTTGCTCATATGAAAAAAGGTGACAAATCTTTGCAATGAAATGTGGAACTGCTTGAAATTCACAGTTTGTCACAGACTATTGTGAATTCAAGAACCGTCCTTCTTTCAAAGGAAATTTCTGGGATGGCATATTAAGAAAACACAGGCCACTTTCTAGTAAAAATGGCCATTGAGCAGGCCTGCTCCTGAGTGAGGCTTTGATAAAATGAGCACATTTTCCATGGCTTTGGCATTAAAAACACAGACAAGGGCACAGTTCATACAGAAAACAGATATGTCATATCTGTGAATGAGATAAATAGGAGACACCTGGAGAAAGGCATTTCTGGCCTCCTTTAGGACACTATCCAAACATCCACTGAACACATCTCCTATGAGAAAAGGCCAAGAGAACTGGGATTGTTCAGTCTTAGAAGAACAATCTGCAGGGTGACCTAACTGTGGCCTTTTAGTACCTGAAGGGACCCACAAAAGAGCAGGAGAGGGACTTTTACAAGGGCATGCAGTGATAGAACAAGGGGGAATGGCTTCAAACTGAAAGAGAGTAGGTTTGGATTGGATACTAGGAAGAAATTCTTCCCTGGGAGGCTGGGGAGGCCCTGGCACAGGTTGCCCAGGGAAGCTGTGGCTGCCCCATCCCTGAAAGTGCTCAGGGCCAGTTTGGATGGGGCTTGGAGCAACCTGGTCTTGTGGAAGGTGTCCCTGCCCATGGCAGGGGGATTGGAACTGGATAAGCTCTAAGGTCCTCTTCCAACCCAAACCATTCTACGGCTCTGTGATTCTCTGATTCTAATATTGAGCATGTGTTTAGATATGGAAGGATTTATCCACATATCCGTGTACTGGAAGAAAAGTTCTGAGGACTACACCCAGGTCACAGCAGGATTCTGGACTCTTGTTTAATATCAAGCCTGTTTGTTTGTGCCAGTGAATTACATCACTTTTCTTTTTCACTCCTGTGGCATTAATAGCAGGAAAATCAAGCCGCCTACAAATCCCCACACCTTGAATCTCCAAACAAACCCACGTCCCAGGTAGTGCTCAGCTACGCTGCTCTGGGTACGCAGCTCTGTTTGAAAGGAAGGATAAAGCCGAACCTCACTTTGTTTTCTTGCTGTCCTAAATTTCACCGTCTCTGAACAGCTTCTCCTCAGCACTCTGAACTTTGCATAACTCGCAAAAATAATGGGAAAGCACCAAAAGCGCCGTTCCCTTTTCCGCAGCCCAGGGCGGTCCCTGCTGCGAGCGCCCAGCCCGGGGCGAGGGGAGGCAGCGCCGGGCACGGGGGCACCGCTCGGGGTGCCCGGGGTGCTTCTGTGACTTAACAGTGACATCCAGCGGTCATTCGGGTCCCTCTGACACCGGCCTGCCCGGGAAACATCGCAAAGACCCTCTCTTTACTTAAAAGTCGGGATGTTTGTGCATCAGCAGGCGCTGAGCTGGGAGCTGGGAGCCGGGAGCGAGCTCTTTCCTCCTGCTCGGGATGCTCTAACTCAGCTACACTATTCTGTGCCTTCAACTTCTGGTTTAAACCTCAGAGTATCAAATAATCTTAAAATCACCCCGGTTTGCCTCACTTTTATAACCCCCATGTGTTTGCAGCATCATGAATATTATTCATAATTAAGCCGCTATGAATGTAAAAATTAAAGCCCTATGAAACATCAGACCATGAAAACTTTTCCTTCTACTAGTTATCACACTAAACACAAAAATAAGCAGTTTTCATCTCAAGTTTAACACTACAGGCATATTTTTACATGATAATTTGGTTTTCAAAAAAAGTCTAACTGTGAAGTTTAATGATACCAAATGAAGCAGCTTGTCAGTTCATATTTATATTCAATTCTGAGCTTTCACAGTTCCCAGTGTGTTTCTTTAGTATTTTGTTGAAGATATTCTGACAGTCTTTCTCAAAACTGTCTCTAGGAAAAGCAGCATGAAAACCTGCAAGGAAACAAAAATCTTCCTACACTTCTGGCTCAGGGTTTGGTTGGTTGAGGAGGAGACCTTCATTTCCTACATACTCACAGGGCTGATGCTCAAAGGTTCCAATGTTTGGTAGTTGCTTTTCCTACAAGCCATGAGTGGTTGCACCAAAGTCCTGGAGGAGTCCCCAGGGGTTAAAAATACAGAAATCTGAAACATGGAAAGCTGCAGGCACCAGAGCATTGCTGAATTCAAACATGAAAGTCAGGTACCAGTTTTGGGGCTCCCTTGCCCCCTTTCTCTCCCCTTATCCTGTTGCATACCCAGGAGAGGAGGTGCTTGGCTGTTGGTTTCTGAGTGCTGCTCTCCGTGTCAAGATGGATGCAGCCTGCCAAGGCTTCGACCTCCTGGGTTACAGGACCTGCCCTACCACAGGTAACAACACCTGAGCCATTATTCATCATCTGCTGCCATACAGTGAAAAATAAGGGTCACTTCCCTGCTGACAGAGGTTTGCAGGAGGTCTTATTCCTGCTCTCATCCTAGGTGGGAACACGTCACCGAGCCTGGCCCGGCTGCTTTATTTAAAGGACGATTTCCTCTGTGGCTCCCACAAAAGCCATATGCACCCTGAATGAATCTCCTGTTGCTCCCCAAATCCCTTCTCCACCTCAGCTGGTGTGATTAAAAAGAAAAAGCAGGGTAGAAGGAAAGGATGTGCCCAAAATCACAGGCACATCCCAACACACAGCTGTGCAAGATGCTCACTGAGGGTAGGGAAGAAAAGCCTGGGGATGAACCCTGCTTCTCCTAAGCAGAACCCCCTACTACTTTGCACTTGGAATTCAATGCAAAACCCTCATCCTGTCAGAGAGCTCAGAACCAAATCAACCTGCCCCACTCTTAGAGAAGGTGACCCCATGTCACAGGCAGTGCAAGCAACAGCCCCATGTCAGGAGCCAGAAGATGTATTTCTGTTTAATACAAGATATGGTGGGTCTAAAATGACTGCAGCTGCCATCACACTAAAAAATATGTCTGCTGCCTTCAGGTTTTTGATGTTAGGTGTTCCTTTCAGTCTCTCCTTGGCTGACAGCTGCATTTCATGGCCTCATGTCCACTCCGGAAACAAAAGCAACCTTTTCATTTTAACAATCAAGAGTGGATGACCTCCTTTGAAGCACCTCCTGATTCATGAGTGTTCATTTGTCCTGGTTTTCCTCTTCTCTCTCTGTGCCCCTGCAGGAGCCAGGGGACAAGGTGACTGGAGCTTGGGTCCATCCCTCTGTGTGACCTTGGGTGAGTCACTTTGCTCCCTCCCGTGCCTTGCTGTGCAGTGGTGGGGTGGGAATCGCGGAGGTGGAGGAGGTGAAACGACTGGCACCGTGCATGGGGTCTCAGCAGTGATTGGCACCGGGCATGGGGTCTCAGCAGTGATCCCTGTCCTCTCGTGTTGCCAGCTCTGCCCATCTCTGGGCTGCAGGAGCAGAACCACCACCTCCAGCAGTTCCGACCGCAGGAAGCGCGTGCTAATTCCTGATCGGCTTTTAATGATCCCAAAGCCCGCTACTGACTCAGGCAACAGCTAAATTTATCCCAAGGTTAGGGTGACTCTGCTGTACTGAAATCTATTTAAAGTCAAAGCAAGCACTTCAGAATAACAAGTTGTTATACAACTCCAGAGATCAGACAGCTTCCCGTCTCCTTTTTTTAATGCAAAAGATAACAGATTTCCGTATTTTGTACGTGCTAATTGTTGGGAACACTGTCAGATGGTTCAGCAAATTGGAAATGACAACATCAACCTGTTCAATCCATTAAAATCTCTCCAGGATCGTAAGGGACATTGTCAGCCAAGTGATGCTGGCACCCCTGTGGTAAAGCCATCTTGATTCTTATTAATGACTGGCTTTACAAACGAGCAGATTTCCTTAGCATGCCCTGCTTCATCACATTATCCAGGAGGGGCATGGGCACAATGTAAGAAAACCCAGAGGTAAAAAAAGAAGACTCTCATCTCAATGCAGTCTTAATGAAGAGAACAGATGAGTAAAATTTAAACAGGTCCCAGGCCACACACCCAAGATAAAAGCCTGGGAATAGTTTTCACCTTGTCCAAGGACCACTGCAGTTTAGAGGGAATACAATACAGATTCTGGACCAGGTTTTTATAAGAAAGAAGTGGTACTTTTTGGAAAAACTCTCAAGTTCCATCTTGAGGAGAAGCTAAGGAAAACAACAACCCCCAATCCCCAAACCAAACCAGCTGTAATTCAGCTCTGGGTGGTCATTTGGGGGAGTCAGTGTTTAATACCTTGACCTAGACCTTAGCTCCTTTGTGCAGAAACACAAGCCAGTCCAAAAAGCTGTAGAGATAAGTTAGTGCCAGGCTATGCCCAAGCCAATATATTGTAGTATTTATTTCCGCCAGTATTTATTACCTTGGCTGTGGTATTTCCCAGAAGCAGAAAGCAGCTGTGTGTAACTTGCACACCAGAATTTTCAACTAGCCAGGGCTGACGGCAGAAAAACTTGCATCTGTTTTCATCCTTCCTGATAGACACATCCAGAATCACTTTGCTTTTGAAAATGTTGTCATAAAGCTGTTAATTCATTGTGGCTGTGAGATCTTCAGCCCACCCAAAAGCTGGATGTGAGGATCCTGTGTCTTACTCAGCTCATCATGAGCAGGGCCCACTCCTCCTCAAAGGACAGTAGCACTGTCATAAAAGAAACAATATCCCTTTGTCCTAATACTGATGGTTCTCCAATACAAAAATAATAATAATAATTTTTTCACTTCCTCAGCATTTCTGCACTTTCTTTGTCTCTGTGATGTTACAGGGGTATAAAAGCCTGTTGGGATGGATCACAGAGAGAGAGACAGCATTCGTTTAAAACAGTGATGGAATAATGGCTATGACACAAGGGAGAAACACAGGACTGTTATTTAAGTTAAAAGCAAAATTCCCATTGTTTTGTGCTTTAGGGCTGTGGAACACATCCCAGGAATGGCACTTTTTCTCCTTCAACATCCCCAGCTGCTCCACGTTAGTGTCTCACGAGCCAAGCAGTTGCAGACTGTTTGTATTTCTTTATCTTTCATTTATGGCATCTTGTTTGCTCTCCTGGGCTGCTCCAAGGCAGCCTGACATTGCCAGAGAGATTTACTGCATGTGCTTTGTACACACTTTAATTAGGGCTCCATTCATGCCTCTCACCTGACACTTACATAAGAAATCACTCATAAAGTGCTCGCACAGCACGGAGATCAATACACATCCTAAATGCACGGTGACTTTCAGGCTGAAATTAAGTGCCTCCACTTCCTCAGGCTGTGTCCACCTCTGCTTTGTGGCTGGGAGACACACGAGTTTGCTTGTGGGGTTGTTCTGCAGCCAGGCTCAGCATCCTTTGGTCACACAGAGGCACCGGTTGCCCCAAACACGAGGGCCTCAGCACGGCTGGGATGGGGCGTTCCCCATCTCCACTCATTTTGACACTCAGCAGCTACAGACAAGGAGGTTTGTAGAAATTAAAGCCTTAAACAAGGAATTGTTTCTTTTTTTGTCATTTCAGTTTCATTCTATTAGAGTTCCTGACAGCTTTGAGCTTCAAACATAGGTGGTAATAGTAACTAAAACATAGTACTGTTATATTATTGTCACCTCAATTTTTGCTTGTGTTTCTAATCAAAATCTAAATTATTAGGTGTTTAACTTTCATGCTCCATCAATGTGAGGCAGAAAAAATACAGCTGCCTATATGAAGGTCTAGCACTCTGGAAAAGGCACTTTTGGAAGGGCACAATCTCTAAGCTAAAGTCAAAGTCAAGTTAAATGACTTTGTCTGGCCCTGGCTGAGAGGGGCCTCCCATTCACTGGGCAGTTGATCTCCAGAGAGGGAAGGATGGATTATTACTTTGTTTAGGGGTGAATACTCAGTTTGTGGCAGCACTGTACCTCTGTGCCCTTGTGCAGGCCAGCCCAGCCCGTTGCTTTCAGCCAGGCTGAGCTCTGAGCTTGCTTCTCAGTGAGTTTACACCCTCGTGCCTGCTTTGTTTCTCTTCTTGCTGCCTTGTGAGTACAGAATCTATGAGAGGAGGGTCTTCCTAAACTTAACCTCCCAAGCTACATGGAGGAGAGCCCAGTGCAGTCTTTATGTCCAGGCAGAGAGAGGTGAGAACCTGCAGCAACAGGGTGCCACCAAGTGTGCAAGACACGCCTGGTATCTACAGAGAAAAACAGCATCTGACATGTAACCACCACCAGAAAAATAATTTCATCCATATGAAGTTTATTTGGAAAAAATTTAGTAAATCCCAAAAAGAGACATGGCCTACGTAAAGACAGACTTGCAAAAAATACAGGAATGTACTTGACAGCTGCAGGGTTTTTTTCTTTTTTAATAATAAATGCATTGTAGAAGTCAATTTACTATTTTTTGTTTGTTTGCTTGTTTTTTTGTTTGTTTAATAGAAGATACCTTGGTGCATACATTCAAACCTGCTCAGGAGACATCATCAGTCATTTACTGAGTTTTCCTTCATACTCTTTATTCCATTTTCATGTGTCCTTTTCTTCCCAGCTGTGACATTCAGCTCCAGAGCTGTTTCTCCTGCTTTCTGGCCTCTTGAGAGCCACTTGCATGGCAAGAATCTTCTTTAGAAAAGGAGGAAACTTCATCAAAGGCAACAATTTTGATAAATAGGGACATCAGTGAAGGAGGTGACTAAATGGAAGTTGGAAGCCTAAATGTTCGCTCCCATTTGGACTCCCTTTTCCTAGACCAAAATCCAAACTCTTTTTTGGCTTCAATGAATGGTCCCCACAGGCTGTTTTTCTCTTTTCAGAGACACCAGTCAATAAATCCCTTCCACCCAGCAGCATTATTAAAATTTAATCTGAAATAATCACACTGTAATCCACAGGATTGCTTCCAATACAGGACACCATGAGATACAAACAGCAGCAGTGTTTTAAAGAGCAGAAATTAAAGATTACACTTCCTGTATCCAGACATTCAAAATCTACATTTGAAGTCTCAGCATCAGGAGTCAATTTTGAAAGTGTAAATCTTCAAATCCAGGGAACTTTGGGGGCGATTCCCACCCTTATAGTTCAGAGGAAAGACATCACTCTGTAAACAAGCACATCCAGTAGATGATCTCAAACTGGAAATTAATTTGTAAGCAGTATAATAGTTCCATTAATACGATTAATGCCAGGTACAGCTTTATAGATTATTGAAAAAGCAAAGTGGCCTGATCCATGCAACTGGAATGAGAAACCTGCATTAATTAGGATACTCCCCTGACACTAATGGTTACATCAAATAACTCAAGGAACTCAATCTCCTCTGGTCTCATATTTTTTTCTGGTTTGTGCTGTCAGTAGCTTTATCAGTTTTCTTCTATCATACATATTCAAGAAGAATAATATTGTTGTTCTTACACGCAGCATAAAATCCTTTCTTTCTCCATATTGGTTCTGATCTAAGTGATAGTCAAATATTCAGCATCAGTTTTTTGTTGACTTATTTGAACTAGGGGAAAATCCAGAGGTCTGGTGAGTGTGAAATAGGGCAGTGTTGGCTCCCCTAGTTTGAGCACTGGACACTTTCCCCACCACTGCAGTTTCCCTTGTGGTGTCTGCACATCACCCTCATTAAGCAAATGGAGGAGGTCAAATAACAACCAAGGCAGGAGATAACACACCTTCATAGTCCAGAAATGTATAAAACAAACCCAAACAACACACTGTTCAAGCAGAGGATGCAGCTCAGGCCCATGGGGTGCTGATGCTTTGCCCCACAGTTGGGCACCTCTCCGGCCCCACCGCACCCATGGGTGCCCCAGCTTTGGGCCAGGGCTGTGCCAGCTCCTGAGTTCTGGTGATGCAGAGCAGGGCTGAGGCCACTGGCACCTGGTCAGGGTCCCCTTGCTTGTGGACCTCCAGGGCATCTCCCTGTTGTCCAAGAAGTTTCCAGCCACGAGTGAGCCTGCGCTCTCTGCTCTGCAGCGTTCCTGGGAGGGTTTCTGCCGTGCAGTGAGTCAAGCACCAGAGTGCCACATCACCCTAACAACCATCCTTGGGGGAGGAAATCACTCTGTTCTGCTCTGTTGTACTCATTCCCAATTAAGAGCCAAGTATCTCAGTCATGAATGTCAAAACAGATAGTATCTGGTTAAACGATACAAGATAGGAGCAGTTAAGCCGTGAGCTGTCATGCACCCAGAAGTGATTGACAGGAAAGCTGTCTCCTGATGGTACCAGGGAATTAGCTGAATGCTTAAGGTGAAGTTATGTCTGCTTAGTAGAGCCCCTGTTGTTGCACATTAGATGTAATTCTGGCAGTGTTGCTGTTACAACACACTCTTTTCTTTTTTTTTTTTAACAAAGATTACCATCCTTTTGTATCTTTCTAAAAACGTGTTGGGCCCTCTAACCTGCTGTGATTAATTTCAGAAACCAAAGCTACAATTTAGACTAAAGAAATGCTCCATTTTTAATCTCTGCATCCCATGAACCACATTATGCTCAAAACCACTGCTCCCCTTTGAGGGATGGGTACCCTGGGTTCCCTTGAATGGTGTGACCTATAAATGGTGCAATTCTTTGACTTCTGTCTGCACAGAATTTTGGCTGTTGCTAGTGATGCCCAGCTGTGAGATTAATATGTCATTTTTGTCATGTAACAATTACTGGCGTGCTGTTCTGTCATTTTGCTGAGCTACAGGAGCCGCTGGGCAGCCCTGGATTCTCTCCAACAAGAATGAAAGGAAGTAAGGGGCGAGCTACAACTGAGGAATTGTGCTTGAGATTTCGCCACTCCAGCTCTCAGAGTCACCTGCTCTGTTTGCTAGGTGCTAAAATAATTTCTGTTTCCTCCTCTACTGTGAAGGTGTTTGCTGAGAGCTTAGAGATGGGAAGGAATGGCCAGGTCAGCCAAAACCTAAACGAAACCTGTTTAGCTACATGGTGACTCCAAGCCCTGACCTGTCCTGACACTCTGCTGGACCCATCTTGTTCCCTCCACCCAGCAAAGCACAGAGCAGGAGGTGGCTGAGGGCTGGCACAGGTCTGTGCTCAGAGCAAGGGGCTCCATCCACATCCTGGGTGCAGGTCATAGAGTCACAGAATATCCTGAGCTGGAAGGGACCCACAGGGATCATCAAGTCCAGCTCCTGGTCCTGCACAGACACCCCAACAAGCCCACCCTGTGCCTGAGAGCGCTGTCCAAACTCTGCTTCTGGTCAGTGCCTCATCACCCTCTGGGTGAAAAACTTTTTCCTAATATCCAACATAAACCTCCCTGTGAGGCCACAAGCAGGTGCCTCAGAAGTGGATGGGTGCAACAGCACAGGAACACGAGGAAGTGATGGTTGTGATGGATAGGGGGATGTGAATTTGCACTGGTATAATGACTTCCAGAACAGGAGTAGAAGAAATAACCAAAAATACCCCAAAGCACAGCAGCTGTATGTTGAGTCCATTCAGCTTTGGAACCTCCACAGTCAGCTATGCTGAGAAGTGCCCTGCTTCCAGCCCACATACCTGCCACTTTTACTGCCCTACAGAAATTAATGAATTTTTACTGNAAGTGCCCTGCTTCCAGCCCACATACCTGCCACTTTTACTGCCCTACAGAAATTCATAATTTTTTTACTAAGTGGAGGGGAAGTTGTAAATATCTTTGTATGATTTTCTGCCTAATTATATATATAAAAAAAAAAAATCACAAAACGATCAGGAAGGCTGTCAGTACATTTGTACAAATCTGAACTGTAATTTCTTCTGTCTTTATGCCCAAGCATTTGCAGTATATTGGAGACAAACACCTGAACCCCTTGCATATCCAATGTACAACTGGCCAGAAAGCAGCACTAATCTCAGACACATTACATTTTGTAAAAGACTTGCTCTAACCCAGCTTTATGAGAGCTAAATCCTGCTCTGGATCTTTCCAGATCAGGAAGCATTTGGGGTCAATTTGCACCTTTCAGACTGAAAGCAGAATTTGGCCTTTTTGCTGAGAGCACTTTCCCTCAGGCACACAGGTACCCCAGTGAGTGCCCCGGCAAAGGGGGGTGCTGGAAGGAGGCAGAGCTTTTTTATCCTGCTCTTCAAACACTTTTCCATGGTACTTGGACACCCTGAGCATTCTCATGAATGTCCCACAGTGATTCTGGGTGCTCCAGGGACGCCCGTACAAGCTCCGGTGCCTGATGCTCCCTCCCACTCCTCTGTTTCTCCAAGACATATTTGAACTCTGCCTATGATGTTTGTCGAACAGCAAGGTATTTGGATAGCATTTGAGTTCCCTGTGTTTGAAATGTTCTCACTCTGCATAAATTTGTCAGGACTGAAGATTATATTAACCATAAACTGGCAGAGGGAGCTCTCACAGCCAGCCTTCCCTCCTCCGTGCACACTCGGCTGGACTTGCTAAGTGCTCAGACCAGGAACCCTTTCAGCCCAAGTTCATGATTCAGTGAACCAGACCTGAAATGTAATTTCAACCCTGAAAGTGAGATATGCTCTCATTCCACTGCCATATCTGCAGAGCTTTCCTTTTTTTAAATCCTTTTTCTGCCCTGGTGTTTGTGACCTGGTTGGGCTTGTTCTCCATTGCAGAGTTCTATACATGACAAAAGAACATCTGAGGGCAGCCTGGAAGATATCTTAGGAGGTCTTGAACGTTACCAGAAGGCCTGAGGAGGAACAATTTACATGACAGATAAATCATTGCAACAAGTGACCTAATATTTCTCTGACGTTTGACCACATTGTACAGTGAAAATTGACAAAATCCTGTTCCAATTGAAAATATTTTCTCCTGGTTGTGTAGCTGGTTAATCCTTAAAAACACCCAGATTTTTGCATCCCATAACAGAGGAGCTCAGCTGTAGCTATGTGCTCATTATTCTCAGCTGGCTGGAGTTATTATTCAGCTGTTCTCATTCCAAGCTACTGTTCTAGTTCACCTTACACCAGTTACACTAAAAACATCTTTGAGAATGGCAGTGGCACCATTTTCTGGGCAGTTGAGGACTTGAAAGCATGAAAACCAAATAGGCAGCCAGAGTCAATCTGCAAAAGTCAGCTCAAAATCAATAAGATGATACATTTCAGGTGAGAGGATGCTGAATAGTTATTTTAAAATGCCTTGGGATTAGACAAAATGCACTTCCCATCCCATTCATCTATAATAAGTTGTTGGCAATTTCTGCATGATTGAATTTCATTTCATATCTATGTTGTATATTAAGGTTCACCTGCACCTGTAGTTTTTTTTAGTCCACAGATTATTTGGAAATGTTTGGTTGGTTTGTTTTTGGTTTTTTTTAATAAAATAGTATCACCCAGAGGGCAACTGGAGCAAATAGTTCTCTGGGATGTGCCTCTTGTTAGAGAGCTTTGCTTGTAAATAAAATTGTCCTTTTGGGGATGACGGATGAAATACACTATGTGAGAGGGAAGCCAGGGGAGTTTGCTGTGGGATGTGTTTGCAGTCCTGACAGCTTCCCTGAGGGTGCAGGAGCAAACCACAGTTAGTGCTAACACTGAGTACTCCAGAAAAGGGTGGGCACCTGCACAAAACAGCACTGTCTGGGGGCATGGGGGGAATAATAGAAGCTCACTCCCACAGTGACTTCGTTGGCTCCATGATTAGTGATTAATTAAGAAAAGGTTAGCAAGCTCAGTAAAGAAAAAATGCAGGGATTTCTTTATTTCATTTTCTTCCAGTTCTTTTGGGCAGTACATGCACACTGGAGGCAAGCTGACTGAATTTAAGGGATTTTTTTCCTTTGTCTTTGCAAAACTTCCAGTGAGCCTGGTGTGTTCAGGATCTCCTTTAAGAATTAAGTGCTGTAGTGTGAATGGGAAGGGCAGCCACGGTGGCCCAGGTATGCAGGAATCAGTGCTGGAGCATCACAAAGATGTGACAGGTTTCATTTCTTTCAGAAAGAGCATGGACCAGGCATGAGGTCCCTGCAGTGTCCGTGCCTGGTCCTCCCCACCCGACCGCTCATCCCTGACCTCAGCAGCAGGGTACATCTCAGGTCCTGCAGAACTGCATGTCTGCAATCCAAACACCTTCACATTTTCCAAACTCTCTGCTCTCTGGGATGCAAACCTGATTTCCTGGTTTACCATCAGCTTCTAAGTTCCCCACAACAAAAGTCAGCCCGTGTTGGGAAAGCCCCTGCCACCTGTGTGTTTGTCAGTCCCACGCCTTTCCGGGGTCACCCTCTGCTGCAAACAAATCTGTCAGTCTCAGGGGTTATGCATCATTTCAATGCATGATCAGTAAAATGATGAAAGAAAAAAAAAAAAAAAAGGAGTAGCATAAAGATATACATTTTGCCTCTAGTAATTCCTCCATCTGTTGATAGGCCTAGCAGGGTGTGATGCTCAGCCTCTACAGATTTCAAATTAAAGGTTTGCCAAGACACTTAACTGAGTTAAAGGCAAATCAAATACAGCAGCTTTAGAAAATTACAACCACCCCATTGTTTGACTTTCACAGTCTCTATTTCAAGCCTTCTGATTCTTAGGCAAAGCAAGATTCAGCCTAGTATTTTAATAGAAAGAGATTCAGAGCATTAATTACAGGTGGGGCAACTGGTCCTTAGTGGTCAGAGGGACCACACTGCAACTCCTGGATGCCCAGCATACTCTCACATAATGAGTTTGGTGTGTCCACACACTTTTCAACCAGCACTAGGATCCCAGTTATGGAAATCACGTACAAACCTTTTAAAAATCTTCCAATTTATATGAATAAATAGTAATAATGTATTTTATACATTAATGGTTACAGGGGGGTATAAGTTGTTCAAGAGTGGTAAAGTAATGCCTTTTCCTGCATAATTAATGACTTAAGAAATGTCATCTGTACGAATTAGCACTCACAAACATGCAGGTAGGCAAGCAATTTCTTAAATGCAATATTGATTTTAAAGATTAACAACGTTTTCAGAACTTGTGTACAGCCAAGCATTTTTGCCAGATGTCCAAATACCTAGCTGTGTAGCTAGAATGAAGACTTAAATAAGTATCTGAGTTGAAATAAATGTCCTATTTCCTACTCTCTAATCTTGTTTGAAGCTCTGGGAGTCCCACCGTTCTCAACATCAGTTGGTAGTCAACAAGCAAATAAAGCCTATGTTGGATTAGTGGATTTTGTTCCCCCCTTAGGACCTGAACATTTTTTCTTTTCTTTAATGTTCAGACTGAAACACTTACTGCATAATAACAACAACCTCAGTCAGATGCAAGATGCATAACTGTGAAAAATATGCTCATTGCTTTCCTTGCAGCCTGCCAGTTTGGGAAAGAGAGAGCCTGGCTTACGTTCAAGCTTTGGGGATTGTATCATAATTTTGAATATAGCCCAGGATGCATCAGAAACAGGAAAGTCGAAGAGCCAGGGGGCTTTATAATCTTAAAAGCACTACTGGAAATATATGAAATGGTCAAAGAAAAAAATCAATCAGATGACAGCTGTAATTAGTCTGTGGGAGCTCCTTGCAGGAAGGCCCGTGCTGCATGCCTGGTGTGCACAGTATGAGATGGTGCCAGACCTCATCCCTCTCCTCCTGCTGCCTCGCCCAGCAGAGAGGATAGCAGGGTCTGGACTCCTCATTCTAGAGCAATAAAATTGGTAAAATCAAGCTTATATACCAACACTTTTCTTTCGTTTTCTCTCCTTTGAATGCCAGACCCTCAACTTGGACCAGCACGTCCAAAGATGTTGTGCTGATTTTACTCAGGAGGCAGCTGACAGGAGAAAACACTTCATTTCTGGGCTGTGTGGGTGGTTCCAGCCAAGCTCATCTTGATGGCAATATGCAATTCTGAGATAAATGTCCATTCATTTATATAGAAATAATTATAGATGTATACAACCGTATAATGGAGACATGCAGAGATCAGCACAAATTAATGCAAACTGTGTCTTTATTCTGATACAGGAGGAAAGTTCATCTAAGCTCCACTTCCCTTGCATTCTTGATTCTAGCCGTGCCCAAAAGCACAGGTCCTGGACAGGGTGCACATGGGCAGGAACTGGTGATGTTTTCCAGCCGTGAAATCCCCATTCCCAGCAGTCTGCCCTCATATTTGGTGATGGAGCCACACAACACAGGCTCCCAACCAAAAGGCTGGCAAGCTCACAGTCTTCCTCTATAAGATCCTTTCTGTGGGTCTTGCTACTGACTGAACATTCTGTGGACTTCCCATTTGTTTTCCTGATGAGAAAAGACCTTCAGAGACTTTTCCAAAGTTCAGCTGCTCGTGCTAATGTGGCATGAGAACTTCTTTTAAAACTGTCATCATAGAAAGTCTTGACACTGTCTTTGGTGGAATCAATAAAAATAAAAATAGAATGAGCTCGGGATAGGTAAGTCTGTGGGAATGCACTCCCCTCTCTGGCTATGGCAATGACCTTACAGCACTGCAGAGCTCCATTCAGGCTGAGGCATCTCTTTTTTCACACCACACGTGAATCTCACATTCTACGTGACTTTTCTGTGAGAGCTGAGCTTCAGTTTATCGGTGTGTGACCCTGCATCCTGCACACAGACACCTCACCTCACCATCAGTGCCTGTTTCAGCATTACACAACTGGCAGGTGCCACACTCCCCCTGTGACACGTCACTGTGCCCAGGAATGCTGGCCCAGCTGCCACCACCAGACCTGCAGGGACAGGAACAGCACCGCTCATGGTTCTGTACCAGGGAGCCAAAGTCACACTGCTAAAGGAGAGAGGATTTCCTTCAGCTGTGTTTGAATAGAGAAATAAAATCTGACCCCTGCCTGTTTTCTGCCCAGGCTCTGCTCCCTTCCAGTGGTCAGAGGTTCAGATCTTCAGCGTGCCCTTCACTCAGTGATCCTGTTGCCCATTTAGTGCTGCGTTGCTCTTCCAGTTTGTGTATCTTCCCAGTGATTTCCCTACTAGATATTGAGACCATTTATGACAGAACACAGGAAAAATTGGCACAATAATCTACCTATTTTTAATTTCTCTCAAGACAACTAAACCTATTCCATATGCACAGCCTGCTGACATCTCCTCTCCTTTCTTCTTCATTAAACCATCTTGAAGAGCAGAACTCATTCCAAAAAAGCTGTGAAGCAGCTTCTTCCCTGGGTAACACTTCTTTGTTCTGGCTCAACTTCTAGAAGTTATTTTGATATCCTGCCTGCGTTAATTCCCTACTTGGAGGAAAGGACTCTGAGAAATGAGAGGTTTTAGCTCACATATTTTCCCTTACCCACACAGTAGCCAGAGAGCTCAGCTCTTCCTGCTGGTGCACTGTAACAACCTGTTGAGCCATGGTAAATACATTGTGCTTTCAACCTCTCAATCTGATGCTTCAACTGCCTTTGAAGGTGTCATCTTGCTTCTTTACACACCCTTGCAGCTTGATTGTTTAATTAATGTAGCATTTAACTTTACCTGAGGACTTTCAGCTCTCCAGATGAACACTGAGCATCTCAAAATGTGCAGTGAAACAGTACTGTATAGAGGAGATGCCCTTTCAGTCAAGACCAGACCCTTTCCCACATTTTAGAGACAATGACATGAAGACATCTCTCTAATCTGGTTCATACAAGAGACTGTTTTCTCCTTCTTTCACCAAAAAGAGGGGCTGAGCTTGGTATCACAGAGCAGACTGTTCACCTATTCCAATGTCTGCATGGAGAAAACAGTCAAAAGGGGCAAAACGTAGGAAAGATAACCCATGGAGGAATTCCTCCTGGGCAGGAATATGGGCAGTGGAACAGCCTACAATGACAACAAGGAACAGAATCACTCCCAATCTTTACCACTAGCAGGATGGGACACAGAATGTTTCCCAAATCTTCTCTGCAGAGCTGTTTTAAGAGTCCCTGTCTTGGGGCCACTGAAGGAACAAAGCCAGGAGCCACAGATGAGAGAGCTCCCAGCCTGCTGCAGGGATTCAGGTGTTCCACAGGGAGCCTTGGGTTTGATCCCTGGCTTAATTCTGAAGGTACATCAGCTGAGGTATTGAAAATACCCTCCAGTTTTCTTCCTGTGTGCTGTCACTTGGGGATTGTCTGAATGTCATCCAAAACCATGAAACGGCAGCTGGGTCAGCTGTGCAGCAGGACTGCAATGCTCCTGGTGGCCAGGGAATGGTTGTTCATTTACCTGCCTGTTACATTCCCTACGGGACTGTTTTATTTGATCTCACTTACTCCAGCTGTGCAAATTTTTCACCATTCTGTTCCTTTTCCCCTTCACTGTTGATGGGCCAGTAGCACTTTACCCTGGTGCTGCTGGCAGGTCACTGAGTTCACAAAGTGCTTCAGTCAGCAGGTTCTGACTCCAGCAGAAACCTCTTCTGCTCCCCACCAAGCAGCACTGCCCCAGAGCTCCATCCAGCCTTTGAACACCAGAGATATCCAGATCCTCAGGCTGGATGCTAGCCCATGTTCCCTCAATAACAACCCAGCGTGAGCCCAGATGAGCTGTCAAGCTGGCTGATGATGCTGCTTTAAATTCACGATAATATATTTTTCTAATTTAATCTCTAAAATGGAAGTGCACATTTCAGCTCATGATTTCCAACTTATCTCCTATTTCCTTTCAGCTTTTCAATGTTTCTGAAATGCCTTGTGCTACAGGCAAAACACACTGATTATGATGGGGCTTTTCTTTCAGCAGCTGCCACTGAGCAATGTCACACATGGAGCAAATGGAAAGTTGACTCTGCCCAGTTGTGTCAAGCATTTGAAAAGTAGAGAGGAAAAAGAACACGTGGTAAAATGCAGGTGATAACTGTTGCTGTTGTATCCTGCTTTAAGGAGGAGTGCAGGAGGGTTTTTTTAAGAATTTAGACATGGTGAAATTCCATGAGGTGAGTAATTTGATAAAGATCAGTCCATCAAAAATGCATATGTTAGGCACAGTGATTAACTGAGCTTTGGCTTTACAGCATCAAGACAAATACATCTGTGTGCCTTTGAAAAGGAAGGGAAGATAGAAAAGCATTCATTTCCATAATGTGACTGAAAAGAGTGTGGCCAAAACCTTGTTCACACCAACACAGCAAAGTCTACCCCTTCCACAGTAGGACAAATGTTTTTTTCTGATTCAAGGGGTGAATGACACACTGGAATTTCAATTCTGAAATAAAAGTGAGTACATGTACCCCTGACCTGCACGCTTGGGAAAATACCAGTGACATTCCTGTTTGCTGATCCCATCTTCATCATTCACACCCAGACAGACAACTGCAACTCGAGTGAGAGCTGGGGGACTTCCTAATGATCTAAAGCACATCGTGCAGCACTGTGGGATGCAAGGGTTTCTGTTCAAGGGTGTCCTCTGCCTACAGATGCAGAAGATAACCCCCTTGGATCCAAACTGGGAAAAACACAGCAAGACATGTAGTTACTGGTTGCCTTCAAACAACAGCTGTCCTGAAGCAGCATGTCTCTGCCTTTTTGCTGTTGAGAGACTTTGCACTCTGCGAGGGCAACCTCGATTAGAAGCTGCTTGTTGTGACAGCCTGGGGAGAAGACTGTGGCAGATCAAAAACTCCCTCTTTGCCTTTGGAGAAGATGGTTCTCTCTCTCTTTTCCAAGGTAACCTCCTCTGAACCAGCACTTTGTGCTCTCACCTCTGTTTTGGATAAAACCATTCCCCCTTAGTGAGAAGCTGAGCCCAGCAGGTGAACAGCCGGGTAAGAGGGACTCATCAGAACCAGAAGCTGTGCGTGACTTTCCTCCTGCAACAACAATTTTGCAGCTGATAAGGGACATTGATTTTCAGTAGATTCAGTACCCTCAACCAATTTGGAAGTGGGAATTTCTTGGTCTAATTATGTGGCCAGAACTTCGACATTTCTTTGCTGTGACAGAAGGGGCAGGGAATATCACACAAGAAAAAGCTGCCAGGGAAAGCAAAACCAAGGAGAAACTCTAAACCCAGATTGTCCCTGGGGCTGTGTGTTTGAGGTGGGCACCGTGATGGGTCACCACGTACCCCAGATGGCACCGAACCGTGGGCAAGGGCTGCTGGCTCTGCTTGTGGCCAGGAGGAAGGGAGCCAGGCTGGCACATCTGCAAACAGAACTGCATAAGAGGCATCCTGGCAAGCCCTGCTCCGCTGAACCAGTGGCTTTCCAGCTCCCTCCTGGCCTCCACAAAGGGTCCTACTGCCTGGCAAAGCCAGGACACAGCTGCTTTCTGCAGTCATGTCTCCTGGCCACTGCTCTCCCAGCGCCAAGGCAGCCCCTGCCTCTTCTGTCCTTTGAGCCCATAAATGCTGCTGGCTCGAAGACAGGAGCACTGAGAGACCGTTCCCAACCCTGCACAGCTGCACATTTTGCCCACACGACACATTTTGGAGGAGCGAGAGGCAGCGTGTGCTCCCAAACTGTCACAGAGCACAATTCTTCCTTTTCCCCTGTAGCCCTTTTCCCAACAGCTTGGATGTTTCAGCTGGCGGATTGGGAAAAAGCTTTCCCCAGAGTGAAAATGGGAGGACAGATCCCACAGGACGGACATCTGCCACCCCTTCCTACGGCACTGAACACATCAGAGCCGAGCTGTGCACGTCACGCCGGGGCTCGGTGGGAATTAAACCCAGGGGACCTCATCTCCTCTCCTTTGCTTTAACCACCATGGGAACTGAAGTTCAAATCTGTGCCATGCACTTTGAAAATGTGAGGGATTAATTTAGTCCGTCGAAATATTCCTGCCTCCCAAAGTACACAGAGCGAGCGCGGCTCTCATTTAGCGCTCATGCTCGGGGAAGAGGCTGTCATCCTCACCGCGGGGAGGCAGGGATTGTTTTCACTCAAAGCAAGCAAGAAAGGTGCATCTGATGTAGAGCAGACAAAAGAGGCGATGAAGATGTAGTGCTGGGGAGGGAGGGGGATGGAGGAGCGCTCGTGGCGTGGCTTTCAATTAGGTGCCCTATTTTGTTCGCAGGGGTGGGGAGGTGTTTTAATCTGTTCCATAGGCAGGCAGTGATTGCTCAGGACCAGTGCCCTCTGCGAGGATGCTCGTATCTCCATATGAAAGCAAAAGAGAGAGGGACTATCAAACAAATGTTAAATCATGAAAGCAACTACACAAGCCTATTAAAGTCTAAGGGAGCGCTGTCACGTCCGCTTTCCCGACCGACAGCTGCACTTTCAACTTCATTTCACAATTCGGGAGATGTTCATCACTCAGCCGCTCCCCCAGACTCCTCTTACATTAGCAACACCTGGATCCAAGGCTTGTTTGCCATGAGCACGTCGTTACCAGAGATTTAGAGAGCATTTGGCCTAGAAGGTGGGATTTAAGATTGCTGTAACAAACTTGGTGGAAATCCTAACACCATGTTCCCTCATAGATTTCATGAGTTTTATGAGTTGCTGAAGACGGTTCTTGAGATCCACATAAATTCCTTCTGTGCCTCTATTCACAGCTTCTTTAATACAGTATTTCTTTGGATTAAATTTCCACCTTGGACATGGCTTTGTCACTCACGTGGCTTTGGCAGTGCAGCTCCTTCCGATGGCAGAGGTCTAACAAGGCAATTTCCCCCACCAGATGCCACGGGAAAGCTGTGGGATGAGGAGCTGTTAAAAGCAGCTATTTGAGCCCGGTTCTGGGCTCCAGCCCAGCAGGGGAGCAGGTCAGGCAGCTGCTGGAGGGAGCCGGAAGGGCTGGTGGGGTGAGAGGAATTGGAAAGTGGCGGTTCAGCAAAACCAGCTCCAGTCTCTGCACCCAGCGCCGTGCCAGGGCAGTGCTGTCTGCCTGTGCTGTCTGAGAGTCCTTTCTTTTTCTAGAGAAAAAGGGGTGCCTTGAAGGAAGTCACTTCAGCTCTGCCTTTAGGCCTTCTTTGGTGGTAGGAATGGTCCAACCATGCTATGCAAGAGAACTTAAATTCCAAGAGGCTCAGCCTCAAATGGTGAAAAACAACTAAAAATGTACAAAACTTCCCAGATTTGCAAGTGTTGTCTGAAGTGATGCTGCAGGTGTCCTGGTATGTTATACAGTTTTTCGTGCTTTCTCACAAGAAGAGTTGTAGCATTAATTCACCCTGTGAATTTAACTTGTCCTAAATTTCTCTTGGCTTCAGGTTCCTGGCTGTAACAGTTTTTATGTTAGGAAATGTAATCTTAAGGATAATTCATTAAATTCATTATTTAGGAGAGGTGGGGAACCTCCACCTCTGAGGGGATCAGGAGCAAACGGTCTAATGAGGAAGGGTTCTGGCATCACTGATCCTGCCCTGGTGCACAAGGGTGAAGGATCATCTTCCTGAATTCTTTCTACCTTATTTTCTCTGAGTGGCCAATCACACATCAGCCTGAGTGGGAACTTCTCAGGAATATGTATTTAAAGAGCACCAGGAGATCATCAGTAAAGAGAATATGTCCTAGGAACTGTCATTTTTGTTCTCATCCACTTCTTAGATTTAACACACTTCATATCACTGGAGAATGTTCTTTCCTTGGAAGCAGCAGAGGAAGGGGCAGAGGGAGCAGGAGCAGGCAGGGATCCATTGAAGGCCACACTCCTCTGGCAGAGCCTCCAGCTTCTCATTCCTGACATTTATATTGGCTCCACTGCAACACCACACTCTGAACATGGGATTCACCCTGCCTAACTTTAAATGCCTACAATGATTTTTCTCTTCTCGTACTTGCTCAGATGAATTACACCTTGGAAGAAAACCCTTCTCCCTGTTTACTGTGGAGGGAGTAAAGCCAAGGGCTGCACAGCAGAGCACTGGAAGACCCACTAAGTCAGGCAGGATGGGTGCCTGCTGCCCAGCTCTACCTGGGAATGCTCTGCCTGTACTGCAATCCACTGAATAAAATTAGGTTTCCATAAGACATAGCCTCATGGCAAAAACATCTAAATTAAAGGATGCACAAATCACTTTGGAGCAGCAGAATCCATAAAAACTCATTACCAGTGTCATGTTGTCTGGAAATTGAGCTCTGGTGTGAGTTTTCTGATGCTTAATGAGAGCTAAGCTAACACTTCAAAGGCTTTGCCAGCAAGCTTGTATAAGAACTGCAGAAACCAAATATATCTAAGACTGTCCCCCTCAGCCAAATTTGACCGAAGTCAGCCCCTGGGTTCAAAATGCTCACAAGCACACAAAGCACAGCAGTGCTGGTTTGATTTCTGCTCAAACCAAATGGAAACAAGATTCTGACTCTGCTAAAGTCAATCACATCTCTGTGCCCAAGAGTTTCCTCAGAGCAAACCCAAAATTATTTCTTTCCATAACAAGGGGATGTTGCCAGCTGAGCTCTTTGGAATGGTAAATGCTTCCCCATCATGGTTTATTTTCCCATTATCTTGAGTGCTCATAAACCTATTGCCTTAATTTTAATAAGATTACATACAGTTTGGTATAAATGCCTTCTATCCATCACCATATTAGAGAAAAGAGAAACAATAATAACTTAATTATCTCTTATGCAGAAACTAATTATAATTCTCTGGATTCATAATCAATACTTTAAAGCTTTTCTGTCTCTGAGAACAGTTTGTCAATATTTTATATACTGTTAATAATTCATGGGCTTATTACACAATCAAACAGGGATCTAACTGCAGAAGGTCTCAGCACAAGAGTAAACAGCACAGGGAAAAATTAAATGGAAGAATGCAAAACCTTCAGGGTATGAAATGGGGGGGAGATGGACAGTTGCTCATACAAACACCACACCACCAGCTTGCTCCACCTCTGATCTGAGCGTAAGGCTGTGTTTGTACAACAAAAAAGTTGGTTAGAGGAAAGAAATACACCAAAAATCCCCAATGAAAGAACCAGTTGTAAGGGAAAATAACATTTGTCAAGTGTTATGTCAAAATTTAGTATTTCCACTGGGAGTGCATTTGGAAATGTAGGACAGAAGGGATGAGGAGTGCCCCATTTGAGAGGCAACCAGCATTGTCCTGGCTCAGCTGTATCATCAGCTCTGTCCTAAAAAATGCAGAGACATAAATCACAGTCTCCTTTCTTAATATCCTCTTGTCTTGAGCCAAACACTTGTCCAACTTGTCCTTTGTTATTGCAATGCTGCAAGTGTTGACTCCCCTGTCGAAATACCTGAGCCCAAATCACCCAGGATGACACAGCCTCTCAGTAACCCCTGCAGGGATCACCTCAGGAGGTACCAAAACTGCCTAAAACCAGAGACACTGCAAGCACAATCTCCGTGATTCGAGAAAAACAAAGTGAAATATTAATCATGATCTAATCGGCATTTGAAAGAGCTCATCATCCCCTTTTGAAGAGGAGAGAGCCCAAGAAAATGCAGGAAAAAAGAACTCCTGAGGTCAGCCTGAACATTTGCTGTCCCATGCGTGGGAAAACACTTGTGCTGAAAATAAGATGTTACAGTCATGAGGACTTGGAAGCAAAATGGGGAAAGTGTTGCCTGTGATACTAAGCAATTAGGGACAGCTGCCTCTGCTAGAGGGCTACGTGTGCCATAGGAGAAGGCAGATCCTGGTGCAGAGATGCAGTTCTGGAACCTGCACAGAGAGGGGATAAAAGATGACTTCTGTCTCCAAAAGTCTAAGCTGGTGCAGCAGTGAAATCAAGGCTTAACATCACTTCCTTACCAAAGGGAAGCCCAGCAGTGAAGCAGCAAAAGCCCTTGCTGGCCTGAGCATGTGACTCTCATCCCCAAAGGGCTGCTGCAGCATCCAGCACACAAAACCATCCCCTCTGTCAGTTTTTTTCTGCTTTAATGAGTGCAGAACTGGGTTTGCATGGCAAGGTTCTGGTAGCAGGGGATGCTGCAGGGGTGACTTCTGGGAGAAGCTGCCAAAAGCTCCCCCTGTGTCCCACAGAGGCAATGCCAGCCAAGACAAACCTGCCGCTGGCCAGGGCTGAGGGATGGTTGGTAGCACCTCGGGGATAAGAGATTTAAGCAGGGGAAAAAGATGTTGTGCAGCAGTTGAAGAGAGGGGTGAGAATATGTGAGAGCAGGGAGAATATGTGAGAAGGGAGAATATGTGAGAGCAGGGAAAATATGTGAGAGAAGCAGCTCTACAGATGCTGAGATTGATGAAGAAGGAGGAGGACAAGGTGCTCCAGCTCCCAGAGCAGAGATTCCCCTGCAGCCCATGGTGCAGCTCATGGTGAGGCAGCTGTGTCCCTGCAGCCCATGGAGGAGCAGAGATCCACCTGCACACCCTGGAGAACCCCACACCAGAACAGATGGATGCCCAAAGGAGGCTGTGACCCACCACACTGGGAGTGCTCTCTACTTTTTCTCTCAACATTTGTATTGCATCTCATGAAGAGCAGCTTTGGTGTGTCCGTAGTACAGTCTGGGACAGAGTAGTTCTCACTGCACAGTGACATTTTTGTTTTGATTACATTTTTCTTTTAATATCATTATCAACTTTTTCGAAGTGTCTATAAAATAGGTGCAGGGTAGTAAAAGTCTTCGGAGTAAGTAAATGGACATCGTGCTAAATGAGTTATGCCTTTGATGCTATTATCTCTAAATCAGCATAGATTATTCAGGCTAGGGGCTTTTAGAATCATAAGTGGCTGAGATCATTTCTCAGTTCATCATCCTATTACCCATAATGAGAAAATACTTCTAAATATGAAGATTACTCTTCCAAAAGACCCCTTGTGAACAATTCCCCAGGCACTGACAATATTTATTAACTCTTTTCTTTGTGCATGGAAGGGGCTCAGAGAAACTCGAAATCCTTGAGGATTATCCTGAAACATTCAGCAGCTCTGAATTTGCTATCGCTCTCCTGGGACCCCTTTGGCTCTGCACTCCCATCTCTCACAGCAGTTCAGCTTCTACCTCTGCAGCTGCCGTGTGATAAAGCCTTTTAAAAACTTCATTTCATTATTTTTGAGTGGCTCTGTTTATGCTGGTATTAGGTTTCCATTTCATCAAGCATAAGTTCTGCTGTCTCTCCAGCCAATGATTTCTACTTGCAAGCTTGAAAAAACGACAGCTCCCTTCCCTGCCCAAAGTGGAAAACACCCTCAGCGTAACCGTGATGAAGCTTCCCTGTCACTCCTTCATTTCCCCACACCTTTACTGACTCGTTTCCCTACTGCATGGGTAGAATTACCAGGTTTATTTATTGGGCTGCACATTTCTAAGAACCTATTTAATGCACAGTTTCATGAGACAGTTTTCATGGAATATAAAATTCATATTCCAGCTCTCGAGTAATGGATTCCTTTTACCTTGCACCGATACACAGGGCTCTAAAAAACACCTTTTCTTGCTGGACAAGGGGAGATTTCAGCATACCAGACCTATGAGCAAATCCCATCTGAGAATGCTCCTGCTCTTGCTGAGTTTGTTCCCATTGTATTTCCTCGGGAGAAGTTCAGGTCTGTGATTGAGGAGCTGATTAGGTGTCAAAAGCCTCCACACACTCGTGAATGTCCCTTGCAGCATCACTTTACATCATCTGCTACCTGCGTTATACAATTGCCCTACAATGTTCACTTACTCAGGTAGTAAAATCAAACCAGCTCCAAAAGGTCAAGGCCTGGCTGAGCTATGAATGACTGGGCAGCTCAGAGGAGGTTTCACAAAATCTTCTGCAGTTCATTGCAAAAATTACCATGCACAGGCTGGCCAAATTAGTGCCATATTTTCATTTGTGTAAACCATACTTCTGTAAATCACAATGTAACATCTTTTCCTTTTATAACAGAATGAAGAAATGCAAATGAGGTTTTTTTTTAATTCAGGTGAACTGGTATATTTTGCATGTTATATAAAAAGCAACTGCTACCTCCAACTTCTGCCCTGCTTTGCTACTGTTTTCTTAACCTGTTTTCTTAACCTGTTTCTTAACCTGTTTTCATTAAAAACTACCTGGGCTGGTCTGATTTTTTTATTACAGTGTTTGTGGTAGTGAGGTATTGTCAGAGATCTGCATCTGCAAATAGTACATGATGTGTGCAAATGTTTTATTTCAGAATTGTTTGAATGACTTTATGGGCAAACACCAGCTTGAGTGTTAACAAGCAGCTCTTTGATGGCAGTTTATGACAGATTTTTTTGTATCATACAAAAGTTGAAAGAGTCTCTTGTTAACATCATGTCATACCAGAAGCCTGAGGTTTACCTGCTGTAATCATTTAGTGGTATTCAACATAGGTAGCAAGAATTTTTGTTAAAAAGTAAGACTGAAACCTAGTGTGAAGGGTGAATTGTTTTACAATTGTTTCCTGTAGGAACTTTACACTTTCATCCACAGTATTTCCTGTCAGCTGCTGGCAAAGACAACGTCCTGGGTTAGAAAAACCCTCATCCAAGCCAGTATGACAGCAAACATGAGCCACATTCATCAAAAACAGATACTGGCAATTTGTCCAGTTGTACACTCTTTCATCATGGGATAATTCTCCATTAGTCTGTCCATATAGCTCCATGATTACAGCTAAAGTAAATTGTAGAATGTCAACATTTAGAAAAACATCCCTGGAACTATCAGCGTGTCCTAGATCTGTTTCCCCATAGATTTGCACACATATGTACATGTGATGATGAGAGGTTTATGCATTATGAAATTCAGTTTTTAAATTAGATGTGGGGGTTTTAATATCTGTTTTACTTCATGTTGTCTTGTCGTACTGAGTCTTTGAAATTCTGTATCATTCTGGGAAATGTTTTTCTGGTGAAATTTATTTTCTTTGCTTAGGCAGGGAGGGATAAATCAACAAGGCCACATATCTTGGTTTCCTTGACACAGGGGAAGGGCTCAGGCCATGTTTGTGACACTGTGAGTGCTGTTGTGGGGACAGAACCCCTGTGGGGACAGAAACAACCCCCCTGACTGTGCATTAGTCAGAGCAACAAAGCACTGCTGTGCTGGGATGATATGCTCATTTAAATACCTAATGCCATGGTATGGGGCTTGTCCCCGTGGCTTTAAGCAGCTGAAAGCCCTCGGGGAGCCCCAGAGCTGCTGTGGCTGTGACCAAACTGCTTTTCATTCCAGGGTCTTTTAAAACTCTGCTCAGGGCTGAGCCGGGCTCCAGGGAGAGGCAGGGTGGTGGGTCAGAGGTGTGGGATGGTTGGGAAAGGCTGTGGCAGATCCAGATAAACCTTGGAGCTTTGCTCAGCTGGAGGAGGATTTGCTGGGATGTCTCATCAGCCCATGGAACGGATGGAGGCTCCAGAGGAGCCTGGAGAGGGCCAGGTCAGATCCCAAACCAACTGTGCCCCCGAGTGAGCATTATCCCAGTGAGTGCTGCACCTTGTACAGTGCCAGAGCTCAGCTTTTCTTTTCTCCTTGTGTGACAAAGCACATTCCTAAATAGTAAAATCTGTTTATTTACACTTTACTGGCCTATCAGATGACAGTTCTCCCAGAGGAGATCCCAGGGTGGGATTGAACAGAATATACTCCTGTTATATCCCTGCAAAGAATCTTCACATTAACCTAGTCTTGAGATTACTTTTTTCTGAACCATGTAATTGTTGGTTTCTGAATTCAGGGTGATATATAAATCGGCCAATTTTAGCTGCATTTAAGAGCCAGCACTATTTTCATTTTTCCTGTGTCTTGAAACCCCCCATAAGGCACACTAATTTTTCTTAGAATAAGAATAATAATAAAATAAATAGCCTATCTATTTTCCCTAAGAAATGGTTTTTTTATAATTTCAGAAAGTTAATGATTATTATCCAGCCATTTAAAATAAAGTCTTTCAGGAAAGACATCTTCATCCTAAAGAAGATTTTAAATTGATTTTTTTTTTTTTTTTGGACTGATTAAGATTCACCTCAAGAAAAGCAAAGGCTGCTTTTCAGTATAGACAGGCTCCCAACATGCTGCCAAAATCTGTGCTTGTCCCTTTTTTGGTGGAAATAGCCTTTTTAGAACTGTTTGTATATTATCAAAATTAGGTTCCAAAATGAGCTGCAGTATCTATTAAAAAAGGGATAATATTATTTTAGACAAACTAATTGGAAACTTGTTTTTAGCTAAAGTAGTTATTATTTCCATTATGACAAGCTGGAAGCAGATGAAATTCACCTTTATCTTCTCCAGCCTGGTGTCTCATACTATTTATTCAAACTGAAATTAAAACCTGACAAAATCCCAGCGAGACATTTTGCACCAGTTAAAGATTATTCTCCTGGAAGAGAACTTTGGTTCAACAATTTCATTATGTTGCTACAAACATATTTATTATAAAAGGGGGAGACATAAATCAAAATATATCTGGCCTTGCATGTCACCCACTACCCTCAATTTAAAAAAAAGCTTGAGATTGTACTTTTCTCTGGAAACTGAATTTTTAAGAGAAAATTACTATCTCTCTACATAGAGTGAAGAGGATGTGGTGCAGCACAAGGAAAACCCCTGGGAATAGATGCTCTGCCAGATTTGGCACCAACTGGACCCTCACTGGTGCTATGTAAGGGCAGAGTCCAGCCAGCACATGCAAGAGAAGGGCAGAAAATAAGGCAGAAAACTCTGTCAGCATCTTGCTGCCTTTACTCTGCCGTGCCAACCTGCAGCTCTGTGCCCAGGGAAAAAAGCAATGTCCTGCTTGGACTTGCATGGGAGACGAGGGGCAGTTTTGATCCTGAACATTGCATGGTTAAAACCAACACAAAGTAAACTGGATGTAAACTTTGCCAAGGGCTGCACACCCAGGTGTTATCCTTGGGTGAATGGAAAGCTCTGAGTCCTGTCCCCCTGTGAGCAGTGCCCCACACAAAGCCACTGCATCTGTGAGTTGGGAAAGCACCGCCTGCACGTGGAAGCAGTGGGGTGAAAAATTGTTTTCTACTCTACTAACTAAAGGATATTAAGAGGAATAGGGTCACAGGGGTGCAGGCTACTTTTCATATTTAGAAGGAATTTTTCCAGAAGTGTAAAATGATAATTGCATGAGGAAAGGGTGGTTAATAATTTTCCCTATTAATTCAAATGCACAAAAGTTAATTGCAGTTTGGCAGTCTGAGATATACAAATTAGGGGAGTTTAATTCTGCTAATCCTCAGTTTAAGTTGCAGGGTATTGAATATAAATATGATTGTCTCACAAAGGGATGAATCCTGCCTCCACCAAAACCAACAGGAGCTTTCCCATTGGCTTCAGAAGGAGCTGGGTTCAGTGAACTGAACTCATGGGTGAACTGGCTCATGGAAAGGGAGACTAACATGATTTTTCTCTCAGAATATGGGCCAAAAATTCCTTGGAGATCCTGAAAACTTTGGAAAACTTCCCTAGCCATGCTATTCAATTCATGTAGCTTTTTTTGGCTCCTGTGAATGAAGTTGAGTTTTCTGTGGTTTTCCATTTCCTACTTCACTGTCTGTATGATTACACAGCCAACGCCAAAAATCCCTAAAATTCAAGGGCTGTACCACAACTTGTGCCATTCCACATTCAGCAGTCTCCAAAGTCCATCTGCTTGACCAAACCCTCCTCCTTCCCTGAATGCTGTCACTACCACTTGTTTTATACATCTCATTAGAGACCATGTAAGATTTTAGCCCCTTCTTCTGTGCATAAACCCAGGGAGATCAGGAGAAATCCAAGCAAACTTTGTGCCAGAGCATATTCTGGATATTCTGTTTTGATGGAAATGAAAATTTTGCTGTTGACTTCAGTGGATGCAGGATGAGGAATGATGCAGTTCAGACCCTTGCCCCAGAACTAGGTACGTGTTTTGGGGACAACTGTTGTCTTTGAACACCTCTAAGATGACAATAGAGCTATTTATCCACCTTTGCAAAGTATTTGCATACTTGTATAGCTGAGAAGTGTAACTTAAGGTTGATCAAGTGAGAAGGATTTAATCTCTTATGGTGCAATATAATTGGGCCAACCAGTTATCATTTGGCCACCCTGCCATCATTTAATTTGAATTCATGTGCAAATTGACATAAACAGTAAAATGATCAGTCCACTCAGAAATGTATATTGCTTGAAAATACCCATTTGGCTTGAAATATTGCAAGAAAATCAATCCAGGACCTCTAGAGACCTAAATAAGAACACAAGTTACCAAGTACACCTGACGTGAGCCAAACCCCTCTCATTTTGATTTTGGTTATCGCCGACCTTTGAGCCATTAATCATCAATTTAGGGGGAAAAGCTGAATCCAGAATGTTTTCAAAACCTGCATGCTATTTCCAAACACCTCTCCTGCCTTCCTGGTGATGAATATTATATGCTGTTCTAATTAAACAGCTTAATTTACATCTCCCATCATGAGAGGATATGAGTACCAGAGCAGATTTATCTCTCTGGATTGCTTCCCTCAGTCACTGCTCATAGCTGTGAGGCTGCAGGAGCATTTTCCCCTTGCACCTTCAAAAATGCCGAAACAGAGATGCTCTGTGATTCTGAGTGAAATAATTTTGATGTCACAAGAAATGTCATTAAAATTCCTGCAGTCTTTTAATAAGCTCCTTCTTGGGAAAATGGATTTTCAGCCTCCTCGCATCAGCGCTCGGCAGAGTAACTACAGTGAAGCTTTGTGCCCGTGTCCCTGTTACAAAATCCCTTTCTCAAGGCTTTATAATTACAACATGCCTATAAAAATTTACTTTAGTCTGAAGCCCAGGATATAGTTTCTTGGATGGGGAGGAAATATTGCTGGCTGAACTTGGTTTAAATCAATTTGGAGTTTCAAGAATCCAAAAATAATAAGGTTTGTGGGTTTTATATGTTTTTTCTGTGGTTCTATAATTCAGAGAGAAATCACTTCGTAGAATAAAGTGTCATGTTTGTTTATAAAGCACAGCGGGAGAAAAAATAACACAGATAAAACTTTTATGGTGGCTAGTGAAAATTCTAAGAAATTCATTTTCTCAAAGAATTTCCCTATAGTGTCCTCAGACCAAAGCCTTGCCCTGAATAGATATAATAATGTATATTGCAGGAACTCAGTTGTGGAGAGCTCTTTTAAGCAGCTGGAGAGATAAGGGATGGTAGTTCCTACAGCAGAGACCTGCTTTGATGAATATTAGTCCACTTTGTCATATCCTGGACAGGAGAAAAGTCATGGATGGGCAAAGGTGTTGCTGAGACACCCTGGCCCTGTGCTCACACGGATTTACAGGGTGCTTGTGGCTGGTCACAGGATCCAACTGGCATTGTCCCCATTTCCACATTACAGCACTGAGAAGGAAAGCAGTATGTGCCCTTATACAGATTGTTAATAAAAACATCAATAACTGGGCTGCACACAACTGAGAGTTCCCATTTATACTGGCACTGCAAAATGTCTTGCAATATTTAGCCTTTAGCTCTTATCAATAAAGAATGTAATGGTGCTGCTAAACTGAAATACTGGCAACACGAGCAAAGCCCAGCAAATACAGACAGGAAAAACAAAAAGGCAGAAAACAAACCCTATAAATCTTAGTGTAATATTTTTAATTTCATTTGGAATTCACAATCAAGTCAGTTTTATCCAATTAAGTGTTATTCAGTCTGTCTTTGTCAGCTCTTCCCTATTAGACAAAATGTTCCACTTCTCAATATTCTACTTCTGTGTCAAATTGACAGGGTCATTTTTCACATGGCAAGCTGAGATTAAGGTGATATTAAACCACTTTGCATACAACAACTACAAGCATGCTGCAACAAAAAAAAACTAGCTGTTTTCTTCTGCTGGTGTCATTAAGGATGCCCTTCCCAGCTATTCTGGCGGGTTCCTGAATATCTACAGCTTTCCTAGCCCCAGGGGATACTGATATGATATTGCAGGTTTGGAAATTGTGTTTGGACCCACAATCATAACACTCTCTTTTTCCCATTAGCAGCTTTTAGCATAAAGCAAGATACAGCCAGTCTTAGGTAACCTCAGGGGCACCCCCAAAATCTTGCAAAAAATATACATTTGCCACAGGTGAGCTTTTTCCTTACATTTCAAGTGAAGGAAAGGAAGTGTTTTTAACTAGTTCAGTTAAATTATAAATTTTAAACCTTGCAGTAGGATTTCTTTAAAGTCAATCTATATAAGAAGAATTACCTCTGTGTGTTATTTCCACCTTGCAAAGGATTAAGTATTTCACTCCCACAAAATGATTGAATAAATGATTTTTTAAAAAAACCTTATCAAGGAACAGTGCTATAAATGCCTTTGTCCTTCCTTCAACTTCAGGCTTTTAGTATTACTGATTCAGATTCCATATGTAAAGAAATATATTGAGGAAGTGTGTGGGTATAAGAGGAAGTATGTATATCTTCCACACCTGGCTAAAATCCAAATGTGTTCCTAAATCCTAAATTCTGCCTGTTTGCCATGCTGGTAGTGCAGTGTAGGACTGTGTAAGTGTGGGGGAAAGGGTGGGCTCTAATGAGGAGCAGGTAGTGCTGGGCAGAAAGATGCAGTAATAAACCTCATGATGGTTTACTCCAACATAAAGGTGGCCCAGGACTTCTAAAGCTCCATTTCTACAGCAGCTTTGGAAATCCTGGAGGAGATGTTGGACACAAGACACATCTTTGGGTAAGCAAGTCTCAGCTCTCTGCTGCTGCACCTTGTTTGGTTTCCTGTCAGCATCCTATCAGTTCACTCGTGGCTGTAGGAAGAGGTGCTCTCTTGTGCTAAAAGGCACCAGAGATCAGATTTTTCTGTAAATTTGGCCTGAAACCATCAGGATTTAACTATGGAGCCATGGTTTCTACAACAACACACACACAAAAAAAAAAAAAAAAAAGACAATTTCATAAAGCTAATCACTTGCTATAGTCCCATGGCATGAAGCAACCAATGTACCATGAAACTTCACTGTTTGGCCACCATCTCCTCCCAGTATTTTCTTTTTAAATGTCATGGAAAGCTAAGCAGTCTGATTTTTCTGAGTGAGCCTTTAAAAATAAATTTTTCTTCCTTAACAGGAAATTTCTCATGCTCACTCCTGTGCTTCCTTTCTTCTACATTTTAGGTGGCAAAACAAGAGATACTCTCCCCTATTACAGCAGTGCTATGCAATGGTCCATTGCAGGAGAATTCAGGAAGAAAAATGAAAAAACAACCTGTGAGAAGGGTAACCAGATAACAAATAGGCTTCCCAAATGAGGAAAAATGAGATTCTCACTGGCCTTTCTCCCAGGGCAGACCTAAGCCAGCAGCTTTTCCCATTCTTTTACAATATTACTCCACATGTTTTACTCACCTTTTAGACCCTGCAGTTTCTTAGTCAGTATTGCAGAAGGTCAGGGAGGTTCATCAGTTCAGCTCTTCTCTGCTGTACAAAACTTTCAGACAGTGGTTTGGTTTTTTTCTTTTCTCATACTCAAGTAACTTTGCAATGAAATGTTAACTTGGAACCCCTAAATCCAGTTACTTTCAAATAAGTTTCAGATGGGCATCAGGACTTTAAGGGACATATTAAAAAAGAAATTGATTTTTTCTGGGTTTGTCCAGTAGCACCCAGGACTCATAAAACTACATTAAATATCAGCTTCACTTCTCACAATATTGCAGTGATGGAGAAGTAGTTCAAAATTGATTTATTGATCCCTAAAAAGACAGATATATAAGGTTATTAAGTTAATACATCAATATGTGCAAAATCTATTACTTGAGCTTGTTAACATTCATGTGTTGGTTAACAGTGGGTATAAAAAGGACAAGGCAGACACCTCCCCCCTGAAACAACAGCTCACAGACAAGGATTTAGCACTCTGTCTTTTCTGCAAGGTATCTACATGTAGGCTGGAGTCAGTGAGAAGCATCAATGAACATTTATTTCCTTCCAAAATTGTCTTGTATTTAGTCCACATTTCAAAATCTGTACTCCATCTTCCCAACTTTAGTGTCCATAGTTGTACCAGGACCCTCCATACGTGTCTGAATTATTTGGCCATTTCTTTTTCTTATGAAGTTACATGCAAGGAGAAGTGAATGTTCAGTGTGTTTGAAAATCAGCCATGAACCAAACTATGGATTTAAGGAGATATATAAGAGAAAACTGTTTCATTTCACAGATGTAAACAAAATCCTTTCTCAGTCAGAGAAAGCAAGGTTCTTGTGGTCCTTCATTTTGAATCCATTAGAGTTTTCAATGATTTATTCACACACAGAGTTTCTGTCGCAGTGGGTTTGCTTTTGTCACATCACCTCAATTTTTCTAACGAGTTTCTAATGAGAGGTCAATTACTTATGGAAATTAGAAAAACATTCATTGAGGAACTGTACCGAGGTAAAGTGTGCTACCCCATAATGTTTTGATATAAATCATTACAGCATTAATGAATATTTTACTCTTTTTCATGTTACAGCTAATTTCCCAACCTATAAAATGGCCTTGAGATGAGTTGGAAATGAACATGAGTAACTGTCCTAAAAATGTAATTGTATTGTATTTATGATAACTGCAGGAGAATATCTTTTTGTTTTGCTGCTAATGGTTTGCTCAGCCACCAACATCTTGCTGTGAAATCTTCAGCTGATCAGAACAGAGGTGTCAGGAACACCAGGTTTGCTATGGTGGACCAAAGCACTGATCTGACATCTACCCTGGCTCCGTTTCCAGGCACTACAGGGTGGAAAATGGACATCCTGTAAAGCACTGGGCTGGCTGGATCAAATCCAAACTGGAATGCAGGTACCCAGCAGCAGCACCACTGGAGGAAAACATCCAGAGCCTGCAGCACTTCATCCTGACCCCAGTGCTGGTGAACTCTACCTGCCTTTTTAGTTAAAGACCGTCAAGAACTGGTGCCAGGTAAGAAGTTCAAATGTTCCCTTCACAACTCACCTTCTTCCTGAGTGCCTATTTTGTGTTTTCTAAAGGTCTTGAATGAATGGTATAGAAGCAGAAGAGGCAAAAAGAATTCCAGGGACCAAGATGGATAGCAGGTTAGTTGCAGTACCATGCAATTAAATTTAGAGGCCAGGGATATAATTCACTGCTGAAATTCAGCTTTGCACTGTCGTAAGTTATTGCTTCAGAGCAGAAACTGAAATAGCCAGAGAGGGGAAAGTGTACAAGCAGAAGTATAATTGGACTTCAGTATTTCATACTGATACCCTGAGATTTCTACAGCTAAGCACTGTTTCAGACTCTGACCAGGGTAACACTGCAGTGTAAGATCTCCCATATTCAGGCCCTTAGATTATCCTGTTTCCCCTGCAGGCTCTGTAAATCAAAAGCAAAAGACATCCTGCTATGTTCTAGAAGACAGTTTTGTTGGCCTTTCTTTTCAAACACATTCTGAACACACATTTTTTTATGTGAGTCTCATTTACTTTAGCTTTACTGTCTTGAATACAGATTTAAATTGGGGGGAAGTGAAGGAAAGTGAAAAAAAAAAAAGCAGACCATGAAACCAAGCAGTTATCCACAACGAAGGAATGTGGCAGCTGGTTAAATAAAAAAATGAATGTGTCATCATGTGGATGTGATTTTCTCAGTTTCTAAAGAATTACAAGGTCTTTGTCCCTTTGAACCAGGCTCAGTCTGGATTCAAGTGAAACCCCTGCAGTTATTTGACTCAGATGTGCTCAGAACCCATCATTTCAGTGCAAAGAAATCCACCATGCGTAGTAAGGGGTAAATCAGTCGGTCCAAAGTACAGTGCTGCCACTCACTCTTAATAACACATTGGGTGGCACTCAATTTATGTCTGTAATTCCCCCTCCCTTCCCTTCTCCTTGGAAAGATAAACATGGGAACAACAATGAGGTATCCGACTACTAATCAAAAGTAATATAGTTCTGCACAGATCAGCTCCTTGATGGAATAAAGAAGCGAGCATGGATCTAAGTACTTTCACTTCGTATCATTGCCTGCATGTTGTTTTCAGGAGCATTTTTGTCAGGCAGTGATGAAAGGCTGAGAACAAAGTGAACAAAATTTCCTTTTACTGCTTAAAAATTCTCAGCTGCTTTGCTATATCAAAACGCTGTCTCTTTAAACAAATCGCATGGTTAAAAATGCCAAGTTATAATTCAGCAACTAACTCTGAAAATGACAATTTAATCAATCAGAACCAACCCTCCCGAAAAAGAGGAGAAAAAAAAATTTAAAAAATCTTCAAGCTTTCATGCAATGCGAGTGGTTGAAACTATAAAAATGTTCAATCACTGTAGAACAAGCCTGCAGCATCAATGTTTATTAAAGTCAAGGGAGCCATTTATTGACCTGGGAAACAGCAAAGCACCAGCAGCACTGCTGGATTGCATTTTTATATTTAACAAACGGAAGGCGGTACTTTCCTTTTCTCTTTTAATTGTGATTCCATCAAATCCAAAGTTTAAAGCCTCCTGATTTTGAAAGGAAAGCAAAGAGAAGGATGCTCCACACCGTTCTGCAGTCATTCTCTTTGCTCTGACTCCTAACATGGGGATATATCAAATAATTTCAATTTTTTAGGCTTATCCACATGCCAGCAGAATGACAGAGCAGCATGTGTTCCCACCACCACTTCAGCTCACAGCAGAATATAGGGAGCTACCATTTTGAAGCTGGTTCTTTTTGTAATCAAAAAGGAATTACTGTATTTATTCATACAAAGGTCACCCTGCCACTGGAACAGCCAAAAGCACTGAGAACGAACTGTCCTCTCCCAGGCTGACATCAGGCATTTCCTCCAAAGACACATCTTGGTTGTTCTGGAGATTTTGTAACTCCATTTTGCTACAAGCACATTTTTAAAACACACCTTTCCATGCTGCATAAACTGTGAACCACCCAAGGCTATTAAAAGGAAAGCATCAGCAACGCGAACTGTGCTTACAGATCCGTGCTACCCAAATTACAGGAGTCTGGCTTCTGCTGCATTCTGTGCACATCGTCCCCATCCACAGGAAAATCCGCCTGAGGAACATGGGGCAGGGATTGAAAACACTCTCCGTGTGTCAGCTGCCACCTCAACCGGTGTCAATGCCAGAAAAGGGGCCAGAAAAGTGAGGAGGCTGAGTCAGTGCAGTGTGAAGGAGAGCTGGAGCTGCCCGTGTCCTGCGTGGATGAGGGACAAAGCGGGATGAGCAGCGCGGGCTGTACACGGATGCACCCAAGGTGATGAATGTTGTACCCAACCCCCGGCACCCAGGACATCAGCAGGTATCCACACCCTGCACGAATTAGCGGCTCGGAGCGTGTTGGAGGCAAGGAGAGATGAAAAACGAGTCCTCCGCTTGCAAACAGCACCTCCACCGCGCGGAGGATTTCACGCTCTCTCTGCAAGGAGCACAGGGCACCAAACTGCTGTGCTGGTGCCACCCAGTCGCGCACAGCACTTCACACCTTCCTTTCAGGTTTGCAAACAGACCTCCGGCAGCTCCACTTCTCGTTTTCTTTCCCTCATTCAAGGAGAAAAACACATAACAGCCTCACTTCAAACACAGTGGAGGAGTTTGACATAAATTAATGACTCACCTGTCATGCTAAAAGAATTTTGATATTTGCAGGGCGGGGGGGGAAAAGGCTTCAAGTATTCTGAGAGCTGTAAAAAGCTGCTTCAGAATTCAAAGACAGCTCATAAGAAATCAAATCAACTGATAGGTTGCTGTAAGGTTTCAGATACCCATTTTGCACTAAAATCACAATACTACGACAATATGGATAAATAAAAGGTTATGAAGAAAAGTAAGCCACAAGTTCCCTCAAATTAGATCCCATTGGCATGAAATTACTTCACAGCTGTCACATGTGTTCATCCAAGAGAGATTGCTTCTTAAATAATGTTAATGATAACTTGGATTTGACTTCTGTAATTACTAGAGGGAGAAGGGACCACATATCCAAGGAAGAAAAATCTTTTATCTGCTTGTTTAATGTTCAATCTTTGATGAGATGGAGCTCCTTACCCCGAGTTTTTTTCCCTGAGTACTTCTGTTTTGAAAAAGAAATGGATTTCCAGGTTGAAAATGGAGCTGCTGTGCAGCAGTCAGAGCTGTGGGAGAGGTGTCTAATTGTCATTTACAATGACCCTTGATCCTTCTCTAAACATAGATTCTTTTTCTCTCCTACCTCCCCTCACCCTGGCTCCACTTCACAAGCAGGAGTATTTACAGGGCTGGATTATTCTCTGAGTTGCCTCCACCACTACCAGTAAATCATAGAAATATCTCTTACAATCAGTGGAGTGTCTTCAGATTTACCAGACAGGATAATCTGGTCCACAAGACAGCTGATTGTTATCTATAACCTCCCCATCCAATTCAAGTGATGGGAGATGTAACCCAAAAATTTCCTTTGGACTATTTTACTGCCAAAATAGATCACATTCTGTGGCAGCCTTTTTACAATCTTCACTTTTCTAAATAAACATCACAGAATCTATGCTGCTTTTACTGCAAAATGCTTCTCCCTGCCTGTATCGAGGCAGGTTTTTAGCTGATGTGTCAACAAACAGTGGCAGCAACTCCGTGCAAGCCCAGGGTGCAGCACCAAGACACGGGGTGCAATGGGGACCAGGGAATAATCTTCATGGTTGGATGAGCTGAAAACTGTTGCAGTCCCCCCTTGCACTCTCCCCATCCCAGTTAGACACTGAATGGTGATGTAAATTATCAGATGCAGCCCTCAAAAAGTTTGTGGTATGATGCACCTTCCCAACAAAGGTACAGGGGAGCTGATATGTGAAGTGCCCACATCCCAAACAGGCTGTAAGCAGAGTCTGCTGTGGAATTGCTGAGCTGGGATGTTCTGCAGGATGGAGAGACAGAAACAGCTCTTGCAAAGGCCACCAAGCAGAGCCAGGCACAACCACAGCTGCAGAAGTGCTGAAGAGAGTGCAGGAATGATTTTAGAAGGAATCATTCAAAGTACATTCCTGGACTGTAAATGGACTGAAACTGCTCAGGAAAGCCCTGAGTGACACTGAAGGTCATGCAATTAAAAACAAGGCTCTGATTTGCAATGATCAACAAAAAGCAAATGCATTATTAGAATGCACAGCAGATAGAACAAAACACCAAAAATAGACAGATTCTGGCTGCACTGTGCCATTATATTAATTAACAGCTTTCCCCTATTGGTTTGTTCACTAAGATTCAAACATACTCATTCTTTGATGAACATTTGTATTCAGAAAACAGCAAATTTCTTCCCAGCCTTCTTTTGTTGGAAAGGGGTGATAGCTATTAATGAGAAAGGGAACAGAGAAAGAGCTAACCAGCACTGCTCCCAAACTCACAATGTGAATTTCTCACTGGGGCCTTGAACTTCAGAGCAGTTTCAACTCATTTATGGAGCCTGGGAATTAAGGTGCCTCCCCTATATGAAAATTAAATATTTTCATGCAGTGTTATGACTTTGCCTTGAAGCGTTTGTGGCTCCATGTTTCATTGACATTTGTGGTCATTTAGTCCACTGAAATTAACTGTGTAATAAGGATGCCTGGATGTGGATAATTCTTCCTCCTTTCCCACTGCAATCAGGTTTTGTCCTTCATTATACCTTCCTGTGGACTCTATTAGAGCATAAATCTTTACAGAGTTCTTCAAGCTTTGACCTACATCTTCATATTTGGGAACTTTTCTCCCTAGATTGTCTTTTGGAGAACACAAATTCATAAAAGTTTTGAACACTGAACTCTCACTCTTATTGCTTTATCACCCAGGTTATGTGCCAAATGTCAAAACAGGCATCAGAAATCTGATTTATGAAGATATATAAAGAAATTGTGGTGCCTGCTTGTGACTGGGAGTCAGCTGGCAATTTCCTATCGGGATTTCCTCCTCAGCTCCCAATGCCCAGCACGGCAGTCCAACAACAGCACTGCCAACACAGCAAATTCACAGATGATGATTCAGGACTAACAAAGCTTTGAGGCTTTTTGTAGTATCTTCGAATGTATGTGCTTTCCAGCTTTAATCACATTTCACCATTTTGTGATTTTTAATTTTTTTGCAAGTAAAATTCAGTGCTCATTGTAAAAAAAAGCTAAAGAAGCCAAGCAGTCTCCAGATGCCAGTGTTAGAGATTCCTTATACTCTCCTTCCTTCTGTTTTTGAAATATCAGAAAATTATGGATGAAGCCTTAAGCCAGCAGCACTACAGAATGCACAAGTATCATTGAGGCATCTCAGGTTCCCTTCTTGATTTACCATTTCATACCGAGGCGGATTTATGTGCTGCTCACACCCCCGATCTCCCTCACCCCACACAACCGTAAAACTTGTTATTTTTACGGCTGGTTTTGCATCACTCGAGCATCGCCCAGCCCCGGCGGCTCCTGCGGGCGTGGGCAGGGTGCTGTGCCACAGCCGCCCCCGGCCGGAGGGTGGAGCCGCGCCGCCGCCTCCCCCCGC
>VZRZ01003768.1:20336-178354 GCA_013398175.1 Climacteris rufus | reverse complement strand
TGGAAGCGGCGCTCCCGAGGCCGGCAGGACCGGGCCGCGCACCGATGGCGAGCGGGGCCCCGCGGCCGGCGTGGCTGTCCCGGCCGAACGCGGCCGCCCCGGAGCCCCTGGTTTGGGGCATTTCCGTGCCCATGGGCGGCCATCGGCGTGCCCTGCTCCCGGCACCCACACTCCACACAGATGCGTTTATCCTGGGGGGCTCCCCGGCCCCCTCAGCCTTGCTGGGCTGCTCCCCCGGCAAGAAGTGGCTGCAGCCGCCCCGGGCTGCTGAAACGCTGCGAGCGGTGTCTGGGGTTATAAACTGCAGGCTTTGGTCCAGAAGAGCAACTTCTGGGTTCCAGCAAAAGTCTCGCCTCAAGTGCCAACTGCAGCGCACGTTTTGAGAATCCTTTGGTTTCGCCTCGCTCCCCTGCAGATGGGTTGCTTATTGTGAATTTAAATAATAAGGCTTCCCCCAGCACCACACTAAAATTAACATATCAGTGCTGCTTGCTTTACTTGGGGATGGGAGTTTTAGTACTGAGGGGGGAAAAAAAGTTTATTTTTTCTTTTTATTGTGTCCACTCACCCCTGTTTACATTGCTGGCTAAGGAAATCCCCAGCCTGAATGGCATTGTTATCCACCTTTCCCAACTCATAAATACCAGGGATCTTACTAACATCCCGGCGTGCCCGTAACCTTGGAATTGTGAATCTCGTGTCACCAGTGTGAAATCAGTCTCTGCTTACTGGCTAATGGATTCTGCTTCCACCGTGTACTGCAACTCCTAATTCAGTAAAGTACATTCTCCTCTGATTGATGGTCCTTTATTGATGGAAAACAACCAGGAAAAGTTGAGTTCCCTTTTTTTCTTTTAATGTTACTATCCATTCAGTTTTTATAACTGAATATAATGGGGCCTTTGTTGCATCTTGCTTGTGATGTTTTATTCAGACTTTTTTTCACACTTATTTATATGGGGCTATATTTCACATTCAGGCTGAAAAGAGTTAGCTGACTTCAGTTCAATCCTTCATGTAAAGTGCATTTTGCTACAGGTGGATGATGGAATACTTACCCTAATTAACAGGTGCTGCTAAAGCTAAAACTTGTACAGAGGGAACAAAATACATCTTGCCTCGCTCTCAAAAGGGAGTAGGTGTTGAACTGATTAGCCAGCAGAGTATGACACAGTCAGACTCCCTTAACCTGGATGGCAGCATCATTATACTTTCTTATTGTTATATAATACACTTCTAAAATGAAATTTCTATTCCTGTTGTTTGCCAGTTTACTAACCCCCTGGAGATTTCAAAAGCAGGTTTTTAGATGGGTTTTTTTCTCTGTGGAATGCCATGGAGAACCAACCTGTGAATATGCTACCATGGCATTTGCAGGTTTACAGTCCAGGCAGTAATAACCAGCTTTGAAGAGATCAGCAGGTTTTGAAAAGGTCATACACAGATCTTGAATTTAGCACTTTCTTCCTGTGGATCTTCTTGTTTACAAAGGTTTTAATTAAGCCTTTAGCAGCTGCCTCTGCAGGTACTGATCCGATGTATTACCAGAATTCAGCAGGTGGGTGAAGTGGCACCCAGAGGTAACGTGTGGCCACTGGGGTTGCAAGCACCATTTATACCAAATGCTGGGCCCTGTGGACTTAGCACATAAGGGTGGCACAAATTTTGAGATCTTGCACCATTTGATCCAGGTCCTACTGCTGGGGAAGGTAATCCCAACAACCACTCAGTTACTGACTTACATATTCTGTGTCTACCACAATGGGTATATTTTTAATTCAAGAGTGTATGTTTATGTTTGAGATAAATGTGACCACATAATTTTTATCTAGGTTTTTCCTGTAGTAATCTTCAGGAACATAATCTTTAAAATGTAGTGTGAAATTATTATTTAATTGGGTTCTTGTACCAGAATTTCTCCTGTTGAGATTTATAACTGGCTAACCAATTTCCTTGAGCAATATGTTTTTCCACATGATAGATTCACTTATTTTCCTCAAGAAGATACTGTAATTTTAATTGGAAAGCTTTGACATATTTTGAATCGACTGAGAAAACAGAAGTCAATTTTTCTTTCATTAAAGATCTCGTACAGTGGGTGCAAATAGACATAGAAATGGAAAATGAGACACTCGTTCTATTGGCTTTTACTTCTGAGTTTGGTTTGGTTGGGCATTTTGTAAAGACTGAAAAGATATATATTATACATACATTACACATCTGTATTACCTATATATTTTTACAGAACTGTGTGTAAACTGTGCTGTTAGACTTGCCTCTGTCTGGGAGTTATGTTGGTAGAAATGTACAGCTCTGACAGATATAGTTACTCAAACACTTTCTGTAGATCTAAGGAAGGTCCCAACTTCTAAAGATGTGGGAATATAAGGATTATTACCATAAAACTGTGAAGAGTTCTGTTTTTTTCCAGCATGTTTTTGTTGACATTGTTGAGACTTAAGTGTCACTCAGTTCAGGCACCTGACTTGAGATAAATGGAAATTAAAAGTGTTATTTCACAGGCCTCAGGTCTGTAGTTCTGTACTCTCAGCAATTTTTAAAGGCTGTGACAGATGTCTTCTTCTGCTCCCAGCTGTTGAGAGGTTACTGTTCCTACCTGCCTGTCCCCATCCTCTGACAGAGGTTATCACCGAGGAAGCAAGTGACAGGAGTGTCCTTGTACTAGGAAAAAATAGCAGTCTTGCCCTAAACTTAATTATTGGTCTCAGCTATTTTGGCAGACTGTTTCTGCAGTGAGTTACCAGGTGCTTCAAGACACTGCTCCACTGATGGTCACCAGTGAGAAGTGAAGAGCTGGGAACATTTTCCTTTAGCACAGCTGGATACAGAACACTTCATTTCATAGTTTGGTTTCAAAGTCTTTACTTTTTTCCACTTCCAAAGGCAGATTTGTGCCTTCAGAGCTACAAATGCAATCCAGTTCATTAAATTAGATCTGAGAAAATAAGAGGATGGTTGAAAGTATAGATGTTTCCAAAAAATGGCCAACCTGGCATGATCTGCCTCTGGCTCTGAGCTCCAGTGCTGTTTGTATGGGTGGACTTGGTTTCTGATGTGCACCAATAACTTCAACACCATTAGGTTCTCTGTAGCCTTTGTTGAAACATTAGAAAAACTTTAGCAAAGTTAAGGAATTGTGACAACTCAAATCCATCAAAATTAGCCAAGGGAGGTCTGTTTCTTTATATGTAAGTACAGATGTGACTCACTGTTGACTTTCAGTAGATAGCTGTGATCAGCAGCTGTTTTTATTTTCCATTGTCTGTTTGGCCAAACTTAGACTGAACTCAGAGAAAATTCACCAAAAGCATTTCCTTTTTATCAGCTGCTAAATATTATGTAATGGATAATTGCCACCATGTTCAGAGTATACTCATGATGCAAAAAACTGAAGCTGTGTGTTTGTCTCTTTCTTTGTAGTTCATGCAAAGGGGTTTGGATTCACAAATTAAAAAACAACTAGAAGAAGAAGAAAAGAAGATAATTAGTGAAGAACACTGGTATCTTGATGTACCAGATCTAAAGGAAAAAGAGTAAGCTTGTAATCTTTTGGACTTCTTATCATCATTGGATTGTTTTGAAATGGAAATAGTATATTCATATCTTTTCATATAAGATAAGTATTATGAATAACCAGTTAACAGAAGTAAAATAGTGACAGACTAGCATTACAACTTTTTTTATTACCTATTTTCAGGGCTGCTTCTTGAGTTTGCCTAGTGTAGTTTGACCTACTTTCAATTCTTGTGTGTGTTGTTTTCTTTCACTCACACATTCTTCTAGATGCATGTAATTACTTTCTTTCAGTCAGGGTCCAATTCATTCACTGCTGCTTTTTCCCTTCATTTGAAAAAAGAAGTTTAAACCTTGTGTTAGTAAATTCAGCTCCAGTCACATGGTTAAGTCGATTCAGGACAGTTCTGTCCTCTTGTGTCCAGCTCACTTCAAATCCTGTTTTTGAAATAGGAGAGAGAATGGCAAAAATAAAGGAAGGCTTAGCTAATAAGGAAGAAAACGTCCTGCTCTTTAGAAAGGCTCTTTAAATAGCGGGAGAACTACGTTTGAAATTGCTTGGGTTTTGTCCTTTCAAAAGTGGAAAAAATTCCATTGAGGGAGAACATACATAATTTTGAAAAAGCTGGGACCAAGGACTTAACTGTAGTTGAATAAGGTCATTGATAAACTCTTCTCCCTTACTGTTGGTGGATATGACAAAAAGGTATTTGAGCTTCAGTTGCAGCAAGGAATGTTCAAGGTGGACATTGGGAGAATTTCTCTAACAATAAGGCTATTGAAGCCCTGGAGTAGATTGCCTGAGCAGACACTGGATTCTTCATCACTGGATGTCTTTTGAGGACAGGTTAGCTGGACCTCTGCTGTTCATGGCACATGTTTCACTGATACTGCCTTGAGGTAGGAGAATGAGCTTAATCTGTTCAGCCTAAGTTCCTGTGATCATGAGAGTGAGTTTTACATGGGAGATGAAGAGGGTGAGGGAAGAGGTACATGTGTGTGAGGACAAGGATGGAACAATCCACAGAAGTACTTTTATCTGACACGTGTATTATGAATGCCTCAGGGTCATGTTTCTTTTCTCACTCCATGCTCATTAAAAGAGGAAAAAAAGAAGGGAGAAGGGGGAAATCTGTCTCTGCTGAACAGAGAATGACACAGTGTTTTATATCCTGACAGACTTAACTAATGCCAGGTTTAACAGCACAATGAAAAATTAATTAGAAGCTTTTGCTGGGATAGTAGTGCCACCTGGGGAGTGATATTTATGTGGTATTTTTATTCTGGCAAAAGTATTAATGCAGGTGGAATCATACCAGCAAAGAGTGCTTTTTGTCAGGAGAGTTAATTTTGCTTGTAGAACTGGCACAGCTTTACTGGCAAAAAGTGTTCCTTTGCACTCCCAGCTCCTTATACTGAAAGATTTATCAGAGCAATTAAGTAGAAAGTAGTTGATGGTTTAAAATACACTCTGGTTTTGATTATTTGTGTGAGGGGAGGGCAGCAAATCCTTTTTGCATTTGTTTAATTTGATTATTTTAAAGTGCACCCCTTGACAAAATGCTGGGTTTGGGGTTTCATGCAGGAGCTGTATAATAGAAGAGAGAAGCTTTCTGCCATGTGAGGATCTCGTTTATGGCAGAATGTCCTTCAAAGGATTCAATCCAGAAATTGAGGTACCATTTCAGTGTCCTGGTTTGAGGTGGTCTTACAATAGGATTGAAGCCCTTGGGGATGGGGTTCACACTGATCCTGCTTGGCCTTTGCAGCACCTTCCATAAATCCTCCTGTGTACAGGAACTCCATCATTCAACCCAAAATGTTGATCAATGCAGCATCTGGTAAATAGAAGCTTTTTACCTCCTTGTGCTGATGGTCAGTAATTGCAGATTTTTTCCCCCCTGAAGTGAGGAATCCATCCCACATGCTGCTCACCAAAACAAAAGCCTCACTTCTCTTGACGTTTAATGTAGAGTCCATTCTACAAACATTCAACCTTATTTATTCAACACTTACTTGTGTAAGTAAGGGCTTAGAGTTCCAAAGTAAAAGTGCTGGGCAAGAGAGTCTTTAATTTCTTTCTGGCATGATTCATGCTGATAGAACTACACAGGGACAGTAATAAAAAGGTTACCACTGCACTGAGGCAGGAGGATGAAGGTGTAAAGACTAAGAGATTTGCAGAAGGCTGTGCAAGGTGATTTACTAGGGGATTCTTTTAGTTATTTTGAACTTGCACTCCCTGTGACTCAGCAGATGATTGCTTCATGGCTTTTACTGTTAAACCTTGAAGATATTTTTCCTTCTGAACAAAACCATTTCAAGGCCTGTGTGCTAACATCACAGTGAAAAATTAATTATGATCTAAGTCCCTGGTCTCCTGAAGATGTTTGGGGTGCCCTTTAGGATGTTTGAGTAGTACAATACACTAAAAGCACTGTCTCTGTGTTGCCTCTTTTCCCAAAGACAAACTCTAAGCTCAGCTTAGCAACAGACAGGCATGTTGCCTTTTCTTCATGAGTTTTCATAACAGTAGGCTCTAGCCTGACCAGCAACAGCAAATAAATATTACATTTGGTTCTTACCTTTTATGCTCTTCTACCATTGAATTTCAGCATAGTTGTCATTGTGTCATGATTACATCTTTAAGCTATTTCTTACTTCATTTTCAGAAGTTAATGATCCAAATGAACTCTAAGGGCAAGGAAGAAGAAATTGAAGAGGATGATAAAATGGAGGCTGATGTGTCAGATGAAGAAATGGCCAGAAGGTAAGTTACATTTTATGACATAACCAATACTAGCTAGGAATATTATATGGTACTGTATTATGTGTGGGGAAATAAAACTTAAAAAGGAAACAAACAAAATAAAACAAAAGAAGCCCACAACAGATATGGTACTGTACCAAACTGATTTTCCAGGAATGCTGGTGTATATTCAGTGGAATCTCCATCACTTTTGGGGGTAAAATAACTTGTAGAGGTTTTCTGCCCTTTGATATCCAGATATTCCATGCTAATTCTCTCTTTATTACAAATTGCTAACAAATTCAAAGTATCAGAATGGATAATAATGTAGTAAGTGATCGTGTAGTACTTGTGCTTCTCAAGCTTCTAGTCACCAGATTTTTTACACCCTTTAAACTGTTGATTTGATTTATGATTTGCTCCCTGATTTTTTCTCTGATCTTAGTAAGAGGTGTAAAATTTTGTATTCTCTCTATAGATATGAAACATTAGTGGGAACAATAGGGAAGAAATTTTTGAGAAAAAGAGACCAACGTGTACTCAAGGATGATGATGAAGATGAAGATGATGAAGTTGAAGAGGGGAATAGTAACAAAAGACCTACTAAAAGAGCTAAGAAAATGTTCTTAAAACCTCAAGATTAATATCAACTGCACAAGTGGAGCTTATTACGTAATTCCTACCAAACAGAGTACCAAGAACTGGAGATTGTTTGGAGTTTTTACTATTTAATGTAAAGGGTGGATTTGTAAATCTGTTCTATTCTCATTGAAATTTCTACCATCCACAGGACAGAGATTTCTCCAAGTGGGTGTGTGTATAATGGATGTTGTACATCCTTTCCTCTCTCAGCAGCTTCCATGAGTGGGGCACTAGTCCCATCAGCCTCTTTAAATATTGTGCATAGTTAAATCCAGTGTTGCATGCAATCAAAAGCAACATTATTTACAAGTTAGGGTAACATCTCAAAGAAAGAAGTATTTGCACTAAGATGAGCTGTGGCCCATTCAGTAAGGCAGTTCAGCTTTCACTGCTTGCTTTATTACAAAAGTGAAAACCTGTGCTCTCTTCAAATTGAAAAAAGTCAGCAGAAACCTGCTTGGGTTGTGGGCTTTTTTACAGTGCTAAAAAGAAGATGGGAAAAGAACAGAGAGATAAAATCCACTTTATTGAATTTTATTTTTTATAAGGTTCTATTTAAAAATAGAGGATTTTGTAGTGAAACTTTTTTTATAGAGCAATCCAAATATTGGGCAACGTTTGCAGTTTGGTATCTGAGCAGACTGTGAGTCTTAGTTTCTGCCTTCCAAAAGAAGTTTGCTAATTTTGCCTCTTTTTCAGCAAAAAAAACTCCAATCTTATAATTATCTAAGTCTTGTCATAAAAGCATAATAACAGTTTCAGAACCATACTTGAAAGCTGAATAAAAACTGTGGGGTTTTTGTGGTTAATGATTGTGGTTTAGCTTATTTAATGTACAAAATTATGCTTAATACAGTCTGATACAAGGAGAGGGATCCTTTTTTGAGCTGGCCACAGATGTCCCTCAACATTTGCTGAGTGCACTGATTTATTTAGCATGTGGTGAAGCCATCTGAGGTAGTATTAGGTTGGAAACATCATTCTCTTTGGTCAGTCAGTGCCCTGGGCCTATTGAAAATGTTAGTGTGTCTTGCCTAAAGTGATAGCAGTTCTCTGTGTATGGCCTTTCAACAAGAAATTTTGCTTTTACTGCATTTCCTCAGGATGTCCAAGCTACTCATCCTTAATGCTGACTCTCTAGAGAAAGAGGAATTTGTTAATTGAAGCGAGGAGTGGCCATTCTGTCATGGACATGAGGCTTTTTTTGGTCTTATTTTAACAGCTCAGTGAAGCAAGACATGAAACTCAGTTATTTAAAGAAGGACACACTATGTCTGCTGTATTTTGCATGTGATATATGAACTTTAATCCATATATCAGGAGTACTGAATTAGATATTCAAGATGGATCACACATGGAAAGAGAAATATACTTTTAACCTAGTAAAGGGACTTCGTGCAGGTGGAAAGGCTGTGATTCATGATCTGAGAGAGTTTTTCAGAGCTAATTAAATGCTACTGGTTCAATTACTTAAAACTTGATCATATATTACTGCTAGCTGAAAAGAAGTTAATGATGGCAAGACATTTTTCTTCCCATGGAAGATGTGACCTGAGCTAAGAAATGATTTATTGTTGGTCATCACAAGAAAAACTTGGAATATATCCCATTATTCTTTCTTGCTTATTAGTAGGAAAATTATTCCTCTCTCTCTCTGAACACATTTCTTGAATGGAGAGTGAATTTCTGCATAGCTGTGCTAAACAGTTGAGGGGCAAAGTGTGTTCTAGGGAAAGAGGAGCAGCCAGGAGATGTCACTGCAATTGCATGTCCTGAGACTGTGGGTTGGGGAAGTTTCCAGGGGTGCCATGTACAGAAGCTTTGGGGTTATTTTGATAACAGTAGTGGCTCAATTAATTATTGAGATTAATTCCATGTGCAGTCTTCCTTTGTAAAGGTTCTGCAGAGAACTCTCCTGCATTGCAGAGTCCTGTTCACTCCAATGGGGGGTAATTCTGATCAGTTAAAGGGCATTCTGACATATGTTAATTTCAGTCCTTAATTTCATGTCATTTCCTGAGGGAAAGCTGGAAATGTGAGTGGTGTGGTGCATGGGTGAGCATGTGAACACTAAAGAGCCGCTTAGAAAATCCATTCTTTTGGAATTGGGACAGGGGAAGCAGCAGTTCTGTTTCCTAAACATGCCCAACACAAAATGTGAAGAAATTGTGGATTTTAGTTTATTGTCTTTAAATCTGGGAGCTTTGCTGTTCACATTCAGCTGGTGGCTTGGTACTACAGTAGGGCTGGCTACTCATTTTTAGGACAGCCTCTTTATTCATGGGGAGTTTGTAAAGTGTGCCTTTAAAAGCACCATCCATGTGTTTTTGTAAGCAAGACAAAACCAAAATTTAGCCCTGTGCAACTTTTTAAATGTACTTTAAGTACAAAGTTACAAACAGACGTATTATGGTGGTATCTTCTGAAATACTTGTCTACATTTCAAATCATATAAATACATGTATATATGTATGGATTTAAGTCTGACTCAAGCTTCCTACCCAGGGTAGAAACATTCTGCTGTATAAAATCTGTGCTTGAACTACTCTTGACAAAGATGTAAGTGTAGCAGTGAAATATTCATAAAGCAAACCTGCATTAATTCAGGCTTTCTTGGCTCTGACACAAACTCCAGTGCATTTTCATGTGCAAGTTACTAAGCTGCAGAACTTTCTCACATGGTCATGTGTCTAAATGAAAAGTGTTTCTTCTTTGAGGATATAAGCAAGTTGGGTAAGTAGTGTTTTTATTAAAGAAAATGGCTGCCTGCAAAATGTAACTGGTGAAGTGTTCTCAGACACCAGAATTGTTTGTGCCTGTGACCCTGAGTGTGGTTGTATTTGGTGCTGACATCTCACAGTGTTTGTCCCTTGTCACAGGAAGTTTGGTCCCTCCCTCTGGCAGGCTGATGGTGCTTATTTTGTAATAACTCTGGGGTTTAAAACATGGAACTACTGAACAACTTCATCTTTCTTGCTGATGTTTCTCATTTTCCTTCTGTTCTGCTTAGTATTGGATCTTAACAAGTCCAGGACCAGAGTCCAACTGAAGTGAGCCATCCAGTGTCCTCCCTTTAGTAATGCTTGAGCTGATTAAACTTTGGTTCCTTGGGGAGGGGCAGGATGTTCAGTGGTGCCGTGGAGTTTGAACTGTGTTTGGTGTCTTGTCCTCTAACCAGACCCTCCATTATGCAATGCTACAACCACAGGTGGCTGTCACTGCCATTGGACACTGCCTGTGTGTGTAATGGGCAGCTGGGCTGGGATTCTGGGACTTCATCCAGCATTGAGACTTAAGAAATGGTCTTTCTCGTAATTGGAATGCCACACTTTTAAATTGTATTTGGAATTAAATGAGTCTGGGGGCGGAGGGGGGCGGTTTCTAAGCATTTGTTTTGTTCCATTTGGACAACAGTCCACAATTAAAACTGCAAAATCACTTAGGCTCTCATTAAACCTTTCTCAGAGAGTACAAATAAAGCATCATGGTGGGGAAGGATGTCAGACATCCCACGGTTCCCTTCTGTATGTGAATGCCAGTTTCTGTGAGAGCTGCTGTGTTACCAACTTGGTTGTTTCTTTCCTTTTCTGGCTGGAAGAACATCAGCTTCTACAATAATGCCTTGCTAATGGAACCCCAGCATGGGGCCTCAGGGTTTGTTTGGTTTTGTTTGGTTTTACACCATTCTCATCTCAAACCTTTGAGGCATTTTGGGTCTGGCATTCACACCTCAATAACCTGCGTTCATCAGCTTTTGGAGAGCTGTAGCTAAACTGAAACTGGTCTGTGGTGCTGTGTGTTGACATTTCTTTGTGTGATCTAATGTTGCACAGTGAGGACCTGCTTATAATTGTCACATCAAGATGAAAAATCCCTCTTAGAGAGTGGTTATTAACAGATGGCACTCGGGGATGATTGAAGCTGCAGTCACCAGCAGCTCTGTAATCTTTGGCAAGAACCAAATAGTAGAAGGGGTAGCTGGGTGAGTCCCATCACTGCAGGCACAGTTAAATGCTGAGAGGAGCCCATGACTCCCCAAAGAACCCTTGCATACCATAACCCAAGCAATTATCTGGGAGCAACAGCAGGAACACCTCTGGGGGAGCTGGGAGGCAAAATAAGCACTGTGTTAATGACTGTCCTCAATAGAAGAGGCAGCAGCACCAGAAAGCAGCTGTAATTCACTGCACAGAGAAATGGGGTTTGGTGACCTGGGTGAATGCAGGTGGGAATTCCATCGGATGGAATGGAGGTAGTGTGTGTTTTGAAGCTTGTAAAGTTCCCTGAGGTCTTGGGGAACAACTTGTTATGATCAATCATTTAGAAAGGGGTAAGGACCCTTAATGGAACATTAATATGAGGGAATAACATGAACACAAATTACCGAAAAAAATTCTGTAGTTTTGCTATTAATAGAAAAGCTGTGTTCTGACCTCAGTAAGATCTTGTACTGCCCTCTTGCTTGGCCCTTGGTTCCTCATCCCTGTGTGCACCCAGGCCATGAGCTGGCACACAGAGCTGGCACACACCAATTCTGCCAAGGCCAGCAGAAGTGACTACTGGGGCACCTCTTCAGTGATCATCTTCCTCAGCCTACGAGCTCTTCATTGAGGTACCTGCAGGAACTTGCCACCTCCAACACCACTGTCACATTTATTCAGTATTGGCCTGTTTAGTTTGAGAAGTGACAGGTACCCAGGAACAGGTGACAAGTGATAAGACAAAAGGAAACGGCCTCCAGTTATGCCAGGGAAGGTTTAGTTTAGGTATGAGGTATTAGGATTTTTTTTTTTTTCCACAGAAAGGGTTGTAAAGGATTGGAACAGACTGCCAAGGGAAGTGGTGGAGTCACTATCCCTGGAAGTGGCAATTGGAGAGGTGGTTTGATGGTGAACATGGTGCTGCTGCTGGGTTGATGGTTGGACTTGATGATCTTAAAGGGTTTTTCCAACCTTAATCATCCTAAGAAGTTAGTTGAAGGTGGGAAGGGTTGGCCAGCACAGCATGAGTGAAAAGCCCTCGCTTAGCAGATGGTGTGTGCAGGAATGGTGCAGCTGTACCTAAAACAACTCTTAATGTCTTTGTTTTCCTTTATTTATTTTCATGTATACACTTACAGCATACGTGAGATTAATGATCAGATATGTCTTTGAGCAAAAATATTCTTATCAGTGGGAGGAATCAGCATTTTACCAGTACTCAGGCTTATTACAGACTGGGGAGAAAGAGTGTTTATCATTGTTTCTGCTACTTTTTTTTTTGCATTTACGAATGTTTGGTTTCCTTGGTTGAGCTTTTTGCAGAGAAGCATGGTAAGAGGAACAACATTTTTAAAAAAATGGAGAAACATGGTTGTGAAATTACTTGAAAATACTTCCTTTAGATTTGGCTGACTCCTTGGGTTGTTTTTTCACTTTCACACAGAACAAACACATGTGACATTAAAGCTCCTATGCTAAACAGTGCCCATTCAGAACAGCCATATGGACTCTGATGTTTCCTGTACACAAAGAGGACAAAGTTAAGGGTGTAGTGGGCTTAGCTTCATACATGACTATAATGCAATGCTAAAAATACAGAATTGCCACCCCTTTTGGGACAAAACTAAATCTAAGCCAGCTATGACATTTAAGCACCAGTCACAGCTTATAGGATGATTATATATCAGAAACAAAGCTTGTAGTTATCTCCTTAGAGCCCATCAGCCACAAAAACTGCAATATATATAATTTTCATCACCAAAAAAATACATACATACCAAAGATTACTTGGGGCAGTTAACTGCAGTAATGGCCCAAGGGAATGCACATGATGATAATTTTCATTTTGTACTATATTTTGTCTAAGGATGATGGTGAAAGAATTATGCCTCCTACTGCTCCTTTCCAAGATGAAATAGTTTTACTTACGTTAAAGGTAGAGAAATGAGCTGAGCTGTGAGTGGTTGGGTCTTGTGAGAAATGAAGTTTTAAATGCATACTTCATTGTCTAAATGCTCACAGATTACTTGTCTCCCTATAATAACCATAGAAAATGTGTTGGCAGCATATCACAATTAATAATCCATACTCCTATTTATGTGCTGCAGGCAGTCCAAAATTCCCCAGACATATTTCTTACCCAAGCTTACAACCAGATTCAAATCAGATCCTACGTTTGTGCCAAAAACCGAACGGCTGTCATCTCGCAGCAAATAATTTTACTTAACTGACTCTTAAATTCCTGATTTCCCCCAAAATAAAATTCACTTTAATCTCATATTTATATATTTTTTCTTCAGTGACCTGCAAAAGAATCCCATAACTTTGCAAAGACAATGGAAGGTACTGTACATACATAGCATTATTGTAGGTTTTCCTGGTCATCTAGATTGTGTAAGATGCTTTAACATTAATGGGCACAAGTTTTCTATCCAGGGTGATGTTGAATTTCTCTTTGAGGGTTTTTTCCACCTCTTCATCTTCAAGAGTTACAAATTCCACCAGATCCATGTTTTCCTTGTAGTTGTACGTGGTCTCAGTGAGCGTCCACCCAATTAGCGCCCGGAAGCCGTCGGTGGTCTGGAGGGTGCAGATGGACTTCTTTGTGAAGAGGGAGTCTGGAGAGGTCTGGAGGTACGTGCACTGGAACCGGAAATCTTCCACTGTCCGTGGCTCAAGGCTGAACATGTAAACCTTGCGACAGTCCTTCTTCTCCAGCAGGTCAGAACTGGAGAAGCTCTGATTGGGGATGTATTGTTTCCGTCTCATTTTCTCAAGGTGCCAGACACCGTTGTTTTCCGTGAAGCGGAAGACGCCGGGAGCCTGGGGCTGGTCTTTCCCCGACACAAGCTCCATCGGCTGCCACATCTGGTAGGACACCCCAAAGCCCCCATCAACCACGTAGGCTTTGCCATCAATGACTACCTTTACCACGAGGTGGGTCATGAGGGTGCTGTAGGTGTTCTGGTGTGGATTGAACACGTATGCTCCCAGGAAGCTGGTGTCGTACCCTAGGCACTTCAGGACCCAGCCCAGCAGCTGATTGTTTTCCATGCACCAGCCACCCCTCTTCCTCCGCACAATCTTGTTGTAAACGTGCTCCAACTCCAAGGTAATTTTCTCCCCGCAGTGGATGCTGAGGTTTTCGAAGGGAACAGCACGGATGTGGTGCTGGAATATATCGGTTAAAGTTTCCAAATCTTGTTTTTCAGTGGAGCCTTTATAGCCAGTTCTCGCAAAATACTCTTCAAGGTTCATCTCACCTGAAAAGGAAGGAATTCTGTTTTGGTTTCTTTACATCAGTGATTTATGATGCTGTGAAAAGCTGCCCTGGCTCTGCCAGCAAAGATTCTTTAATCTACTGAACCTCATCAGAGCAGCTTTTAAAGGTAACAAGCATTAATATGAAATGGCTCCCCAAGCAAAAAGCAGTGCACGTGAGGGTTTGCTTTGGTCTGGCAAAGAGCTGCTGCCATTTCAGCTTCATACGAGGCAGCTGCGAGATAGGGATTTGCTGTATTTGCATTGTAACAGTGGGGTTAAGGAGAAATATAAGATCACGCTGGGGAATGTGTACCAGGGTCTAAAACCACTGTTCAGTGACAGGAGTGTCAGTGGGGGAAGCAGTGTCATCTGCCAGTGGGAGGGAGGATAGAGCCAGGATTCACATGTTCTTTTCATGAGTCTGCCACTGATGGACACGACAGTAAATGAATTGCTTGTTCAGCACACATCGCTCTTCCACCTCTGAGAAAGTTAACATGATGCTCCTGCATGTTTTGTAAAGTGTCAAGTTTTACTCAGATAATTATAACTGAAAAAACTCTGACCTTTGAAAGAGTCACAGACCACTGAGTCTTGTGTCTGCTGTGAGTGTTACAGAAACTCATTTTGGTGTTGGAATAATGAACCTGAATGGAGGTGAGTGGCGTAAAAGACAAAAAAGACATTCCCTAAAAGACATTCCCTTCTGTGCCCTGCATCTCACAGGGTGCCCTGGAAATGGACAGGGGCTGCTTTACATCACTCTAGTCCCAAACTTCCTCAAAACTCACTAATCCTTAAACTCAACAGTGAACCATTGAATGTTTACTGCAAACTAGAATTTCTCAAGATGGTTCCCAGTGGCAGATTCATGCTGTGCATGTTCATGTTGTAGGGGTAGTTGTCCCAAGTGAACAGAGGAAAACTACACTTTATCCACCTTATCTGCTACAGAAAGGAATTTAGGTTCCAGTCATATCTCAGTATATTGTTGGAAGATACACTCAATGTAATATTTGTTAAGTGTAACATAAGAGTCACAGCACTTTTGATTTACAGACTCCAAGTATATCCAATCCTGCTACTCCTCCGATGGTGAATGATAAATAGATCAGAGCAGCATAAAGCTGGTCCTCGAGTTTATGTTATTTGTCATTTCTTTCTGCAGCTCTATAATATGCTTGATCAGCACTAGATCTGGACTGCAGGAGATGAAAGCTACTGTTCTTTTGAATTGTGAGCAGATCAGATGAAAAGGCAGGTACTGAAAAGGTAGTTCCACAAATGTGGCTATGATTTATGCAGAGAAAAACATCAGCAGTGGCACTTTGTTTCTAAATGTGCAAATGAAGGTGTTCCTACAAAAATATTCCTTACCAGGACTATACCCACATCAGCAACTCCACTATTAAAAATATGTTACTTGTCTTCCTTTATCCTAATACATCAACACATGGACTTTCTGGGTTGCACAACCCACAGTTTGTAAATTTTTTTAAGGTTGTTTTTGAAGAGCTGTAATTTTATTCCCATAAAGCAGAATCTATTGATTATTAGATTGCACTTTTGCTTCCTTTGCACTTGCAATACTTTTAAATAAATTCAAAAATCTGAAAGCATGACTTCAACAAGAGCTTGCAGTTCTAAATTGATATCTGCTATTGTATCTAAACAAAAGAATCTATCTCATAGTGAAGTGAAGCTTCTCCTGAAGAAATGTAGAAGAATTGAAATTGCATATCACTGTTTTGCCCTCTTTAAGAGGGCACTGTTCAGCAGGTGATATCTTAGCTCTATATCCAAACATTTTTAGAACATTTTTCTTAGAAAATATTGCTTACATTATTGTCCATGACCTTTACCATCATAAAAAAACCCAGGTTTTTTGTAACTTTGTTTGGGGAAGTTTTTTAAGAAAATAAACTTACCTCTTAAGAGATCCTTTTTTATTTATTGAGGTATTCAGATTCTGGGTGGTTTATTACAGGGGCAGCAGTCAGTGAACCCAGCAGTGGACACAGATTGTGAGGGTTGCCTTTCTAAGCTCTGCTGGCCCTTACTTCTGAATCTTAAATTCCAAGAAAGGGCAGAGTCCACCCAACATGAACGCACATTTTTGGACTTCACTGATCCGTGAGAAAATTAAACTTTGTTTCTTCTCTATTAGTAGATGTTCATGCCTTCCCCTGGTTAAGATCAGAATGAACTCGTTTTCCATGTAAAATAATTACAGTAGGCAGTTGCAAATGGCGTTGTAACTTTTTAAAATTAAATTATTGTTAATTTGCAATCCAGCACCTTGAGGTGGTGGATGTTTGTTGTGAGTGAGTGTAAATTTAGACAGGCTCTGCCTTTCTCAGATTTCTGGCAGTAGCTCTGTTGAGGCAGCCTGCACCCCAAAATCACTCTTGTGTGCTAGTTCTTTAATAATGGCCAATCAGGTCTATTACAGTGTGAATTATTTATTGAATAGACACAAGAAAAACAGACATAAAACCTTAAACAGAAAGGACTACTCGTAGTTATATAACAGTGCCCAATAACGGTGCCTATACAGCTAGCAAAAAAATAGCACAGATTAGGAGCCAATGGAACTTACCAGTGATGACAGCAGTGCACAGAAGCAGCCTCTCCCTCAACTTCCAGAAGAGTAAGCACAAAAGCGAGGTCCTGGTTCTGGGGAGAACTCCCTCACACACTCAGAGAGCAGTAAGACATTTCTGATTTTTGTTATAGTGTATCTCTTACGGGTTGTAAAAGTACTGTGTTTGCCAGTCATGAATTTGAGCTTCTCCTTTCACCTCTGTTCTCAGGGTGGGATGTTTATTGCTAGTTAGGGTGTTGTTGAGTCGACACAACTCACCCTAAGACAGCTATTCCAGGTTGACTGAGCCATGGGGGAAGCAGATAAACTTTTGCTGTATTGGGGTGAGGGGTTCCTTCACAATGTTCATCTGTGCCCTGGTGGGTACAGGCTTGCCAAGGTGTTGCAGGCGGTGTGTCCCTGTGCTCCATGGATGCACAAATGACCCTTCTTTGCCCACAAAGGAACTTTCTTCAGTCTGTTCAAATCCTCAGCTGCAGCAGGTGGTTACTGTGGAGCTGCTACACCTAAGAAATACCATGGCAAATATTTACTTGCCCCAAATAATGCATTTCCACTCAAAGACTTGGCCTCCTGCATCCTCAAAGTGTTGCAGTGCTGTTTATTTAATTCTCTCCCTGTCAAGCCTGTCTCCTCTTTGATGGAAGCAGCATGTCAGAGGAGGTCTCTTTTGGGAAGGCAAGGAGCACATTAGGGTGCACCTGGGAAAGCACCTCAGTTTTAGGCACATCAGGTGCTCCGTATGTGGTTGACTAAAACTAAAACAAGCACCAAGTCTTTTCCTTGGCTGAAGACTGATGCTCTCTTCCATGGCACATCCTGTACAGTTCCACAGGTATCATAATGGAAAAGGCTTTTGTGTTATGGATATCATGCTGTGAAACCACACTGGTGGCATGTCCTAATTCCCCAGTATTTTCTTTTGCATCTGCAGTATCACTGCAGGACAGCTTTTCTGCAGAATACTGTTTGTAATAAATATGAAGAGTTTTATCTATAATACTGTCACGTCCTCCTGACATCACATGAAGCTTAGGTCCCAGAAGTTTAGATTATAGTTTGCAAAGGTTGATCTAACTGATTTTTTTTCCAGTTTTTTTTTTTACCAAAAGCTTGGGTTTGAAAAACTGTTGAATCATTTCATCTTCTACAGATTTTATTCTGAATTCAGAGACACAGATAAAACAGACTCAGAAAAAGTAGATACTTAAGAGAGATTTTGGGGGGGTCTTAGGTACCCTTGGATAAGTATCTCACTTTAAGTCAATTTCTGAAAAGATAACAGGACTCCAGTCTTTCATCATAAGCTAATCAGCATCTAATGGTGGCTTGTTTGGAGAAAGTCTTAAACCTTTCTTTTTTTCTACAAAGTCTTTGAAAGCCAAATTCAGCTCAACTTTTAAACTGTTAAAGGAAGTGAATAATTGGTAAAACTCTGCTGAGAAGATTGGAAATAATGCCAAAAAAGGCTAGAGGTTTTTCATGTAAAATGGTAACAAAACCTCTCCTTCTGTATAATTTTTTCTCTCATTTGCCACAAAATAGATCCAAAAAAGTTAAGGAGTCAAAAAGAAATTTCCATATGAGCAAAACAGAGCTAGTAACATGTCTTAGTTTCTAAAGAAGGAGAAGCTTAATAAAAAATATGCAATCCATATATGCAGTTAATTAGCAATGTACTTGAATTTACCACTTTGTAACTAGCTCAAGTTAAAAGTAAGATTAATGTAATTAATGTTAATTTTAGAAATTTCCTATTGGCTACTTAAAGATCCATCTAGCACAGTGTTACAAGTACATCTTATCCACTATATTAGGTGGCAAGCCACGAACATTTATTGGTACAAGTTTGTTCTCCAGCACGATATTGAATTTATCCTTCAGTGTCTTCTCAACCTCTTCATCTTTAAGAGTTGTGATGTCCAACAGGTCCATGTCCTCTGTGTAGTTGTACTTCATCTCACTGAAGGTCCATCCAACTAAGGCAAGGAGCCCTTTGGTGGTCTGGAGACTGCAGATGGACTTTTTCTGAAGTATGTTATCTGCAGACACCTGTAGGTATGCGTTTAGCTCCTGAAAGTCATCTATATGTCGTGGCTCAAGAGTGAATCTATATATTTTTCTGATATTCCCCAGTTCTGGAGTATCAGGGAAGTGAGTATCACTCTGCTCAGAATTATAATGCTTCCTTTTGACTTTCTCAAAGTACCAGGTGCCGTTGTCTTCCATGAAGCGGAAAATGCCGGGGACCTGGGGCTGGTCCTTCCCAGAAATCAGCATCAGTGGCTGCCACATCTGGTAGGCACCACCAAAACCAGCATCTGCTATGTAGGAATCTCCCTTGATCACCACCTTCAGCAGGACATGGTTTATGTGAGCAGTGTATCCCGCCTCTGCTGGTTTGTAGCTGTTTCCACCAAGAATACAGACGTCATACCCTAATTCCTGCAAGGCCCAAAATAGGAGGTGGTTGGTTTCCAGGCACCATCCACCACGTTTCTTCCTCACAATCTTATTGTAAGTAGATTGCAAATCCAGTTCCATGGTCTCCCCACAATGCATGCTGAGGTTCTCAAAAGGAATGGTCTGGATGTGATGCTGGAAGATGGTTCTCAGGGTTTCCAAGTCTGCATCCTTATAGGGCCCGCTGTAAGATATTCTTTCAAAATACTCTTGAATGTTCATTTTGCCTGTGTGAGCAGAAAAATAGCCAGTTACTGCTGTGCAGCTGTCAGGGGGTTCAGTCCTATTTCTGCAGCACTGGTTAACCAGCCTGCAAACATAGTCTGGGCTGTTTTATTGAGGATCTAAAAGAATTAGAAATATTTCTTGAAAAAGAGACCAGGACAGGAGCAGGTGGCAATAATGCTTTCCCTCTCTCAGGGGTTGCCTTCAATCCATGTGAATGTCTTTCCCATGGGAAGGCACAGCACATGCCATAACAGAATCTCTGGCCACCAAGGAGGATCCCACACGACAAAAGTTTTCTAAAACTGAGAAACAACAGATTTGCAGAAAAGCTACCACATCATACCAGCATAAAAGTCACAGCAAGTTCTTATTTGTTTCTTTTACCATACCAGGTAAGCAGTTCTTTCTTTATCCCAGAGGTAATTTAACTGGAAGGTTTTGCATTCATGGATTCAGTTAACTGGGATTAACATCTCAGCGTGTCACCATTTCAGACAGGTTTCCACGTGAAGTAGGTTGTTGTTTTCTTAATCTCTTAAATTTCCCTGGGGAGTTTAGACAGTGCTTTGGCCCTGCCTGTGGAAGGAAGAAACTTTAATTTTCTAACCACAGGATCAGAGGAATTGATAATTACTAAGAATACCTACAAGGTATATTCATAATCTTTTGGTTTCTTTAACCATCTTTTACAAACTAAAGGCTTTAGTCTCAGCTCAAATTATTGCAAATATTTTGTGTCTTCATGTCTCTGATCCCCTTTCCTTTCATTAGCAGAAAGACACTGTCATTGGCACTGGCTGCATGGCCAAGATGCAAAAGGTTCCCTGTAACACTTCTAATCCAGTGACTCATCTGGTCTCTGCAAGGATTTCTTTTCCCTTTTTAATTTGGGTTTTCTCCATTCAAGGATGTTTGTTTTCCAGAACCTGTCACAATCTGCTAAGGACTGCTAAGGTGTTAATTTCCAAAAAGTCTAAGGATTTCTTCCTCCCTGCAAATGGCTGCATGTTCCCTAGGAGGATTTTCCAAAAATCCTTTGATATGGATGAGGTGAGAGAAACGCCCTTCCAGTGACTATTCCCAGCTTTGGCCCAGATGCTGCCCCCAGCAGTTTGACCTCTTGTCCATGCAGCACTCCAGCAAAGGCTGGGACCTTGTGAAAATCCCACCTCAAATCCATAGGTGGAAATGCCCCTGCCCCAGCAGGTGAGCACATCAGATGGCCAAATCTCTAGAATTGAACCCCAGTCTTGATGCCAGCAGCACAACTCACATGACTGGTACCAGGATTCAGACTGGCTAATGCAAAACCATGAGAATATGGGATAGAATAGAGGCCTATCCCAATAAGGGAATAAGAAAAACATTTTCACTTCAAAAGGACCCAAAGAGGCTACATGAAAAAAATAGTAATATCTCTTTGATACTGCATTTTATGTTTTTTTCCATCCCTTTTTTAGGACAAGGGCACTCATGTCTGGCAGGATCTCCTTGGAAACACTTGTAGAAAGCCATTTCCTTCCCAACACACAGCACACGTGTTCACTGGCAGGCTCATCCTGTGGTCCTCTGCCTCAATTTTCTTTCTATTCCCACTTTTAGCAATTTTGCATAGCAAGATTTTCTTTCTATTCCCACTTTTAGCAATTTTGCACAGCAAGATAGAAACATCCTTTCCCTGTGAGGGTGTCAAGTTGAACCTCTGTGACCACGGGCAGTCCAGGGGAGTCCATCAGCCTGGTGGGTCTGACACACTTGGAATTTGCCTTCAAGCAAAACCAGATCACTCCCTGCCCTGGGCCAGCAGCAGAAGACTTGATGCCCTCCCTATAACCCATCTCCTGGGTCTGGGTGTAGGAAAATTCAGGATATAACCAGCTCCCCTCATCCACCATGAGCAACCTCCCCATGGAGAGCCCCCGTGGGATGCTGACAATGAAGCTTCAGGAAAACACTGGCCAAACGTTTTGGGAAATTTGCAGCCCATCCCTCAGCTTCCCCAGCCGCCCCTTCTCTGGCCTCATCCATTTGAAGTCTGTCTCACAGACAGCCCTGCGGTGGCTGACAAAATGTGCTCTGATCCCAATGAATACTTAAAGAGGTTTAAGTATAATAAAGCTGCGCTACAACATCAGTGACATTAGGGAGCATCCCCATCAGTCAGCGTTTCCTCCCTCGCCTGCCTGCAGGCAGATTTTGGTCTTGGCACCACCGCTCCCGCTGTGTGGGCGATGAGGCTGCAGCAGTGAGCTTGGCCCAGGGGACAGTTTGCGTTCCAAAGCGGAGCTGCCAAATATCCCGAGCCCCATTCCGGGCCTCAGCCTCGCTGACTTGTGCCCCTGCAGCAGCCGAGCAGCCCGGTGAGTGCGGAGATTCGGATGTTGGCTCTGCTGCCTGCACATGTCCCTCGGGAACGCCGGGTCCTTTTGTCACTGGGCTGAATATCAGGATCAGTTCTTCTCTGCTGAAAAATCACCAGGGACTTCCAAGGCCGGATCCTCTTGCACATGCCTATACTATTTGATTTTAAGCTGCACTGTGAGTCAGTAGCTACCTTTTTCATACACTCTGGCTCAGCATAAAAGGTTAAACTCTCAAAAACTTGATGTTGCAATTGTAAAACAACACACGCCACCAGCCCTGGGGTTCCTGTAGTTTATGCTTTGCTAATACGCCTGCAGTGCTGTGCACATGGCATGCAGACTGACAGGGGTGGGTTTACCCAAACTGGCTGGCTCAAAGCTGCAGGATGAAGTTAAAGATCAGGCACGCAGCGCTTACCTCTCAGGCAGGCAGCTCAGCCTTTCCACCCTCGGGCGCTCCAAAGTTGCCAGGGAGAGCTGCACTGGGAACTGCCGCTCTTAAAGGTCCAGGCTGCCTTTCCTGCTTTCCAGGAAATGCTTTCCAGCCTTATCCTCCCACTGAGTTTCTTCTTTTGTAACAGTTTGTATTCTGATCGTTTTATTGATTTCTTTTTATTGGCATATATGTGGAAAGCCCTGCGATTCATTGTGCTACGTGCTGTACGGAGAGCTTGGAAATGATCCAGTCCCCAAATATTTACAGTACTGAGTAGAATTTAACCTTCCACGTTACTGAATGAGAACTGAAGCCCTCTAGGAGTGCAAAGGCAAAAAAGAGTATGGGTATCATGAGCAATTTTCGTAAGTACTTGGAACCTGTATGCCCGTCCTCAACCCTGCAGGTCACCCAGGGGCTCTAGTCTCTGGGGCACCCTGGTGAGTGCTCCCATGCTAAAGAAGCAAAGCAAACAGGCAAATTTTGGTACAGATTTTACATTGTTGACACTCATGTAGTCTGGATCACTGCAGGAAGTGACTTATGTCAGACAGAGTAATCCAGGGCAAGAAGTCACTGATTTATTGGTGGCGATGGCAACTGTTGAATTAATCACACCACACTGAGCTATTTATTCCTCGTGGCTGACACCAGCCCCACCAAGCAACAAGGTCAGATTTGCCAAGTCACGTCGTTATCTGAATTCCCCTGGATTCAAAGAGAAGCCCTGTCCTTCAGCAGTAAAGATGCTGCTCGCAGAGAGCCCTGCGCTCCCTCCCCTGCTGTACCTTTAAGGCTTCGCCTCCAAAGTTAGTGCTAAGGAAAAAACAAACCAGTGCAATATGAGATAAAGAGCCTTTTTCTTTTTATTTTTTTTTTTTTCCCTTCTAACAGCAAGTTTCATTGGCTTGCCCCGCACTAGGATCTGCCTGTGTGGGTGTGCAGAGCAGGAGGCAGAAGCCGAGCCGTGGAGGGGCAGAGCCGGGCACACGCTCCGGGAGATGTCAGCGCAAAAAAAAAGTGATTTTCTCTGTTCTGCCCTTCACATGTTGCATCCCGAGGGCAATGGACCTTATGCCTTACCCTGATGTTAAAGGTCTGTGATTTTATGGTTGTGTACACGTTCCCCTGAGCCTATGGAACAGCACAAAGTGCATGAAACACGCAGGCACGGGGAAAGGAGTGGGCACAGCCCTTTTTAGGTGTTTCCTATGTTTGTTCCCACAAAGGATGGAGCTTCTTGGCTCTGCATGGATCTTCTCCTGCCCCACAACTTTGCAAGACCTGTCTGGACATTTACCTGCATCCCACTGCTTTGCCCCAGCTGCCAGGCTGCTACAAGGATAACCCCACAGAGTTTAGCTCCTTTAGCTCTCCCACGAATGTGGGGATTACAGAAAGATACAGATCATAAAAAAAGCCAGATCCTGGGACAATTTCTTCTGACCATCTGTGTTGCAAGCTGCTTGTCCACATCATAAGAAGCCCCTTTTTCTTCTGCAACCCACTACAGTGGGTCATTAAAATTTCATTTTCCTATAGGATGGGAGAGACTTTTGTGCTATAAAGGACTATTGCACACCTGCAGCCAAGCACAGATAGATGAGTTTGACTCTGGGAAGACAGGGGCTTGGGGAGCTTGCTTTGTCTCTGTGAAATATATTTTGAACATGCAGAATAGCAGCAGCTTTTATTAAATCTAAATTGCTAGTTAGAGAAAGCTGCACATACTGCATACCAAGTAAAAAAGGTTCAGTGAGTTATTGTGTTTTTAAAAGCCTTAGCTGGAAAATACTAGCACATACAAATAATCAGGACAACTTCAGTGATTAATGACATTTTTTACTTTGGGAATATATGCTGTAATTTGGGGGGAGAAAACATCTGAATAATTCTACTTCTCAATGCTTGATTTTTTTTTTATTTAATTGTAATTCACTTATATAATTTGCTTAATTATAAGTGCATAGTTGTAATGCTTCCAAGATTTTTACATAAAGGAACATCAAGCATCTTCTCAAAGGGCAAAGTAGTCACATTTCAGGAATTTCTCCTACTAGAAATCTTAGCCTTTAGGTATGTGATTAAGATGCATTGTTTCTCCTTATATCAATATAATTAGTATCACTGCAAACACATTCTCAGTAGAACAGATATGTTTCACTAAAGTATTTCTGTGCATGTGTTTGGGTTCAGCCATAATAATTAATGTGCAGTAACACCTGGAGTAGAGTCTGATGAGAGGAACATGTATTCCCAGCAGTCTGCTGCTGAGTGCCAGCAAACAAAATGCTCAGGAGATGCTTTCAGTTCAAAGAAATACTGCTCTTTGGTTATATCACCAAGAGAACAGGAGTTGTGCAAAGTCTGAAACAAGACAGAACTGTCACTATCATTTCTTATCATCAGTTCTAGGTCATAAATAGCCTGTCCTTAAGTACTCAGTGAATTCACACAGGTGTGGGATGGTCTGACTGCCACGTGAGAGGGTGTTGGGGATAGAAGAGCAAAAAGAACAGGTTTAGGGCTTAACTGGAGCAAACTGAGCACAGGATGTCTTTGTTTCTCTGGCTATTAAATTCCCAAAATAATACAGTATTCATTTAAGAGGCGGATATGATTTTCCCCAGGTGGCAGCACCAGGTAATAAAGAAAGAGACCTACAGCTCCATCATTCTGCCCAGCTATGTGTTTTTAGAAAAGCTTTTAGGAAATGAAAGGAGAAGGGAATGGACAGAATCCGTTTCCCACTAAGCACAAAACAGAAGGGCAATGATTTGATTGAGCTAGGCGGAAATTATTTCTACCTAAACCAAAAAGAGATGCAGGAATAGTTGTGAAAATCCATTTCTTTTCCAGATTCATGCTAGTATGTTCTGCCTTACATGGGTGAAGATGGAAGGAGAAAGATTAACCTTTAGATGCTTGTCAGAAAGAGGGGGAAGAATTGCCTGTAATGCCACTGAATTGAATTGTAATTCAGGCAGTGAGTTAGAACAGAGACAACCTGCTTTTATTGACGGGTACAAATTTCTTGTCTAGTGTTATATTGAATTTCTCCTCTAGTGTTTTCTCCATTTCTTCATCTGCAAGGATTCTGATTTCCACGAGATCCATGTTATCCCTATAATTGTACTTTATCTCAGTGAGTTTCCAGCCCACCAGCGCCCGGATGCCGTCAGCGGTCTGCAGGCTGCAGATGGACTTGGTCACAAAGAGCGAGTCAGATGCTGTCTGCAGGCGGGCATTGCAGCCCCTGAACTCCTCAATGTCTCGTGGCTGAAGGGTAAAGAGATAAACCCGGCGGCAAACTTCATGTTCCACGTTGTCAGAAGTGGAGCCGCTTTGGTTGAGAACCAACTGCTTCCTTTTCACCTTCTCCAGGTACCAGATCCCACTCTCCTCCTGGAAACGAAAGACCCCGGGAGTCTGCGGCTGGTCTGTCCCTGCAATCAGCTCCATTGGCTGCCATAGCTGGTAGGCCATCCCAAACCCCCCATCCACGATGTAGGATTTGCCATCAAGCTCCACTTGTATCAGCAGATGATCAAATTCATCTGGATAGGCGTTGAGCTCTGGGATATAAACTTTTGCTGCCAGCAGGGTGATGTCATAGCCAAGAGTTTTCAGGACCCAAGATAAAAGGTAGTTGTTTTCCATGCACCAGCCCCCACGTTTCTTCCTCACTATCTTGTTGTAGGTGGCTTCCAGGTCCAGCTCAATGCTTTCCCCACAGTGGATGCTGAGGTTTTCAAAAGGGACAGCTTGGATGTGGTGCAGGAATATATCAGACATGGTAGCCAGGTCTGGCTTATTGTGGGAGCCCCGGTAAGAAATTCTGGCAAAATACTCCTTGATGTCCATGCTGCCTCTGAGAGAAGGGTGGGAAAAAATAATAGGCTGTGTCAGAAGTGGTGGAAGGCTCTTCCCCATCCCTTATAACGCGGTGCTTGGAAGAGGAGTGGGATTTGACTAATGTCCGTATCAAAGGCAGCTGAGTAACAGTGCTGAGAGAAGCCAATGGGACACTGCTGATGAGCACAAATGTTATTTTTATTTGCCTCTTTTACAGCTGTGACGAGAGGCTCCAGCTGTGCTAAGCACATTTCAGCAGAGTTCCTGCTCAGCAAAGCTACAAATCTCCGTAGGAAGGAACAAAAAGCAGTAGCAGTGATGTTTCCCTGCTAGAAATTATAGGAACTGAGACTCTCCAGATCTGAACTGCTTTGCTCGTGGTTTGACTCAGCAAAGCAGAAGCAGAAAACAAACCCTCCCACTCTTGCAGAGTGATCCAGAGCCTCCTCTGCAACCAAATCTGAAGCAAATCTGTCCTGCTGTGGTATTTCATTCATTATGTAGGCAGCCTGGCACAAGCTGGTCTCACCTGCTCCTGCTCTCCCTGCTGGCAGGAGCAAATGTGACCTGGAGCACAAAAGAATTTTTTAGGGCAGAAAAGGTTATAGGAGGTTTTTTGCTGCATCTGCTGTGAGCTACCTCCCAGAAGCACAACTTAGCTCCCCAGCTCTGTTAATCACAGCCCTACTCCAGCAGCAGGAGGAAACCAAGTTTTGGGCCAAAACTACGAGGTTCAGGGGCATTACACTTTCTGACATCATTTTTTGGGATACAGTTGCTCCTTCTGCTCATGGTCTTCCCAGTGGTGGGTGGCTGCCCATGGGTAAGGGAGAAGGCATTGCCCTCCTGTGGGATGGCAGAGGGCTCAGTGCAAGGCTGGTTCACAAACACAGGGGTGGAAAGCAGCTCTAGACCTCCCAGCCCTTGACGGAAGGAATGGGATTTTGATTGAGCCAAGAACTTTTGTTACATCTCCCCAGGCACTGTTAAATTGCAGACATCTGTAAGAACAGAGCAATGTTGTTCAGATTATTGACCCAAAAGGTCCAAAAATGCTCTCAAGTTCCTGTATGCAACTTGCAAAGTAAAATCACAAGAAAAAATCCAGCAGTTCCAACAGGATTATATTTCCAATCTGATGAAAAATAGCATACCCAAAACAGTATGGGAATTTTGGACAGATACTTTCAGTACATAAACAAAACAATGAAAAGGAAAAATTCCCATTTGGTGTAATATCCTGGCAAAAGCTGAGTGGGCCAAGGTTTGGGTCCCCACCTCTCCTGACCTTTAGGGCAGAAGCTTTACAGAACTCTTACTGCTGCATCATGGCCACTGCCATGTCTCAGCATCTGAGCAGGCCTGAGTGATCCACTATGGGGTTAAAACAAGCAAAGTCAGAGGATTCTTTTTGTTCAGCTTTTGGCTGTTCCCAAGATTTTCCCAGAACTACAACTCTATTCATTTCTGAAAACTTGGCATAAGCTTAGTTCTTGCCATGTGAATTTTAAATCAGCATCACCAGCAATGAGCTGATTTTCCCTTTCTTTCTCCCTTCCTTTCCCTTTGCCCCAGCAAGCAGAACGTGTTCAGCAACTTTTACATACAGGGAGAATGTTGGTGTGGAGTTTGTCTGTCTGTCATCTCGAGGGTGTTTACAGAGCCATTTTAACCGGGGTTGATGAAATGAGGCAGATGGCACTAATGCCTGAGTTGCTTGGGGCTGGCAACTGAGTAAATAAAGCAGCGTATCTACAACACCGAGCAGCTGAGCAATCCCTGCTCTGCCCTTACACCATTTCTGCTGTGTTGTGTCTCCAGACAGATTTAACTTCCTGGTTAGAGAGCACTCAGCTACCAAGATCTGGGGGTTAAAAAAAAGGCTTACCTGGAAAATCAGTTCAAGAGCAGTGTACCTCCAAAGCTTGAGGCGGTTCTAGGCTAAAGCAAGTGGCGTGGCTGGCTGTCCTCGGAGCACAGACAGGGCTTGAGGACTGCTCTTCAGGGGAATGTCCTTTCCTTCAACTTGCTTTCACCCGCCTCTGTCGGATTGCAAAAGCTGGGGGAAGAAAAAAAAAAGGGTGGAGCATGAGAGCTGGAATGAGCCAGCAAAGCCAGCAGCAGTGTAAACCTGGCTGTTGTTAGAGCAGAGGCTGCTTCACATTTTCACTTGTTTCATGCTCTCTGCAGGGGCCTGCTCAGGCTGTCACCAAAAGGGTGTGTCTTTGTTTCAGTAGCCTGCTGGATGCACTCAGCTGATGTATTTTTTTTCCTCCCAGGTATTAGGTTACGATTTGTTTGGAAATCTGGGGAAGAAATCTTCCTTCATTATTCAGCCTGGGAAGGTTTTTGCACTGTTTCTGAAAAACAGCAAGATTTCAGCACCTGTAACCTGCTTCTCCCAGTCAGCAGCACAGGAACTTCAGCGCTGCCTCTGCTTCATTTGCTCTGTGTGATTTATGTGTGACTTTTATTCCAGTAAATTTCATAGAATATAAGAAAGCACTGGGACAGCAGAGTGTCTCTTTTGGTCTTTGCCCACAGGAATCACCTGCAGCTGTTGTTGATGGTGAAGATGCTCTTGGCAAAGTGATGGCTGTGAAGTATTAACACGCAGGGAGCTCTATCCTCTCAGTGTATTTCATATTGCTTTTGTATCAATTTTACTTGCATTTTGTCAAGGTAAGTCTCATTGATTCTCTGCCATATACAGCTGGATTCTTCCCTGTTAGTTCCCCAACAGTCCTTCACATTTAGTGTTAACGCCAAGTTTCATTCAAACACTGATTTATTGGGATAATTAGCAGAGATAATAAATCAGATGAAACTAAGATGTCTGTGATAACCCATTACACAGCTCCACTCCCATATCAAAATTTGGCTCTTTATCATTCCATCAGTGACCAGTGTTTGACCCACAAGAAAGAACCAATGCTGAAGCCAAGAGGTGCAGAAGGGAAAGGAGAACTTGCCCTTGTTGGGTTCATCTGGGCAGACCCAATTCAGGACAAATAAAACGTTCATATTCCTGGCTAGATGTTGCTGACATGGAATAATCCCTTTTCTTCCCACAGACCCTCATTTTGACAGGGAGAAGCCAAAAGCCAAGCAGGCAGCCCCCAGTCCTGATGGGAACCGTACTGAAATTCCATGGACACGTCTCTGGACATGTGAGACCCATCCATGCTGCTTGTCCAGAGTTATTTGGGACCACAGATGGTGCCAGAACTGAACACGTGCATGTTCCCTTATGTGAACTGGTTCAGGATCTGTTCCTGAGAACTTTGGGGTCCATTTAAGATTCAAGTGTTTTCTAACTCCGTAGGAGCAAAACCCATTTCCCCTGGTACTTTGATACTTGGCTTTTCTCAATTCCTCTCTCAGAAACACAGCTGATAATCGAGCATTTTCCTCCATGTCTTTCAAATTCTCATCCCAATTCACTATCCTGTGCCGTCATTCCTGTATCACTCTCCTTTTTCTTCCCATCCTGCACATTTTGCAGCCAAGCCATTAAAACCATGAGCTCTCACCCTCCCCAGGTGTGCCTAAGGTCAGCACAGGGCAAAGCTCAGTCAGTGGGTGCTAAAGGTTGATCTTGATCCCAAAGCCTTACTGGAGTCAGTTCAGCGCTGTGCCAGAGCACCAGGGCTAGTCCCAGCCTTGGTGGGGCAATAAAGTGCAGTCACAGCTGTGGGTAGTGGCCACCATGTGTCCTCATCTGTCCCCAAGAGCCACGAAGGGCAGAGGCCAGCTCAGGCCAGCTGGGATGGGAACATGACCACAGGGTGAACATGCAAATGGGAATGTCCTTGGAAAGGACACTGCTCTCTACCTGGACACTGAAATGCCATTTTCCAAGCTTGGCAGGAGCTGAAGCTTGGCTGAGCTTTTTCTAGAAGATCCTCAATGTAATTACACTCACTTTTATTTTTATAAATTTAAACGGCTGACAGCATTAATTTTATTACTGAAATCCTTCTCTCATCCTAACTCTCCTGAGAGGCCTCATCAAATATCCCTCCCTCTCTCCTTTAATGGAGTATTACATGCTGCAATATTTGCATGGGGAAATAAAAGCATTGGGTGTCCTATCTGGGGTAAAAGTCAAGTGTCTGCTCCCTTCTATAATCACCTCTCTGGCACTCAATATAACAAGCAAAGTATATTTATTATATAGTATTATATCATATTCTTACCAGGATACTTAATATACAAACTATCTATATCTATATCTATCTATAATTTTAAAGTAGTAAAGCAGTTGAGGTGTTTTAATTAGTATTAAAATCTTCAATTCTTACACAAGGTCAGATCCTACTGAGCTCTGAGTTCCTGGGAAAGGAAACACTGCACACCCTGAGCCAAGTGGCTGTGCTTGATCTAAAGCTGGGGGAAGATTAAATTTATATTTATTTATTAAATACATTTAATATTAGGCTGCCCTAATCCAAGACTGGTAAATAATATTCCCACCTATAAACATATTCATAATGGCAGGCCTCCCTCATGCTTCACAATATTGTCTTCCTTATGTAATTCTAGATATCAAATAGCTGTGGCTATGTGTTTTTCTGGATTTGTATCCACAACGTCCACCATGTGCAGTTGGATGGTGTCCATCCCACGGGCCAAAGGATGAGCCTGCAACTCCAGCAGCAACTTTTCCCCAAGGGAATACAGAAGGGAGCAGCTGTGCAAGAAGTTTCTTGGGTTTTTCTCAGTGAAGAAGAGACAAAAATCTCATTTTTAGTGTTTCTGCTATGTGATACATCTTTCTGAGGGTGTCAAAAGTTATCCCCTCTGGTTATTCTGCCCTGCCAAGATGAGGTTTTTCACACAAACCAACTCTGAGAGTGTTAATGCAGACCGAGGAGACCACATTGGTCAGCAGGTCCTTCCAGCTCTGAGGGTTTCAGCATAAATCTCTTACATGTAAATGGTCATAATTCAGTTAAATTCCATTACAAGGGGAACAACCAGATTTTTACATGAATGGCTTCATCTCATAGAGGTTTTGAAGGAAAAATAGAATATTTTAAATATCTGCGTTGGTGAAAAACAAGAACTGGCCCATATATCTGCCAGTTAGGAAGATGGGGAAGTTGTTTCCATTTTACGAGCAATAACCACACCCCTAACATGCTGTTTGTGTCTCCATCTCGTGGGCCGCCTCTCCTGGAGATGCCAGCAGTGTTGTTAAACTCTGAAAATGCTGAGGAGAAAGTCCTGGAGACTGGAAAGCAGGTTCACAATTATTGTCCATCACTCATCGGTGCAAGCTACTGGGTAATTGCAGAGCAATTCATTCTCCTGTGCAGGGACAGAAAGGCATCATTTGAAAATAAAGATTTTATGTTGGTTTAGTCCAAAAATCAGCATAAGACATCCTGTTACAATTATTCAGCTGATCATCTGCAAAAATTCTGTACAGTTGCTAAACAAACATAAAATAGCCTGTTACCTGGGCACACATAATTATACACATTTAGGTACGAGCTGCCTATCAAAGAGGGTTTGCAAGACAACAGTCTCTGTCACTGCCTGGCCCAGGAATGGCTGGGTATTCCAACCTGTGCCCCATATGCAAAAAAATACTGTTTCAAGGTATTGTAAGAGGAAAATTTTTTTTCAAATAATGAAAAGATGAAATGACCAAAGGACATGTGTGTGAATACATGGGAATATGAGAGTTTGCTCGGCCTCTGAAATTCTTTTGATTGATTGATTGATTGATTGATTGATTTCTAATAGCTAAAAATATCTTTGTAAATGTGCCCAAATGCAGCAGCAGTCACCATTTGGGAAGAGTGAAACTACCAAGCCTCCTCCTCAGCAGGGTTAAATTGTCCTCATTCCACCACAGCCAGGTGGCATTGCTGCTTACACTCACCTGGCTTTGGGCCTGCTCCTCAAAAAAACTCTTCTAAAACCAAAGTGTTGCTGTGCAAAGACTCTTATGGACTTCAGTGGGAATCTGGATCAGTCACAGCTCAGGCAGTCAGCCTGGAAGCATGCAAACAATAACACGTGTTGTGTCATTCCCATTACTCAGGGTTTATATTTTTTTTGGAGGTAGGTGGGAGGGAAACCTTTTATCTTGGTGAAGAGTAGGAAACAGAGTATTATAGTGACAGCAAAGAAGAAAAAAAGCAACTGTGCCTTTGGAAAACACATTTTCATTACAATGTACTAACATGCATCACAGAAATAATACATGTTTGTGATGACATTGTATTCCCACCACTCCACTGCTGAATTTGGAGTACAATTGGCAAAAAGAAAGACAGACAAGATACCCTGGATTAAAAATCCTCCCCCAGACTTACCTTTATTGGGATTTTATTGACTTTTTTCCCTGCAGTGTGCTCGTGGGGGACACTGGTGTGACTTCCAAGTGGCACTGCAGGGACTCGTGCACATGTAAATACCCTTTTCACATGGTTTTTTTTTTGTCTGTCTTGTGTGTTTACAGCTGGTGTGTACAGCACAAAGTAACCTGCACCACGTGTGGGTGTATGGAAGCGGGGTGAAATATTCACACCTGGAGCAGGAGGGCAGCAAATGGAGCTGGGAGGAATTGCCCATGGATTTGCTGGCTGGAACTTTGCACTGTGGTACCTGAGCAGGGATGGGGGGAGGAATGAGCCCTCCAGGGGCTTGGGAGGGACTGAAAGCTGGGAAGCAGATTTTAGATGTGGTCAGTGCAGGGAGTTGTATTCTGGAGTGCAGTAAGGGGAAAAAATTCAAGGTATATCACTAAAGCTGATAGGATCTAAAATCACATCCACTTCTGCACTGGGAGCTGAATCTTGTAAAAAAAAAATTAATTTGCTGAATCTAACCATCTTCCAGGAATCAAGTTATGCCAAGAAGCAGCCCTTTCCCAAAAACCAGCTCCACACCTGCTGTACTGACCCACACATTACCCACAATATAATTACCTTTTCTTCTAGCAAGGAGCAGTTTGATCCTTGATCACACAAACTAGTGAATGGCCTTTGCTGTGAAATGATCAGCCTGATTAAATTGACATCATCCATGGGCATTTTCATCCCATAAGGTAAAAGCCAACTAATTTCCTTGCAATAATGGTGAGGTTCTTCCTTTCCCTCACCACACCATTTCAAACTGACCCAGGTCAGTATTTCCTCACAGGCAGATGAAGGATGGTGTCATGCTAGAAGACTGTCATCTGCCTTCCAAACCCTTATTTAATAGGAACTCTGGTGTGAAACTCTGATCAAATAGTCCTTGAAAAGTAACCACCTGCTTTTAAGCATCTGGAGGCACATCTCCTCTGCTCCTCTATTTAAAATAAATAGAGCTGTCATGGAGAAAAGCCTATGGTTCAGCCACGTCCCTCTGAGACCAAACCAAGCAGTAGGTTTGTCAACTCACAGCAATGCTGTTTTTAATTGCTTTCTCAGCAGTTGTGCTGGGACCTGCCCAGCACCAGGCACTGCACCTTGTGCTGCAGGGCAGCCCCTGGCATCCCCTGGGCCACACAAACAGACTCTGACATGATGTTGGCAAACACAGAGTTGTCTCTGGGGCTGGAGTCTGCGACCCTGAACCCAGGATGGTGATGGAATGAAGTGCCTTCAACTCAGGATAGGTTTCTGCTAAAATATCCAGGCTGTGCAAACCCTTTGGGAAATTTCTGAGATGCAGCAGGACTCAGCAGCCAGCAGGGCCAGCAAAGAGGCTGCAGTGTCCTTTTTTCTTGCTTTCCAGCTTTCATGAGTGGTACCAGGTGCTCCCCAGCTCTGCAGGGAAGATGAAGTGAGCAGGTCTGTAAATTCTTCAGCAGATGAACCCCATCCCTTCCTTCCCCCATAAAGGCACTAAGCAACCTCACCAAAGCATCTGTCTTTTGCCAGGTCCTTACACGATTTGCAATTATTCTTCTAATTCCTGACTATGTCAGCATAGCTAAAAACTTTCCAGATAGCATTGTATCAAAATCTTCACTGAAGTGCAGCACCTGAACATTTCTTCCTTCTAGAAAATCTCATACCTAATCACAGAAAGCCAGTAATTAATTTGGGCTATCATTTTTCATAAACTCCCATTGCTCACAACAGTCAGAGGCAGCCATAGGATCTGATGTGCCTGAATCTGTCTCTGCCCTTGTGCAGCTATCTGAGGGATATTCTCCAGCACCATCCAAAATCAGACAGTGGGAATGTATATTCTGCTTTCAGCTAATAATTGAGAGACTAAAGCTGCCTGGCTGCTGGGGACTCAAGGGAAGGGCTTGGAAATTGGCTGAGAGCTTCCTTCTCAACTTTTGTCAAAGCAGCTCCTGAATGTTTCATCATACGAAAGTTTGCCTGCATATTTATGTGGCCACAAAGATTCCCGGGTTAAATCTGCAAAATCAATTCACCAACTGCAGCAGCTCTCTCTCTCTCTGTTGTAACACCAGCTAACACATTGTTGGGTTTTCATCACTCTGCATAATGAAGACATAAATAGGCAATGTCCTGCCCATCCTCCTTGGAGAAAGAGTTTCTCTCAATCCTCTGCTCATTAATGTACCACTGGCTCATACCTAAGGGTTCAGCCCCTGGCTGTTTGGGTAGGACAACAGAATTGAAACCCAGCCTGGCCAAGTGGGCATGACTGTGGCCAGACTGCCTGACTGGTACTCAGAACCAGAAGAAAAATGTTTTTTTTTTTTAAACTGTCATCAGTCATTCAGCAACCTGGAGTGAAAACCACTCAGTCAACATCACAAAACCACTTAGTTCCTACAGCTGCCAAGTACAACCCCAAGTCCCACTTTGGTTCAAGAAGCAAACCCTCTTTATTTGCTTTTTCCTTCAGTGTCTGGTGCTGAGGCAGAGCTGCTGCCACACCAGCACCACACATTCCAGCCACGGAATAGGGTTCATTTTGCTTTTCCCTCCCTGGGCACTAGCAGGCACTTTCGAAGCTGCACATCATTTTATTTGTTCTATTCCCAGCCTCCAAAACGTCAGGTTTCTTCTATATGAATGTGCTGCAATTTAGTACCATCAGCAAACTCTGCTGGAACAATGAGAAATGCAGACCTAGGAAAGATCCCTGCAGAAATCGTCCCCCAGCCCTTCCACAGCTCTGGCACTTTGCTCTCTGTCAGCCCTGCAGCACTTGAATTCACATAATCTACTCTCATGTGCCCACTTCTTTCCCTGGCTTCTGAAAATGATCTGAATTTTTGTGCTATGTGTTTAAAATCCTGGGGTTTTTTTTTACTTTTTTTTTTTTTTTTCCACTTTTGAAATTTTCCCCACCTTTGTGAAATTGTAGTGATCACTAGATGTCACTGTGATTTTACTCAGTCTCCAGCCCTACTGAACCAACGTGATCCCTGGGCTCTAGACAGCTTGTTTTAGAATCCTTTTGAAGACATTTTTAGTGACCAGAAAACTCCCCAGCTGCTATCCCAGCAGAGGGTTTTCTGGGGCAGGAGGGGAGAACCAGCTTTGGCTGAGTTTTTTGGGGCAGTTGTTGGCTCTGGTGTGTGAATGATGCAAAACCAGGTAACTCTGGAGCCAGACACTCACACGAGTGTGTGTGCAGGTACCGTGGGTGGCTGCACACACAGGTTCCTGCTCAACACGTGGAAGTCCTGTTAATTTTATGTGAGTTATTGACTCCCTCTGGTGTGTGCCTGCAGCAAAAGGTGTGTGCAGCCCCACAGAGCCCTGGCTGTGTGGGGGTCACCAGGGCTGGGGCATCCATAAGGTTCTTTTGCTGATTTCCATGGAGCTTTAATGGCCAAACACCCTTAAAATTTTGTTGTTTTCCCTTAATAATCACCCCACTCCTCTCCCAAACACAGAGCTCAGATATCCTCACCGTTATCTAAGCACTCCCAACTCATTTATTTCCATCCAGTCATCCTATTTCTACTGTAACTTCAGTTAATATCACAGGTTTTAGAACTCAGAAAACCCTGTAGAAGTATCTTGCCTCTTTCCCTTGCCTGAAAGGATTTTACAGAATATGTTTCTTCAAGGCCAACTCAAATCCACACTCCCTATTTCCTGAATTGTTGATTTCTCTGTTGTACTCAGCCTTTGGGATATGGCAATTTAAATATTATAGACCACACTCCTGCATGGGCACACATGGGATTTATTCATTTTTTTTTCTTCTTTTTAATTGGAAAAAATTCACCACTGAAATTAGTGGAGACTCCTGCTTAAACATCATTGTCTCCATCTGATGACATTATCCAGATCAGCAGAATAAGACTTCACTCTGTGCTCCAGTCCCACTGGGGAATATGCCAAAATCAGGTCTTTCAAGAAAAATCAGTTACTGGGTGTGCAGTGCTGGCAGCTGAGCCCGAGGAACCAAAGCTCTTTGCTGGCATCTTTTGGTGAGCAGGGAGAAAGTTCCAAGGGCCAGGGCTGTCTCCATGTCCCTGCAGTGGCAAGGGACGGGTGACACATCCAGGGGAGTCCAGAGCCAGGAAAATGAATTTGCTGTGGAGCAGACAGCTGGAGCCATGAGGGTACCAGGGCTGCTGGGGGGATGTGGACTGGGTAGGAGCCAGCTGAAATTTCTGTAACAACTTCTTGCCCTTTGAACTCATCCACATTGACTTTGTTCCCTTCTGCTCTGGTGACAGCAGGTTTTTAAAGGCTGGAGGGCTGCCTGGGCAGGGGGCAATGCCACAGATCAAGGCACCTTCTGGCTTGCTCTTCACCCAAATTGCATGGCCTGTACACCTCTATTAATCCTAACATCTTGGCTCTCTAATATCTCTGGTATCAGCACCATCTCGGCTTTGATGAGCCATTCAGGATTCACTAGAGAGACTAAATGAGCAATAATGCTGCTGGACAAGCGCTTTATCTTTCTGTGGAGCCACCAGAGGAGATTTGTTGGTCATGATGTCAAACACCTTTCATCTTCTGTGTCAGCCACAGCCTAAAAAGCCCTAGATTTCCTTGGAATTCTGTAAAGAAGTTGAAGCAACACAGTTCCCTCTTTAGAAACTCTCTTCCACATCTCACCCAACACACACCACATTTTGCCTGATGAGTAACAGCAACAGACAAATTAGAAAGCAAAGAGACCATTAAAAGTTTTGCCACTTATTTTAGGCAAATATTAGGATTATGCTGCTTAATTCCCTCTGACTGGCACTTTATGCCGGTGGCCTTGAATGCAATAATAGTCCCCATACGCAGATCTCACCAGCATGACTTGGAACCTTGTTACATCATGACAGCCAAATCTGTGTTAGATTAGCGCCCTGTAGGCAGAAGTCCTTGTTAGTTGGAGACTCATTAGCCCTGGAATAAAGCTGATAGAGTCACTGGTGCTTTGGCTGGGGCAGGAGGAGTGGGTTTGGGGAGTGCTGGATGCAGCACCAGGCTTTGCATGCACCCCCCTGTCATGCTCAGGGCCCTGAGGGCTGATGTGGACACATGAAATTTTGCCACTCTCATTTCACTCCTTTGCCAGGAACAGCACTGGAAAGACTTTTTTCAAGGTAACTGGTAAAATAGGTAAGGAGGAACAGAGAAAACAAAGGTCTAAAGCAATTAACTACTGAAAATAACATCCTGGATCTGCTTTCATACATCTAGCAGGCTTCTCTTAAGGAATTGGATGCATTTTCTTACTTGTTTTGAAGGGGCATTAATTACCTTGGAGCCTGATTGTGCATACATTAAGTGCATTGAAACAGTTCAAGTACAGGTGTGACAACTTTAAGCCCCATTTAAACATGGGCAACTCCCTTAACATGGAATGTCTCTCCAAGTCATTGACTTACTTCAACATAATTCAACTCAATCAGAAACCCTTTCAACAAAACCCAGCATAAACCAGTCCAAAGTGAGGGATTGCATATTAAGAGTTAGCACACATTTCATTTAATTTCACTGGTTGGAAAACAGATTAATATTGCATGGAAAACAGTTCAAAACAAGACTAAAGTTATGTGGAACACCCTTACATAAACATTACTGTAAATCATATTTTTAAACAGATTTAATCTTTGTTTACCCAGAAATACCCCAGAAGACTAACTTGAACAATAGAGGGCTATGAATTCATAGCACAGATCAGTTAAAACAGATGGTGAGCCTGTGTGTGGATGTGCTCCATCAGAGAGAATGTGGTCATAATTGGATTTATTTTAATTCACTTATGTTTTGACTACAGGAGAAATGCTGGTAGAGTTCCTTATGCAGACAAGTCCCGAGGTTAGGGCTTCCAGGGAGCCTTGCTCTCAACTCCATTTTGAAAATTGGACTTAAATGCAAAACTAACATTAGGTGTTTACAAAGGAAAGTGAATCCCCAGTCTTAAAACCTTTGCTCGTGGTCAGATCTTGCCTCCTTAATTCACTCTGATTGGCACTTGATGCAAGTGGCCTTCAGTGACATAGTAGTCCCCATAAACAGATCTCACATATCAAAGTGTTTTGCACAGCCCAGGCTGTGACCAGGACAACACATTGCTCACTTCCAGAAGGTTCCATTTTCCCTTGTTTTGCAGCAGAGGAAGGAGACAAGTTCCCCTCGGCAGGTGCCACTCCTGCCATGCAGTGCAGAGCCGGGGCAGGCAGGCAAGAGCCTTCTGCTGCCTTGGATGTGCTGCATTCGCACCTCTGCAGCCTGCTCCCTTCAGGGATTCTCTTTGTCTCTTTGTAGGGTTCTTGTGTTCCCACATAGCCTGGGTGGTATGGACTCATCACTTGTTTAAAAGGAGATTACTTGCTTTTTCCTGCTAGGAAGGTGCTGGTGGTCTGAGCCCTGACTATGCTGAGGATTCGTGCTGTGGCTGGGAGCACACCAGCCAGAAAAGCGAAGGGGTTTACTTCTTTCTGTACTGAGCTGTAACAGGTGTAAATATACCCAGTAATTACAGGCATATTGCTGTGCAAACACATAATAATTGCAGCTCTCATTTCCTGATGAATTATACACGACGGACTACCCCCCATTACTAGCTGGACACGTGTTGACTGGCCACGCTGAAACCTGCCAGCTGCAGCATCACAAGCCTCAGTTTCCCTTCGAATTCCCCAAATGTTCTCACTTTCAAACTGCCCCAGCAAACCACGAGTGCAGGACGTGCAGCTGCTGCCCAGCTGCCAGCAGAGCACAGCCAGGCCGGGCTGACCACGGCAGCACAGGGGCAGTGGGACTGCAGGGCAGATGGTGCGTGGGAAGGAATGGCCTGCCTGCACACACACCTCTGGTGGCTGTTTGTTTTGCCACATTTCACTGAAACTAGGTCTGTCTGTGTGTGTATGTGTGCTTATTCTGTGCTGATCTGAGCAGTCCTGTCTGGGTGAGGCAGAGCCCAGCTCAGGACAGGCTGTGGCTGCGTGCTGAGGTGTGGAGAGCACAGCAGCACAAACCCAGTGCTGCCACACGTGCCAGCCTTGTCCCTGGCTCAGCCACTCTGAAATTACTGCTGATTTGTTCGAGCAGAACCCAAACACAATTTCACTCATTCATCACAAAATCAAAGTCTATTTCCCCATTCGAGGCACAGAGCAGTGGGAGAAGGCCAAGCTGGCATCTGTGCTCAGCCTTCATGAGGGGAACCCTTCCCCCAGAGCCTGCCCTGGGGAAACAGCTGCCTTGAGCCCTCCAGCACACAGGTGTTGCTTCCTTTCTGCAGTTGTTTTCTTTTCAAACCTTTCCTCAGCCGTGCTTATCTATCACTGCTGATGCACACTGGCAGTAGCCTGTTCTTGCAGGCTGCCCAAACTGTGTGTCCAGACTCAAATCACATCAATGTTCCTTGCCTAAGTACCAGTTTGACTTGGCATGAAAACACCTTGTATTCTAGCACTCGCCCCAAATCTTCCAGCTTCACTGAGTATTTCCTTTTGGATTTGCTAATTAACACATGATGCCACATTATGTTCCTTGCAAATTGGCTTTTCAAAATATTTCTGTAATTGGCCTGAATTTCTCTCACCAGATATCTGCATGCTAATCTTCCTGTGATGTGTTTTAGCACAGAGACAGTCTGTGGGTGCTGGTGAGTGCATCACCCACAGACAGCCAGGCAGTGGCACACTGGGGGCTCTTCTAAAGCAGGATTTGGGGCACAAAAGGATATCATTCATTTTTGGTGTCTCTAAAGCATCACAGGTGCTGGTATGACCAGGAACATGGGACAGGACTGCTTGGACTGCTGCACAAATCAAAGCAATTCCAGCAATATTGTCCTTGAGCAAGATGGGGAGGTCTCTCAGTTCAGGTTGTGGAAGTCTGTTGGTCTTGAAAAGCTCAGCGTTTCCATCCCTGTTCTGTGCACAGCCTGCAAAAATGCCCAGAGCAGAGGCACTCTCCCCTCCAGTGCCACAGAGGAGCCCCAGCAGCCACTAGATGTCACCAGGATTTTATTTGCTTGGTAGTCTGTGCCCAGCCAGGACCTTAAGAAAACAAGGGGAAAATAAGTAATCAGTAATAATAAAATATTATCCACCTGTTACAATGAACACAGAGTTCAGAGAAGGGGGAAGAGACCCAGACTCCTGCTTTTCTGTGTCCCGTCTCTGCAAGGATTTAGACAGAGCACCTGTACACATGGATATGGCTTTCATCTCTTGATGGCAGGAGGATAATTTGATATCTTAAAAATTGAGTATCTCCAGCCAGGCATCAGTGCCTTCCTTTTGTTAATGCACTTATGGGAACCCTGTTTAATTATCCAACCTTGCTATCTGTAAAGTTACCCCCCACACACACTTGGTATTCCTGCCTGGAGAGAAGCAGCTAAGGGAGAGCAGCAGCACCTGGGCAGTAAAGTGGACAAGGGAAGATTTGGGGATGAGATGGACCAAATGGCTCCACATGCAAACAAATCAACAAAGCCACTTCTGGAAATCCCTGTCTCCAAAATGTGTGAAGCCATAGGAAGACAAAGGGCTCCAGTGATCAGTGCAGCTAACACATTTATTCCCGTTAACCTTCACTGTTAACTATTAACCTGTAACCACACAATTCATAATCTGGGGGATAAAGATTAGATACTGTGCTCACAGCCTCAGGAAGATCCACTTTGTCTCTCACTTCACAGGCAGAAAATCAAATGAAGTTAGCTCCAGGCAGAGGTGGGATTTTGGCAGTCCACCATCAGCTCAGTGAGCACTGGAGCCTGATTGCAGAGTCCCAACCTCCACATCTGTGCCAGTATAAAATTCAGGAAACCTCCCAGACATGTGATGCACAGAGCAAGGTGTGTGTGCAAATCCTACCAGGAACCTCCCAGGGTGGCAGCACAGCCCATGCCAAACCCTAAAAATCTGTCTATGCTTTTGGTGATTCTCTCCCCTACTAACACCAAGGAGCTGTTGCTAGTTCAGGTGTCTGTCCATGAGACATTGAACCTATGCTCTAGATACTGAACGGAACAGAATTCTTTAGGGTTTTTTCTTTAAAACCCTGGTCTTCAACTGTTGGGGTTTTTAAACACAGATAATTTCATAATCCTCCCCTGTGGCCAAATATTAGCACAAATCCTAATGCCTGTCTGTTCCTTTTTGGCTGTTAAATTTTCCACCCAGCTTATCCTTGTGCTGTTCTGCTTCTTTGGGTTCAAGAAGATGTTTGTGCCAGTCCATCCCCCTCACTTACACCAAAGCCCTGCAACAAAAAAGCACTTCAAAAGGACCTGAGGTATTGACCTCAGTTCATGCAGTAATTCAGCAGATCCCTGTGAGTCTGACTGGCTTTGGATAAGCCCTTAAAGGCATAAATTACTGTAAGTAGGGGTTTCTTTCTGAATACATTCCCTTCAAGATTTCCATAGCAGAGTTGAAAGTGTCCATACCCCCGTCAGACACAGATACATCCCATCTCTCTGCTCAGATCCAGAGGTTTATACCCTACAGCAAGAACTACTGGAGATACCCACATCTGCTGAAAGGATTATTCTGGGCCTCCAACAGCACATATTCTTTCAATCTGAAGTCCACTGTGATCCAAGAAAAGTCAAACAAAAGAGTCTTTACAGCTCTGTCTGAAGACAGCTTTATAAATTAAGTGCAGGGTTATTTTCATTTTTGCCTTATGACACACAACTTATTTAATACAAAAGAAAATATGCCTGACTTGAAACTTCAGCCAAAGATCACAAGTCAAAAATTATCTCAACATAGAAATATTACTACTCAGATTATTAGTCTGAGGTTTGGTTTAGGATCACTTCTTCAGCAGTGCTGCTGCACTTGGAATGAATTGCAGTTTCTGTATTTTGTGGAGAGAAGGTGAAACAGAATATGCATTTTGTGGTGACTTCTTGCATAAATATCAAAAGAGCAAAAGTTGCTTATTTTACCTTCTGAGAATTTTATGTAACTTGTGTCTCTGTACCCTGCTGCTGGTTCAGTTTTTTTCTGAAAAACCTGTGTAATAGCCAGTGGGACTGGCCAGAGCTCACTTCCATAAGGAAGACAAATAAGTGCATCTCTGTCTTTTATACCACATTTCCTGTAATCCTCTTCTCTTGCTTCCCACACCACCCTGCTTAGCATGGAAGAGATCCCCCTGACAGGTGGGGAAGGTGATCCTGTACCCTCTGCCCAGCCAGAGACACAGCTCCCACCTGTGATAACCCCTCACAGAATCAGAGTCACAAGGTCTGTGCTCAGAAATCAGATATTTCTCAAAATTCCCAGATTTGGGCACTGAGATTTGCCTTGTTTTTCTGGTTGGTTTCATTTAAACCAGGCAGGTATATCCATCCAGGGCTATGGTTTCTTAAGAGGTGAAAAAACCCTGCCACTTCATTCCTTATGTCTAACATGAGTGATGGGTCCTCCCTGTGTATTGATCACACCATCAGGTGAGAGTGGCCACCACTGAGGTAACCTCTGTCCCAAGCAGTGACACTTCCAGTGTCACCAGAAGCCCCAGGAGCTGGTCACCTCAGCAGTCTGTGAGCTCTGATTCACCACCAACACTTACAAAAATTACAGCTGCAAATGGCACAGATGGGTAATTCTTTCTCCAGTAAATCACCCAGCCAAACCCTCGTGTCTCAGTGCCAGGTGGATGACAAGAGCATTGGGAGGCCACATTTTCCATGACAGCTCCAGCCCCTTTAACAAGTTGCCACCACCTAAAGCAAGTGCCAGAGTGGTGGCTGGTGTACAGGACCTGCCACTGCCATGAATAATGCACTGGAGCAATGCATCTTGCCATTTCTCAGCCCTGTTAGTGTAATACCACTTATTTAACTTGTCTATTTGCATTAAGCCCAACACTTTGGATGCCCTGATGTATTTTATACTTTCTCGCTCTTGCCTTTGATGGTCCTATTTGTGATTCAGCAAATAGTACCTAAGTAATCAATATTCTGCCTGGGTGGACATTTTATTTATCTACAGAGCCACCATATGAATTCAGTTGGTTTACTGGAGGTCAAACACTTTTCATCTTCTCCATGAGCAAAGGAAAATTGAGAGCTTTAAACCCCCTTTGAATTCCTTTGATTAACTCAGTGAAAATATCATGCTCTTTTATTCAAACTCAGAAGCAGAATTATCCTCACTATAAATCTACCTCATTTTGACACATTGATCTCTGCATAAAGGGTAACATCAAGTGTTGAGGCATAAATTGGAAGCAGAGGAGGAGTTATGAATAGTGCTGTTAGCATCTTCCATACATACACACTTCCTTTGGGGTGGTTAAAAAAAAAACAGCAAACCATAAAATTGATAAGAGCTGTATAATTGGCTGTGGGGGAACAAGGCCTGGGATCCCCTCCTTTGGGAATGGCACCCTTGTGGCACAAAGCACCCTCACTGCATCAGCAGTGTTCCATACTTTCCTCAGTCTCATCCCCCCAGATGGACCAAATCCAAGTGCCTGCAATGCCACTGCTTTCAGCACACGGTTTTAAAAAGCGAAAGAAATCCATTGTGTTTCAGAAATGAAGAGGAAAGGAGAAGGTGAAGATCAGATTTCAGCTCCTTCACACCTACCTCGTGCAGCTCCACAGTGCCCCAGCTTGCAGGGCCAACAGGGACAGGGAAACCCAATGACTAAACCAGCAGAATAATGAAAATAACATCCTGGATCTCTCTCATCTGCTTTTCCTGATTATTTTATTAATTTCTAAGGTTTTAGAGTTAAATTTTAAAGATTGCTTAAATGATCCAGACCTTTTCCCATTAAAGTTGCATCATTTTAAATAAAATTGTGACTTAAACCCCATTTAATTAAACCGAGAAATCCCTATACAGACACACATATCAGTTTTAGTGACTTCTTCCTCCTTATTGCATTTGACCTGGAACTGGTTTAAGATTAATTAAAATAAGCCACTCTCTCAATACACTGTGACTTGCATTCATTTAGCTAAATTAATGTGAAAAGTGGAGCCAGATTAAACAAGGGCAAATTCTTCATATTGGCAGGACTTAATGGCAATTCTCAGTGTGATTTAGACACTACTGCCCGTGACCACAGAAACTTCAAATACACTTAGTTTGATCATCTTATCCTTTGTGCAAGTGAGAACTGACTTCTTCCAGTACCATCAAGTCCTGAGCACCTGGACTGAACATCCATAAGTTTTCCCTGGATGGTTTTCAGGGATACAGAGCTGAGACCATGAGAGTGCCAGGGGTGCAGGACAGGGGATGTCAAGAGCAGACAGAATCCTACCCCTTGCCTTTAAATCACTGCAGAGCTTGGATCCTTTCTTGCTGCTCTTTGAAAACAGTCTTCCCATTGTTCCCATTTTAATACATTCACTTTGCTGTAAATTTTTTTAGCCTGTATTTCCTCTGCTGGTTTAAAGGAATGTCACAGCCACAACGTCAAAAGTCCTGTGAGGATAAAGACAGATCAATGCATACTGCAGCTCCATTTTAGAAATAAATGAGATTGGCTTGAAATTATTTGCTCCCAGAAATCTCTTTAGCAATGTATTTTCGTGTAGACATTTGTATATCATTCAATAAGGCTTTCCAGTAACATGCTTGGTACCAATGGAAAAAAGGAATACATGGGAATAAAAGTCATGCAGGCACACCAGAGGAGGCAGGGTGCAGGGTGAGGAAACCCTGGTGGACAACCTAGATGGTTTCAATGGAATGCTTCAGAGATGCTTTTATGCACCTTGGGTGCATTTTTCTCGAGCACTGACATGTGTTTTAACCCTTGGCTCTCATGAGGAGCTGGGTGTGTGCACATCCCTACAACACCATCCCACAGCTCTGTGCCTTTGGGCTCATTTCTACTCTCTGCTTGTTCAAACTTTATATATTTTCAGGAGGCAGCAGTGCTTTTGGCCATGTCTTACAGGAGTTATGTGTTCCCAGGATCTCTTGGGATGTTTGGTTTCGTTCCTGCAGTGCTGGCTGGGCGAGCGCCCACCTCCCATGGCAGTGGACAGCCAGCCACTTCCTCACAGCCATCACAAGCACTTTCCACAACAAATTGTGCCTAAGAAAATAAGGGCATTGAATCCTTGCCTTCAGTGGGAAAGCAAAATCAGCTCTTGGCTTTGGTGTCACCATTGTAACACTGTGTGGCCCTGCTGCCCCTGCAAACATCTCTGGTTCACACAGTGGTGATGGGGAGGGATCTCACTGGAGCACAGAAATTGTAGATATGAGATGCATTTGTCAACATCACAGCAGTAACAGGAGTTTGCCACAAGGTCAAGGGAGAAGTGTCCAAATAGGGCCAACAAGTGGCAGCCAGCAGCAAGGGAGGTCACAGTCGTGCAGGATGCGACCCCTGGCTCTCTGGGAGTGGCACCACTTCAGTGAGCTTTTTTATGTCTTCAAAAAGCTTGACAGAATGAGTTTCTATTTCCAACCAACTGGCAGGTAATAACAATTTGTTTGCTACCAACCATCTGACACAGAGGCAGCACCGTGCAAGAACACCGGGGCTTTTCCTTCTGTCAGACCCCGAGCTAAAAAGAGACAGTCTGCCTCTATCCAATTTGGCCATGAAAATGCTGGTGAGGTATTCACAGCAGCCCTGGCCTGAGAGCAACTTGGCTCTGAAGACCTTCAACAGTATTTCTGGCCACCTGAATTTCTGCAACTGGGACAAGATGACTGGCTGGCAGTCAAGGAGGGGGAAAAGCAAGAGAGGACTGAAGCAACTTGTGGATAGTGATGTGTCTTATCTCAGCCAGCAGAACAAGGTGACCTTCATCTAAGTAGCCTGGATCGTGTTCTGACAATGTTTGGGGGTTGATTTTTTTCAAGAGATGATCCCTTACCATGTTGAAATACTTTTCCACTTAACCTTTAAAAACCTTTCCTGGTGACCCGACTCACATGAATCATCAGATGTTCAATCAATCAATCAATCAGTCTTCGACTCTTGTTTTTTGTAAAATAGCTATTGACGTTGTATGTTATTAGTTTCTTGGCACCTTGTACTAGAATTTCATCAAAGCAAAATGCTGATGCAATTAGCAAAGGATATCAATTTATGCAGCAATTCACATTATCCCTTAAAGCTTCATTAGCCTCAGAAGCTCAGGCACTGGAGGGAAAATTTGGGGAAGTGCTCTGTTACCTTCGGCAGCTCAGCCCATCTGCGCTGCTGCAGTGCTCCCACATTAGGCTGCCCTTTGCAGCTGGAAAAGGGAGATTTGGCAGCACCCAACTCCACAGCACAGGGGCATCAACTGCCTCCATCACCCCTGTTCAGCCTGAGGATCTTCTCACTCATTTTGCATGAGTCAAAACCATTGTGTGGGACTGAACATGTTTCAACAGCCAGAGTCAGAGCAGCCAGGGGCATTATGTGCAAGGAAAAAAAAGAAAACAAAAAAACTAAAACTCAGCTTTTCTGTCTCAGTCTGGAGCTCCTGCTGATGGGTGATGCTCTGCTGCTGTGCCAGTGTGCCCTGACCAACTCATGCTTCTCCTCATGTTGCCTACAAACACTCCTGAGGTCAACCAGGCATAATTGTCCCATTATTTCACAGAAAAGCCACCAACGTCAGCAGGAAGCAGCTGCTGGTGGGATGGAAACCTCACTTAGCAGCCCTTTTGCTGGGAAGGCAATTTGGTCTTTAAAACTCTGAACACAACCATCTCTTTATACCTGTCTCACTGCACTTACCAGTAAATATTTGGTCTCCGGGTTTTTGGTGTAGTTTTTTTTCTCTTTCAGCTGAATAACTTTTATTATGTTGATCCACGTTGTTTTCTGTCTCCCTGCAATTCTGAATACAAGCCTTGCCCTTGACTGCACAGCACAATGAAAGCCTCCAGGTCACAGCTTTCAAAACACTTGATATTGTTTTTTCTTTCGGGAAAGAATAAATAATAATAACCTCTCTCAGTGTAGAGGAAAGCATGAAAATAAAAAGGCTTTCAGAGGCATGACAAAAAGACTGGTACTGGGCTGGGAGGATTCTAAACCCATTGACTCCTTTGCACAGCTTGACACAAAAATTAACTCATCTCCCAATTAGCTGACTAATTGAAGTGCATCATCAGATTTCCAGTCACATCGAGGAGACAGATTTATTGGGGAAGCCAGGTGAAACAATATTTTCCTCTTCTCTGCACATCCCAGCTGGAGCTGGCTTGTACAAAACACAGCTACTTCCACAGTGCTATACCTGAAGGTGAGGGCTCAGGCTGATCCTACACAAGCCAAAAGTAAATGGTCTATATGTTCTTACATGCAGATGTCTGATATATCCCACTGCAAAACTGGTATATCCCACGGTAAACCTGTTCTGATGCAAATCCTACCTCTTATTATTCTCAATTATTCTCTTTCACATCCTAGTTTTTAACCTTCTTTCAAGTTTGCAAGACAAAAGATGTTAAAAAAAATTAAAATGTAATGAATTGTGCTATTTTGCTTGTCTACAGTAGCATACATTATTGTCTTTTTAATTTTTTTAGCAGCTTGGAAAACAGCAGGAATTAGCAGAGGATTTTCTAAGTGAACCAGTCCATTTAGATTGACTGCATTATCCAGCTTCCTTCTGGCTCCATGCATGAAAATGGCAGGTCTGGCTGCTAGAGAAACAGCATTATTGCTGTGCTGGAGATGAGAGCATTCTGGTGGTAGGGATATTACATGGGATTTTGGAGAGAGACACCCAGTTCCAGCTTCCATGACAGATGTGTTGAGTGAGATCAGGTTTGTCTTGTACAGACAAATTTTCAGAAGCAGCCACTTGCCTGGTGATGCAGCTCAGCACCCATGGGAATCGTGGCAGGAACTCGTGGAGGGCATTTGCTGTGCTGAAGTGCTGAATTGCAGCCTCCCAAGTCACATTAACATAGATCAAAATTTTGGCAGACTCGGACCTTTAAATTAATTGGATCTTAAATTTAATTAGAGGACCACTTCAGAAGATCAGGTACAAAGAGTCCAGTGCAAACAGGGCACGTCACAAAGCCCCAGGGTCTGTGGCATGGTCAGGTCACCCCTTCAGCTCCCCAGAAATGAGACAAACCCCACAGCCCTTACCCTGTGAGGGAAACACTGGAGCTGATCTTCACCTCTCTGAATCTCACATCCAGGATAGGAGACACAGCTTGGCTCTGCCAGCACTTCCAGGAGTTTTCCTGTGTCTGGTTTTTCCAAGGAGGTGTTTCGAGGGTATCTATTGACACCCAAAATCTACACCCCTGATCCAGCTGAGGGTCTCTGAATGAGACAAAGCAAAGATTACTTTGCTCTGAAGTCCAAGACACTTCCTCACACCAGTGGCTAAGCAGGGCTTACTGTTTCTGCCAGGATTATCTTGGTGCTCTCTTCAGCTGCCCCTTCCCTTCACACCCTGCCCATCTGATCCATGGCAGGACCATGTACAGCCAGACAGAAAGGCTGAGCCTCTCCTGATGCCATGGGCAGGACCTTCAGGAAGAACCCTTGGCACACAGATGGCCAACACCCCTCACTGACCACCCCATGGTCATCGTCATGTTCATCCATCACTGGTGGCCAACCACAATTTCACCTCATTGAGGCCAAGGGGTATTTCTGCAAGACAAAGAGGACTCCAGGTGCTGCAGGGATGCAATCATGCTTTAAGCTGCACCTTTTGTGCCTTCTCAGCTGTATTTTCATGACAGATGGCAGATTGTGACACAACTACAGCATCTCCTGCTTAACTGCAGAGCAGCTTTCCCTCCTGGCTGCACAAACTCCATCACTGCACAAGCCCTTGGTGGCAGCTGCTGTGAAATTGTGGAATATTAAGAGTCTGTCATTCACATTTCTCTGAATCTCTGCAGAATTGATAAAATTGTGCTTCTGGATAAGATGTGAAAGAAGAGAAGTCATCTAATTAAGAAGCACGGCCTGGCAGTCACATAGATAAAGATGAAGCATAAGAAGTTTCAAGGTGAAAAATTGAATCTGCCTAGATGGACCCAAGAGAGGGGTGTAAGGGCTCTGCAGGGAGAAGAGCACTTTAATTAATGTTGTCTGGTGGGGATCTCTACCCAGATACAGCCTGAGGAGCATCATGGGCACAAAGAAAGAAATAGAGCCCACTGTCAGGAAAGGCTTAGGTGAGAAGGAGGAGAGAGCTTTCTCCAGCTTAAGCTTAAGTGCTGTGAGCTGAGACAGTTTTTCTCATTTCTTCATGTTTTGTTTTGGTTTTGTGTAAGTCCCACCTGTGTTACTTATTCTGACATTACGAACAAAGGTTTAAATCCTGACAAGCGGCTGAGGGGCTTCAACCCTTTTGTGCTTCCCAGTTGAACAGAGATGACCACAAGAAAAGAGTGCTGGTGTTGAGGCTTGGCTTCCTCCCCTTAAAATGCTTTTTGCTTATGATAAACAAGCTGGGAGCCCTGGCAAGGCTCTGGACAGCTGCATCTGCATCCAACTGCAGTACTTCCCATGCCCGGGAAGATTTCACAATTTCTTCTCAATTATGTATGAAATATGATTTCATTTGTAAATTCAAGCCCTGTATTTTCTTTTCCCCTTTGGCTTTTGCTGTTTACATGGATCTAGATTTTAATGAGAACATCCTGTGAATGCCACTCTGCATATTCCTGGCAGTAAGCATTTACTCAGGATGAGAATATCAGATGCCTCAGTTCAGTGCATTTAGCTAAAGAAGGGGACACTGTGTCTGCAAGGAGGTTAAATGGTTGGCACTTCTCTTTCCTTAACCTGGGAAGAAAATTTGTAGTTAATTGCTGTTTAAAGTAATTAAGGCTTTAAGTTGGGACAGTGTGTACTGTGCTCCTCATTGCAAACCACCCCATTACTACATCCAGATTGGTTCCCACTGGTTTTATCTCTAGTTTTATGTTCATGGAGTACACAAACATATTTTTTTAAATAAGAAAAAGAAGCCCAGACTTGTTCATTGCAAAGCTTCCTGTAGATCTATGGAGACAGTGAGGATTTCCTGCTGCAGGTCTGACACTGTAACACCAGCAACTGTCCACGTTCTGTCCCAAAAATGGACGTGAGGGCAACGTCATTTTTATAAAAACAGCAAAAACTTTCCACAAAATATACAACCTCAAAGCTGCCAAATTCAGAGTCCTTCCTGTGTTTTCTAGAGCTGTCAGGTTACTGCAGCAGTGAGAACCAGCCTGGGCTGGATGCAGTGCAGTATTATCAAGAGAAGCCTCTGGTTCTCCCCCTGCCTCCGTGGGCTGTGCTCCCACACCAAGGCCATCTCCTGACACCTTGGGAAGGCAGCCACAGGTCTGATGGGAGATGTCCCAGCCAGCTCTGAGCTCCTGTGCCTGGCACCAGGGATACCTCCTTACCTGCTCCTGATGGCACCTCACAACACACCATTGCCTTGCTTCTTATCATTTTCACCTCTGTCACTCAGAGACAGGCACTGTTCCACCTTGGCACACATCGAAATGACACATCCTCAAAACACCCTTCTCAGCAGATGCAGCTCAGCTATGGAAATCCCTGCTTTTCTTCAAATTGTCCAGGTGTTACCTCCACTCCACTCCAACCTGATTTTCCTCTTCATCTACCACAGCAAAACTAAATCATCTAAATCATCAGCTTGTCTCCCTGCAAAATTTTACCACAGTTCCATTATTGGAGTTAAAGAGACCACAGCTCAATGGCAGAGGAGATGTTTTGTTGTGTGAAACTGGCATGAATTTTAGCCTTTCTTGGGATTTCTTTTTTTCCAGTACATTGCATCTTTCCTCACAGCCCGAAGCATCTCTGTGAATGAGAGGATTTGTTGCTAAAATTCAGGTGTAAATATGCTGTAAATCTTTAGCAAAGTGTAGTAAATTGTCTCGTTAATCTGCTGGCAGACACTGATTGCTGTCTGAGTAGAGAGGTTGCAGCCGAGCAGGCAGCAGCATGTTCTGCTGTCTGGATTTTAAGGAAGGGGAATTTCACCAACAAATCCTACCCCAAAGTCCCTGTGAGCACTGGCACAGAGGTGCCAGCAACATTCCTCCCAATATTGCACACAAGAGATGGGTTGTGCCCCAGCATCTCCTACTTTCCACTTTTATTGCTGGTCCCGAGTCACACTGAAGCCACTGGAGGAAACCAGATCAGGGAGAAAGAGGGGCTTGAGCTGGTCAAGGTAGAAAGCTGCTCATGGGAAAGATCAGTGACCAGCTCTGCTGCCTAAAGGAAATTGGATTGTCAAAGTCACCCTTGACACAGGCAGAGGACAACCAGCTTAATGGCATGGAGGGGTCACAGAAACTCCTGCTTCCCTGAAGATACCAGCAATATTTGGCACAGAGAATTTCTGTGATGCTGAAACAGCTTGTGTGACAACCCGTGGGGAATCCCAGTTCATTAGTATAAAAATTAAGACACTTAAATGCTTCAGTATTGAAAAACTAATTACTGCACTAGGAATTTGTTAGAAACATCCATTAAGATCCAGGAACAACCCAAGCTACAACAGGGCTTTTAAAGGTTAAGGAAACCAAGCCTGAAGAGCTTCCATACCTCTGTGGAAGCATTTGTTTTATCTCCAGGGCCTCCTGCAATAGCAGTGTGCATCTGATGCTGCCCTGGCCATCCTGCAGGCATTACTTCTGCCCTGGCAGCATTCCTGCCAAGCTGTGTGTGCCAGGGACATCCTAATGGATGTAAAATAACTGCCCATTCCCCAAAGGAAAACCAACCAACCAAAAACTCTCCATTCCCAGTGTCTCCACTTCTGGCAATAAATACACTCAGATGGAGGCAGCTCTAAAGTGCAAGTGCTGTCCTGCTTGAGCAAACAGCATTGCTGTCACTCTGGAAAGAAAAAGGCCTGTGTAGGTGTGTCACACACATGCAGGTGGGATCCTGTCAGGCCCCTCACTGCTGGCACAGGCTGTGATGGAGCCAGGATCAGCCTCCCAGTGGCTGTCCCTCCACATTCTCTGTAGCAATCCTGCCTCCACGAGATGTCCAGCTGCACACTAAGCAGCACAGGAGCAAGGATTCTTCAAGACCAGCCCAAATCGAGACCAAGCAGCAGCTTTGGAGAACCAGTTTCCATGGTGGCAAAAGGGATCTCAGTAATATGAGACCATCAGACCTCAACAGATGGGCAACCACAGGCAAAGCCTCTTTCACCAGCCCTGCTTCCCCTCCTTACCCAGATACACACACTGCCAGAACAGAGTGTCCTCTGAGCTAAGCAAACACTGTGGAGCAACAAGGAAAATCCAAAAGCAGTGCCTACACTCAGTGGATACCAGGAGGTTGTGCAAACTTTATGGGAAAGATTAATTCTCTCAGAGGTACTGAGTACTTCTAAGCCAATTCCCTCAAAATGGTTGGGACTGACTATTTTCTGTTGGCACTGGATATTATTTTGGAGTAAGGCATGCAAAAGGTCTCAAAAGCTGCCTCGCAGCTCCCACAGTCAGGAAACCCTAAGCTTTTCCTTACAGCCACAAAGATTCACATCTTCAGTTATTAATCCCCTAAAAGACAGACAGCGGGGTGCAAACATCACAAGCTGCAGTTAAAAGTCTCAGATAATGTTAGGGTGAAAGCCCATAATTCCTTCCTTCCTCACAGAGGAAACCTCTGATGCTTAGCAATGCTTTCAAGAGGCTTTAAACAAACTAACACAAACAAAACCAAAAAATCCACTTCAGTCAGCCCCTGCACCTCAGCACTGTCAAGGACACGATCTCTCCCAGACCAGGAGTTCCCTGTATCTCCTTGGCACAAAACCAGCTTGATGGATTTCAGCTGTAAGCTCTCACTGGTACATGGCACATCCATCACGTTGCCCTCATTCAAGCTTAGGCACCCTTTCCTCCCTGGTGCCCAAACTCAGCTGACTCCAGTGGAGCTGGGCTGCTGTGCTGCTCCCCTCGAACACAACCATCCATTACAGTGCACATGGGTCTGTCACCACGTCCCATTTGCTTCTCCACACCATATGTTAAACCAGTAGGTTGAGCAGAATCATTTATCTTCTTGTTTTTAACATCAATCTTTTTTTTATATTACTATTAGCCTTTTCCTGTCCTTAAGAGCACTTGCAAAATGCACAGGGAGCCATGGCATCACACCCAAAGTTGTGCGTTTGGGTCACTGCTGGTGAGTGGATCCCATTTTGGGGATATATTTGTGGGGTTTTGGCTGGTTGGTTGGGGGTTTTTAACCTTTTAGAGCAGTGCTTCCCACTCTGTCTAAGGCAACACATTTGCTACAGTGGCAACATTTGGGATAAAGGAATATAAACCACACTATTTTGTTGCATGAACATGCAATTCAAGTCATACTTTGAAACAGCCAGCTCCCAGCATAAACTTTTAACATATTTCTACATGATAAAAAAATTTCAAAAATGCTAGGTTTTTAAAGTTTGTTATTCCTTTAATTCATCTATGCCAAGTATGCCACATGATTACATTGCTCTATTATTACATTGCTGTACATTAAACCACCATTAATTAAGACTGCTTGCTCTGCTTTCCCCTATTCATCTTTTTAATTAAACTAGTCCTTTCAGATTTTGCTCTTCAGGCAGCAAATGGAACAGGTTGTCCATGTGGATGCCCATCCTTGGAGGCATCCAGGGGCAAGTTTGATGAGGCTCTGACCAACCTGTGGTCAGAGTGGAGGCTGTCCCTGCTCATGGCAGGCAGGAATGAAACCAAGTACACCATGATAGTCTTTCCCCCAAAGAAGGAGAACAAAGAAGTCAGCACCGCCAGGCTTCGTGTGGGAGTGCAGTGCCTCACCACCTCCCCCTTCACAGGGATGTACAACTATAAGACCTGTGTCCCTCATTACCACCAAAGCAGGTCAAGCTGTCCTCACCACAACACCCCATGTCCTGGTTTTTGTGGCATGGGATGCTACAAGACCAAGTCATGTGAGTAAGGCTTCAAATTAAGTAAATTTATCACGGTTCACAGTCTCTCAAATGACACTTTGAGTCAGGTGTTGGAGGAGGTGGTGGAAGACAGGGGGTAGGTTAACCTGACCCAGAGTGTGACATGCCAGTGTCACACTGCAGTGTGAACCTGCCCAAACCCATTTTCTGAGAATCATCCTTCTTGTTTCCTTCCTTCCTTCCCTTTATACCAATCGCTGTCATTGTTTTCTTTGTATCTTTCATTCTCACACCCGTTGATCTTTGCTCCATATTCTGGCTCTTATTTTGAAGTTTGAAACCTTGATACCACACGGTATTCTTTGATACAACAAGGGAAAAACCCCAAATAAAGCAAACATGGCCAGAATGTGAAACTCATAGAAGAAAAATAGTCTAATCAAGAGGTCACCTCTGAAAGGCCCTGTGGAAAGAGGAATACACTCTGCACCTCCCAGAGCTCTCCTGATTTTTCAGATTAGTAGTAAAAGCCAAGCTGGCTCCACCAGGATTTGAGAGCCACCCTCTGAGCACTGAGCTGTCCATCCTTTTCTCACTTATGGCAGATGCTGAGACCCAAATTCCTAGCTCCCAGGATTAGTTTCCAGCTTGTTCAGTGCTCTTTCCAAAGCTAAAGGCAACAATATGAACAGGGATATAAACTTGGATGGTTTAACCTACATATTCCAGGCATTAAGCCTGTGGAGACTGTTTTTATCACTGTAATTACTTTCATACAGGTTGTTAAAGTCAGATTCATTAGCTTAGGTTACAATGACCTATACAAAATGCTTAAAACCCATTTATCCTATTAAAGGGATTTAAAACTCGCCTCCTTTCATGAGATGTCAGTGATTCTTGATTTATGGTTTGGTCATGCTTTAAAAGTAAAAGCAATTACCTCTCTTACTATGGTAAAAGCCCACTGCCTCAAGGTTGCCAGAATGCATCTGTAATTGAACAGCAACAGCTCTGATGTTCAGCCTGACTGACAAAAGCATTGGTTATTGAAATACTGCCTGGGATGGTGTGTGCATAGCAGGGAGCCCTGCACCAGCCTGCAAGTTCTGTCAGGAATGATTGCACCCCAGCATCCACTGTGCAGGGTGTTTCCTGGCAGTGGCAATACTTTCCATTTATGCATCCTCAGACTTTTGAGAGAAAAAAAAATACCCCACCCAATTTCCTGGCAAGTGCCAAGATTTTTTTGTTTGAATGCTTTCTCTTTGAAGCCTGCATGCATTGGATTTCAAATTAATTTCTCTGAGTGTTCCTAGAAATATGATGACTCTGTGATGCACAATCCCCCTCGGGGCTGCATCATTTTAGGAATCCAGATGAATTCCAAAACACAGACATAAACAGAGTCAAACAGACAATGCTGTGTCCCAGAAAAGATCCCAGAACCAGTCTCTTTAGGAAAAATATCTGAACTCACATATTTGTCCTCAACATGTTGCAAATACAACTGGTGCCCAGATGTGGACTCTTGGATTCCAGCAAACGAAATGTGACCCATTTTGGTTGTACCTATGCAATACTGTGCCCAGGCAAGTAAATTTACAGCAAAACCAGTGTGCTTTGACATCATGGAGAACCAGAAGTTTTCTGGAAGCATCCCCTCTTGATGCAAAGAATACACACAAAAATTCTAATGACTTTTCATATGCAAATACAAACAAAAAATCCTCTCATACATGCCAGGGCACACACTCAGAGGAACATGGAAGCTATTCCCTCTCTTCTGAAGATAGCAGGGACTCACAGTGGCAAAACTGGAAATATTTAATTTAGAAATAATTGCATTTCTGTTCATGCTCACTAAATTAGACAAAGTGACTATTCCTTTTCTTCCCATCTCTATTTTTGGCCCCTGGTAGTGAAAGATGGGTCTGGCCCAACTTCCTACAGAGCTTGAAAGGAGTTTTAGGATTAATCCTTGTCCCTGCATGAGTCCATAACCCTCAGTGACCTGGAGCTCCCCATTCTCCTACACCACCACTTTTATCCAACCCAAAACCTCCCGTGAGAGCTCTCATTTGAGCACACTTTAAACTTTCTCAGCCCTTTTCCTTGCCTCCAGCCACATGGACAGTCCCACACATTAACAGTTCGTGAAATGCAAAGATGATCCTTTGGCAGGTGGCCACAAAAACTTCCACAGCCAGGCAGTGACACGACCACAAAAATGCACAATATTTCACCTGTCTTCCCCAGCCTGCAATGAGGCAGACATACATCAGGCATGGTTGTCATCAGGGGCCCCATAAAGAGGGGAAATGGAGCCAGAATAAAAAAAGTTATAAAAACAAATTGCTTTATAACTCACCTTCCATCTCACCAAAGCTGCATATCTTCCATTCTTCATGTGAAGTAAGCACATGTGTCAGCCAGAGTAATGAATGCAGAGTAGGAGAGTGGCACCCCCAGGACACCAGCCAGGGATTTGCTTGGCAAAAAGCATCCAGCAGCATTTACTTCTTGGTCACAACCTTCATTCCAAAGGCTGGATCAGAGGGACATGCATAAAACCTCCTCTTTAATCATGGTTTCCACAGCTTATAACCCCTTTTAAACTGTACACATATGTTTGCAATATATACACACTTGATTACTGTGGGCCATTAAGTGATGTTTTAGAGTATTATTTATTAGCCTTTTTTTAGTGCCACAGCCAATTTCTTCAATTTCTCAGATGCTTTTCTTCACATCACATGCATTTTATTAAAAATCTTCTTTGAAAATAGGCCCAAATGACAATAATTACTTTGGGGTTTTTAATACATCAGTGTCTACTGCTAGAACTAAACATCCTCTCTTCCCACCCCTAAAATACTTACGAATTAAACCATCACTTATGGTAAACAAAGGACCATAACACCCAGATATTTGTCCTCAAGGGCACAAGCCAGTGTCAGCACTGACATCCACGTGGGCTTGCTGGCCACAAACACCCACAATTTGTTCTGCAGTTCTTCCAGTCTCACAGTTGGCATTATTTGCAATGCAAGCCATTAGCAAAAGAAATTTACTTCTAATACTACAGCCCATTAAATGACAGATAACTCAATAATGTGTTACGACAGAATTATCTTTAAAACACAAAGTAAGATCCCTGTAGGAACAAAACAATAACAATCTTTGATATCACAATTATTAGAGACTTGCTGAAATATCTTTCTAGTTAGGTGAAGAAACATAAAATGACTATTTAGAACAGAAATTTCCTGGGAAATGAAAGTAAAAAAATAAAATGAAGTCAAAACTTTCAAGTAAATGCCCAATTTAATATGTCTGCAATGTGCAAGAAAATACTCCTATTAAGAAAGTCAAGGGGAGAAAAAAATTACATTTTATAACCACAGCCAAATAACAAAGCAACAATTAAAGATTGTTATGAAGATTATTAGGCAAAACAGCTTTGACTGCTAAGACAAATTTTGGTTGTATAATGTATAATGTGCCTAAAGGCAAAATTCCAGCCCACAAAATTTACACCCAAATTGGGTGTGAAAAGGAAAACAGCCACCTCCATCCATGATAGAGACAGAGATAGGCTCCCTGGCAGCAAGTTCCCTCACCCTGGAGGCAGCCAAAATGCACAGGTTGCCACCCAGCACAGCCCCAGCTTCTCACCTTTCTTTCCAGCTCACAAGCTCTGAACCAGCTGGGATCATGTCCTGCCCAAAACAGGGCAGCAGCCAGCACCTTGTCCCTTTTCCCTGGAAAAGCTCCCCACCCTCTTCCTCCTCAGTGCTCTCCTACCCCGGGAACAAGGGAGGGAATGTAGCACTGGTCCCCAAAAAGCACAAAGGGTCAGATGAGACAGAAAGAGTCACAACCATCTGGTTACTAAATATTTTTTTTTATTATGCATTTTTCCTAACACATTAAAAAATTAGGGAAATTGATAAAGGAAGAAAATGGCAATAAGAGAGAGAGAAATAGTCTCAGATTTCCTGAGTTCAAGACATTGAGCACACTTCCTCAAAGGAAAGCAAAAGTCTGTAATCAGGGCACTGATACAAACCCACCCAGTGATAAACCTCAGTCACAAAAGCAGCAATTGTGACAAAATGTACAGGACAGGGAGGATTCCCCCACTGGAGCACAGATTCAAATGATGGTCTGAGCCCTCTGAGCATCCTCTGTGCATTTCAGGGAGTCTTGCATTGATGTAAAAGACATGGAACAGTGATAGAATAAATACCATAGATACACATTAAATACTGATTTTGTCTAGTTGGGTGCAAGAGCACATCACACCAGTAGGATTGTGACAGAAGAGTTACAAGTTGCTCAGAAAGGAAAGGGGAAAATCAATCTACATTTAAAGCTCAAAATGTGATCACTTTTAATTTTTCATCATTGGAAAAGGAAAGCATCTAGTCAAGGACAGGACATTTGGCCAAACCATGGAACTCAGGGAGATGAGGATTTCTTTCAAAATATCACAGCCTTTCAAAGCCCAAGGATGTGACAGACAATGCAAAAAGGGAGTAAGGTAGAAAAAAATACAGGTGAGCTGCCCAACCCCTTGCCATTGACAAGGGGTTTATGGTACAGGGCACGAGGGAGGGCACCTGGTGCTCCTGGAATGAAATTAGGGAAGGGAAACAACCACAGTCTACTAGGAAATGAACACTGGACTCCAGTAAAGCCACATGAAGACTGACTGATTTAGAGGAGTGAGCACAAACTCCCCCCAAAGCAGAGTGAGACACATGATGGTAACAGGACAAATGAGCAAAAACTTGAGTTCTTTGTAAACCCAGACTTGAGTAAGGAATTGTACCAAAAGCAGAAGTGAGATCAGAGTTTACTAATAATTAGGTGAGCACAGGCATACACAGGCAATGCACAGAATGACCCAGACAGATCAAATTAGCAGCTGATACGCTCACCATGACTATTTCTATTACTGTAGGAAACAAATTGTATATTTCTTCATAAAGGTCTTGATCAGTTAATGTTGCTTAGTCTAGCAAAGAGAATACATTATAAACTTTAAAACTGTAAATCACAAAACTTGGGGGGGAAAGGACAATCATTTCTCAGGCTCAACAGCAACAGAACCAAAACACCAAACCCCAAACACATTACACTGAATCTGCAGAGAAAAAACTGGCATTAAACATTTCTAGGTCTCTCCAACAATAGGAATATATGTAACTTCTTGTAAGATTTAAGAAGGTTGTTGACTCTCAAGGGGTTTTTGTTTTGCTTTAAAGAAAACAGGTTATGCATCCATCTTTGTGTTGGTGATGCCTTTTGAAAAGAAAGGAACTATTTAATTTCATGAGGCACCTTACACAGGGAAACACTGAAATTCCTCCAAAAATGCCCCATCTGGGAATAGCTTTCTATTCATGTTTATCCACTGCTTCTCCTGAACATTACTCTTAACACAAGGATTTACCTTTTTGCAAGGCAGTGCCAATGCAGGTTAACAAAACAGCACGACAAGTAGCAGCGTCTTAGAGAGTTTACCCAGCTATCTCATCCAGAGAGACAAACACGAAAAGACACCTCAGAGCTTCTTGCTTTCATCTCCTGATGTCCTCAGCCCTCTCGGAACAGGCTCAGCACTCAGCACCTTGCTAATGAAGAAGTCGTAGAACCAGAGGGGGAAGCAGCAGAAGATGCAGAGGGGGACATAGGCGCCCTTGCCAGGGGTGTAGAGGCCCTGGGGTGTCCTGGCCAGCAGAGCATGCAGGACAGCACCCAGAACGGGGGACAGGTCGGGGGCACAGTGGGAGGGCAGCTGCAGGAGGTAGTTCCTCAGCCCCAGCAGATATTCCTCTCCGTAGGCCTGCCTGGTGTCTGCCGCGAGGTTCTCCAGCAGCTCCTTCTCCTGCTCGTCCCACTGCTCGGCCGTGCCTTGTATACCTGCAGCAGCAACACAGCAAGTGGGTTTGGGGCTGGATTTAAAAAAAAAAGATCTACAATTAATAGTCAGAGTTGTTCTAAATTGGGTCAGTGAAGAACAAACACCACAGCTGGTCAGGTGCCAGTGCTTTTACCTGGAAGAGAAGGGAAGGCACGAGTACTTTGTGCTACAAAAAAAAAGCACAAAGTTCATGCACCATTTGCCTACCAGCTCTGACTAAAAAGGCTCTCTCACAGCCAAATCAGCATTTTTTCTTTCCCCTTCCTCCCCCACTCTGCCATTCTGTTCCAATTCATTTTGTGGATGTTTCCAAGCAGTATTTATTAACAGCTGAGGACAGACAGGCAAACTAAGATAAACAGGATTCACTTGGGTTGGCAAAGTGCTAAGCTCCCCTTTCACAAGTGGCATTAGTATTTCAATAACTAGTTTCCTGAAGGATAAGCCTTCTATTAGGACAGATTTAGAACTGTAATTAAATCTATTTTTCCACCCCATCTGCATCATGTAGGAATGAAAGCAGGGGCTTCTCCAATGCAATTATTGCCTAGCTATCAAGAGTTAAGCATTGCAAATAAAGAAAAATCTTTAAATAACTATTTAAATCTCAAATCCCAGGACTCATTTTTACCCATAAGTCTGACAACAGCTAAGCAGGACCCTAAAGGTGAAGCCTCAGGCGGGTTCCACTGACTGTGCAGGGCTGTCAGAGCCCAGAGCTCCACAGGGCCCCTTCCCAGGAGGGGAAGCATTCAGGGAAGTGACATTTTATGGAAAAGACCACTTTGATTTTTCAATGGCATAAAAATGGCTTTGGGCAGGCACAGGGCACAGCAAGGACATGTGCAGCAGGACATGAGTCTGGAACCTGGACAGGCCCTGCAAAAAGTGCTCAGTGGAAGTAGGAGGAGAATTTGGAACAGAAAGCAGCAGGAGGACACAGAGGGAAGGAGTGGAGAGGAAAGATCAGAGGATACTGACAGCCAGCAAACAGGATGACAGGTACTGCTTCTCAATAAAGAGAGCTCTGGTATGGGGGAAGGTAGGAGTGATAGGGGGACCTGAAGCCCTCAGGAAAGACAAGTGAGCCATAACACTCGATTTGGACACATTGTGATGCTCTGTTTGTCAGCTTCAACAAAGCTGGAGCAAAGGGAAGGCACCAGCTGCCTGAATCCTGCCCTGTCTCACAGCAAAGACAGCTCTGCCCAGGAGAGGGGAGGCAGGCAGTGTGCAGAGCCAGAGGGAACATCTCTCACAAAACACACGGAACTTCATTTCCATAACCAACATGAAGGATGGGGGAAAAAATCTGACTCCTGAGAATCACTCAGGGCTCTGTTTGAGGCTGCTGAACTACAGGGAAGGAGGAGAGGCAGGAAGGACATCCCAAAATGTCAAACACCAACCTGTTCTGAAGCCTGATGGATGAATTGCTGCAACTTTAATTCCCCATTTGGAAAGCTCTTGCCTCATTACTCCAGAAAACATGGACAGAGCTGCTTTGGATGCCCCGTATGCAGCATACCTCGGTAGTGGAATGCCTCCTGCAGGAGCAATAGAAACCTGATAAACCTCGACAGTGGCTCTTCCCAGCCTTTATTTTCATGATTTAGAAGAGAGATTATAGCACAGCCAAAATTATGCCTCTCTCACTGAGGTTAAAGACAAGTCAGTGAGGGAATCATTTCTTGCTAGAGGTTAAAAAAGAGTGAAAGTTGTAAACTAACAGTTGCTTACAGCAGTTATGCTCAGCAACACCTGATAAGACACCTTGTAGGGTAGAAAGAATAAACTGGATTGCATTTAAGGGGAAAAACTGCTGAAAGTTATGACTGTTGGTTTGAGAAACACAGATAATGTTTTAGTTAATATAAATAGTGAAACAGTTTTATGCTCCTGTTCTTGTCACTGTAACATGAATTTCAAGCCCCTACAATGAACCACAGTTAGGACAGGGTAAGTAATTTCAATTCTAACTTTAGAAAGCCAATTTACAGATAGTCTCAGAAAGACCAGAGACAACAGTGCAAGAGTTGGGAAAACCTCTGTGGACAAACCAAAGCTGGAATCACACCCCATGGTGACAGGGCTCCCTGAGACCCATCATAGAAGCAGATTCCCTGCCTACAGTTACATCCCATCTTTTTCAATCCCAGAAGCATTTGTTCAGATGGGAAAGCTAGGAGAACCATCAGTATTTTTACAAAAGCAGGCTTCCAGAAAACAGCATCTTCCAAATGCAGAGATTTCCTCTGTCCCCAAAACTGGCAGACTCTCACTTCTCCAGCTTTGGAAAAATACAGACATGCTTTGATTGGAGCACATTCTCCTTCTTCAGCCCTCCCATTTCCTCCACAAGGTTGGTGTTGTCATCACACAGAGCATCCCTGCCAGGTTTAAGGCTCTCACAGCCACCCCTGGCTGTGCTGGAGCAGGGAGGAGGGAACAGAATGGACAATCCTTCTCCTTGAGGCACATCCCTCCTTCTCCTGCCTGGGCAGTTGGGCACATCCTCCCCTACAGCCTCTGTGAATGCTACACATTCACCCCAATGTGTTTGAGTATTTTAAAGGACAATACCTCAGATAGAGGGGAATTTTCAGGAGAGCCACTGGTGCTATTGGGAAAGTGTACTGGGATGACCAAGATATCACAGGAGCTGCTTACAGAGTCGTTCCTTTGAAAAAGCCAGGCCAATTATATGTTAATTATTCTTCTGTATGCATCTGAATAAGCTGGAGTTTCAATTGGTTTGAGCCAATTGAATCACATACTTTTCCCTCTGAGGTCAGGCTAACCTCGAGTCCAGTTAAATGAGCTCTACATAGACAGGAATAGATTCAGCACAATGAGACCTCACTAACTTTTCCACTAATGTTTTACCAAAGGGTCCCCAGACCCTGCATTCAGAGGAAGCTCTTCACCCTGTGTGCAGGAACATCTCTGCAGTCAGCTATAGTTTAAGCAGGGTCATTATCAACTCCTGTAGGGGCAAATTACTCAGCACAGGGAAGCTCTGCATTTATCTCTGCAAGGCAGTTCAGGGATTCGTGCCAGGAATTAAGACATCTGCCCCAAACAGCCACAGTGAAAGCTTCACTTGGGCACCCACAGGAAACAGGGCTCTGGCCTCAGGCTCTGCAAGGGCTGGTGGGCAGGGCAGCACCAGAAAGGTCCTTTGATAAGTCAGTCCTGATTTCTCAAAATGTCAGCAATGAACCATAAACACAGACATGCAGATGCAGAACATATCTGGGATTATGAAAACAGAGCCAAACTGCAGCCACCTCCTCAGCACAAGCAGGGGACAGCAGGTAACACCTTCACAAAACATCCCAGCAATACAGTGGGATTCAGGTGAACTCCAGCTGTGCAGAAGGGCAAAGGAAAATTTGGGAAGCACATGATACAGTAAATCCCTGAGAGGTCTTGCACCAAAATACTTTCCAGCAGCATGACATCCTGCTTCTCCCAGGTCTCATTTTCAAAGGAGCATTCTTGCTGCTCAGCTGTTGGCTACCAAATACTGTATTACATTAGTTCCTACATCTCAGCACCTCAGCTGTTCTCCTAGAATAGAAGATCATGTTATAAAAACATATATATAGTAAGCACATTTTATGGGGGGAAAAAATGGAAAGCATATGTTAATTTTAAAAAATACCACTTTGCTAATAAGTTAGGCCTAAGTATTTCTAAGATATACAAAATATTTTTAAAGAAATATAAACACACAATCCCTTCAGCTAACAGATTATCAGCAGATATCACACACAGACTTCTGCCTGAACTTGTTACAGAAATACCTGTGATGTACCACCCCTCTGTGTGGAAGCTCACAAAGTTATCACTCATACCATCTAGAACACAAGATCTGAATTTTTCTGTCTTTTCTGTCACAGCATATTTTAGCCATATTAAACTCTTCTTTAAAGGCTGTTTTCTTGAAATAGTCTCCCAAACAAAAGAAAAACCTGAACTTTTTACCTTACTATTAATTCCCTGGGGGTACTGACAAGCCAGACTGACCCACTCCTTCCTCAGCATTTTTGCCAAGGCAGTTCATTGGTTTTTCTGTTGCCCCAGAGCTTTATTTGGTGCTTTAGTTCAGCTCACCTGCCATGCTGGACATGTTCACCAGCCTCCCCTGCGATTTCCGGAGCAATGGCAAGAAGGTCTTGGATACCTGCACAGCCCCAAAGAAATTCACCTCCATGCAGTGCCTGTAGGTGCTCAGGGGGAGCAGCTCACCATCAGCAGGGAAGCCCAGGATGCCTGCATTGTTCACGACACCCCAGAGTCCTGGGGAGAGGAGAAAGCACAGGGCTGCAATGCACCGGGAAATCAGCTCCAGAAGGATTGCACCAACCAGCTGGAGGTGCCTCCAGATCAAAGCAGAGATGATAAAGTGCAGCTAAAGGTACACATTCCCCACTCCATGAATAGTTATTACCATTTTCTTATGCCCCAGAAAACAGAAATCATGGATGGAAACACCCTGACTGCCCAAGAGTCTGCCCTGGAAATGACCCACACACCTAAGGTGTGATGTAGCCAACAGTTAGGAGATGCACCTGCTAAGCTGCTCCATCAGTACTTCCATTACAAAGGGGGAGAAAAAAGTTGTACCTGCATTTTGCACCTTCTCTGAGACTGTCAGATAGGCCTCCTGGACTTGAGTGGCATTGGTTATATCCAGCTGCAGGAGGGAGAGCTTCTGGGAACAGCTCCGCCGCAGCTCCTCAGCCCCAGGTCCATCCTTGTCCAAAACCCCAGCAAAGACAACAAACCCCAGGCCATCCAGGTATTTAGCCAGTGCATGTCCAATCCCAGTGTCACTGCCTGAAAGTACCAAAAAAGCACGAAAAGTCCGATATCATCATTAACAAATATATATATATATATATATATATAAAATACACACTTTTATATATAAAATACACACTCTGGAAATCCATGCAAACGTAAACAGAAAGATGATGACAAAGTCCCTGAAATACAAATGTCAGTAGAAGAAGGGTTCAGGTCTGAACTTTGAAGAGCTGGACATTTAAATGTCCCACACAGATTGACAGATCATGTTTTCTTGGCTCAGAGCTGATGGCATCAGCTCATGCTCTGCCACTGACAGATTCTATAACTTACTTTATATATAGAGAGGAAATAAAAGTTTGGTTTAACACAGGCATTCAGACTGAAGCTTGATAACAAAAGTATGAGAAAAAAACAAACAGAAAAAACCCCATGCTAATATTCTAATTTGAAATCTCCAATGGGCAAAGCAATTATAGGGCATTGGATTCAAATTCTTTGGTTCTATTTCTCAATGCCAAGATGTAGCATTATTTTATTCACACATCTACCCCCCAGATCCTTCAGGTAAGCACGTTTTTTGTTACAGACTATAACTAAGCCAAAACTAAGAAACTATTTCTTTACCTGCAAAGCAAGTCAATGCTTTCAAAACCTAAGAAAGCTTCAAAATTGTGGGTTTGTCAGCTATTGAAGTCAGCTATTGAATTCATGCAAACTAGCATCAGAATTTCTCTTATCCTCTCTCTCCTCTTCCAACCTTATTCCCAAACTTTGTCTTTGTAAAGCAATGACCTATCAGCTGCAGGAGTCTTTGGGATCACAGTTGTACAATTCTTCCCAGCAGGTACTAAAGAAGAATATTTAACAAATAATTTGATTCGTGAGTCTCTCCCTTTGACACAGTGTTTTGCTGCTGCTATAGAATGAATCACAGAATGGTTTGGGTTGGAAGGGACCTTATAGACCATCCCATTCCAACCCCTGCCTTGGACAGGGACATCTTCCACTATCCCAGGTTGATCCAAGCCCTGTCCACCCTGGTCTTGGACACTCCAGGAATGGGGCATCCACAGCTTCTCTGGCCAACCTGTGCCAGGGCCTCCCCACCTCACAGGGAAGAATTTCTTCCCAATATCCAACCCTAACCCATTCTCTTTCAGTTTAAAGCCATTACCCCTTGTCCTGTCACTCTGTGCCCTTGTCCCAAGTCCCTCTCCATCTCTCTTGGAGCCCCTTTAGGCACTGGAAGGGGCTCCTGGAGCCATCCCAGCCCTCTCCATCTGTATTCACAGGAGAGGTGTTCCAAGCCCTCTGATCACCTTGGTGGCCTCCTCTGGACTCGCTCCAGCAAGGCTTTGTCCTTCCTGTGCCAGGAGTCCAGAGCTGGGTACATCACTTCGGGGGGGTCTCACCTGAGCAGGGCAGAGGGGCAGAATCCCCCCCTCCCCTCTGCCCTCAGGGCTTTGGAAGCAGCCCAGGACATGGCCGGATTTTGGGGCTGCCAGGGCACAGTGCTGGGTCATGTTGAGCTTCTCATCCACCAACACCCCTAAGTCTCTCTCCTCTGGGCTGCTCTCAATCCAGTCTCTATCCTGAGATACTTTTAAGTATTTTCTCTCCATTTTTTTAAATTCTGGCTTCCATTCTTCCTACCTACAGAGAAACTTGCTCCATAAGGAAGGAAACACAGCACCCACCTACCCACTTCTCCCAATGAATGACACAGGTAGTGCCAGGGAAGGAGTTTATAGGGACTGTGCTTCAGGACCTCTGCAAAGGACAACACCAGGAGGAAAATGAGGTGTTTAATAAAATTATACAGTTTTTACACTGTCAAGCATCATCCTGCTCCACAATACTGCACCACACCCTCCACTGTAAGTACAGCAGAGAAGTCTCCTGGATGCTGCTGCGCACGGAGATCCATGGAGGTGTCCCAGCACCTCACTATCTTCTACAATAGCAATTTACTACATAAATTTCAGCTTCCAAACCCTGCAAATCTGAATGTGAGACAACGGACTGAACTCCTGCCAGGCTTTTTACTATTTTCTTGTTTGTGAAAGAGCTGCAATACTCCCCACTTGACCTTACCATAAACTTCTAAGGATTAGTCTGTGATTTTGGCACACTGGGGCAGATACTATCACAGTTAATCACAGGTCTGCTCCTAGATTCAAAATCTGCAGTTAATAGAATTTGACTGCCAAAGAGACTCATCATGTTAGATCTCCATTTCTGGATTCTGTCTTTTAACTGGGGCTTTAGTCCTGAAAGGCGAAAAATATTAATTCCAGGTGACTTGAAGAAAACGTACTAAATGCCTGGTTCAATCAGTGCATCTTGAAAAAAGTAGAAAATCATTACTCATGCTCTATTTAATTCTTAGGGGGGGGAAAAAAAAAAGGCACCAGCTTTTTGGCATTTTTGAAGTCTGCAATTTGCTGAGGATGCACCAGAGCAGTACCAATATCACATTAAGCTTCTCCAGTCCTGACCTGAAAAAACAAACCTGCATTCTTTGAATTCCCTAAAGAGACATGAAGAAGCCTGCAAATATCCCAGATATGACAGATTTCTAGGTTTGGGAGTGGGGTGAGTTTCCTTCTTTTTTTTTTTTTGGTGAAAACCACTACTTTCGGATCAAATCCTTCCCCTTTCATCCTTCCCACAGCTACATATTAGTTAAGATTTCCAATGCAGCTTTAACTGGAGAATGAGCAGAGTACAATGCAGCTTGAATTTGGGATGGGCATAGCAATCCCAAGAAAGCAATAAAAGTAATTGTACATGTGCCTGAAGCTGGGTTTGTCCCTGTTTTTTTCCAAAACAAGTATGATTTGAGTTTCAGACCTGTTATTGAAGGCCACAGAAACTTCACTCTTCAAGCCCTAGAATTCAAACTGTAGTTAGGTCTCCACAGGAAAAAAAAAGAAAAGATAATCCCCCCCCCCAACCACAGTCTTGCTTCTATGTCAAAAATAATTTGTGAAATATGAGATTTATTATAAGGAAGGCAGTCACTATTGACTGTAACTGAATCATTACTGAGAATTTAGAGTGGGCTCACGCTGAGCACACACCAAATCACACACCAAGAATGGAAAGACCAAATTAACTGGAGAAATTCATCCCACTGCACACAGAATCACCAAGGACACAATTTTACAATTCCTGTTACTTTGGATCTCGGTGGTAATTTACTTTTTAGGGAAGGTGGCTACTGGATTTACCAAACTACACTGAAGTGTCTGCATGCCAGGAGTTTCTGTTTAAGGATATTGAAGGACTTGCTCCCAGTAAGAGCATCCACAGAAGAGTTTCAGCAATGGCTTTAAACCTGCTCACACATCCACAGTCATTCATGTGAAAAAGCATTTTGACCACTGGACACAGTTTTTCCCTCATCCTGGTACTCCAGTGAACTGCTGGCTTAAATAAATGATGAGCAGCAGCACCCACACAGGGAACACCCAAAGGGGACCAGAACAATGTGTGACAGAAGCCAGGGAGAGCAGCAGGGATTGCTTCAGCCTCCAGCCAAAGGCAGCTGTCTCACGAGGGATCCATGGCAGCTGCCCAGGCCACAGCCACATTCCTCAACCCTGCGGGGCTGAAACAGGGAGGGAAAAAGAAAAAATAATTAAAATCACCATTTGCCATTTAGTGCCTGTCTGAGGTCTTGTCTAAACTGGAGAAAATTACACCAAAATCTACTTAAAGGTCCTTGCATCTGCAAATGTACGCGGACATGTCCCTATAGTTTGTATGGGGAAGGATACCAGAGCAATTTAACCAAGGCACACGTTGAGTAAAACTTGTGTTTCAGTTGATGGAGGGTTTGGTGGATTGCACAGGATTCCAGTAAAGACAAAGAAGAGCCTCCTCAAATTAATCAGCTGCCAGAGATGTCCAAACTTGCATTTCAGGACAGTTGCAGCACAGGTACAAGGAAAGCACATTCCCTTACTGGACTATACCCAAAGTTCTTCATTCCCTATTACTGTTCTAACTCAGATCCTGCAGGGCAGGTAAGTTCCCAGTGAGTGCTTTTTCCTGAAGATTTGCACTCTTACAAAGAGCAAGGAGATGCCCAAGTGCAAGCACATCCTCCAAGTCTAAAGGGGTGGGTAAGGATTGCTCCCTGTTCCCCACACCAATATCCACCTTCACCTGATACACCTGCAGGGAGAAACCCAGCTGGCAGATAAACTGCAAGGGGAGAACTTGCTGCTGATCTTGTCCTCTCTCAACTTTTGTATTTGATCCCCCTATTAAGGCTTGCAAGACAAATCTAAATTATTTCCAGGTGTTCCTATAAAACAAAATTAAATTCTGCTAGAAACTACTATAAAAACCAAAGCAGCTTAATTCAGCTTTCCAGAGGGGAAAAAACCACAGAAAATAAAACAAAACGCAGCAAATTAAGAGTGCAAGAAGCAGTTGGCAGGCACTCCAGTTTAAAGGTTTGATTAACACAAATAAACAACATTTAAATAAATAACACACAAAGTTTTAGAAGAAACAGGAAAAAAAGCCATAAAACTACAAAAATGCCATCCCTGCAAAATAAAAGTGGGGTTTGAGTAGATCAGAGTGGTAATAGAAACTGAATTAATTAGCTCTGAACTTCCACTGCTAGTGAAGGGAATTACTCCCTCCCAAATGATTTCACAGAGTGTCTCAAAGAGAAGGCACCAAACCAGTGCCTGGAAATGTGTGCATGATAGTGCACACTGTGTATATGTACACACACACACCAAAAGATAGCTGTACATCCATAACCAGCACAATTAATTCAAGTAAACAAAAGCAATGTATGAATGTAGTGTTCTGAGGGCTTCCAGGAATTAATGCCTCTCCTAAAAAATTAGACCATCATAAGTATTCTTATGCTTCTTGCACCAGTTAATTTCACAAGTATGTCTAAAAAGCTACTTGTAAAGACTAAATGAGACACTAAAAAATAATAGCATCTATTAAGATGCTTTTCTACTTAATTTCAGAACACTTACCTGGAAAAAAAATCTCTGCTGAAGTAAATAAAACAAAAAAAAAAAAAATAGCATAAAAGGAACTCTTACAAGCATGCACTACCAAAGTTTTCCAGCCCACTTGCGAGAAAAGGCAGTTTTGGTGGGTTCTGTGCATCTGCAGCAGCTTACCTGTGATGAGCACAGCTCTGTCCCCCACGGGCAGCAGCTCCCCGCGCCCCAGCAGCGCGGAGCAGCCGAGGCACAGGGCCACGAACACCCCCAGCCCCCCGGCAGCCCCCAGCACGGGCAGGCTCAGCAGCCCCAGCAAGGGGGGCAGGAGGCTCCAGAGCAGCACCTTGGCTGTGCCCAGGGGGCTCCTCTGGGCCCTGCACAGCAGGGTGACCCCAAAAAGCACAGTGACCCCTGCACAGAGCCAGCCAAGGGGGCTGCTGGCCACAGCATCCATGGCAGGGGGAGCAGCAGCACTCGCAGCCCAGCCCGGTGGAAGCAGGTATTGCTAAATGCAGTGTGTGTTATATAGGAGCAGGGGGTGGGGCAGAGACGGGGGACTCTGTTTAAAGGTTTGACATAATCTCACTTACCCTTGGCATCAGCAAGGAGCAGAAGCCTTCCCTTCCTTACCTTTCATTCCTTCTGCCTGACAGCTCCACCTTCTGAACAATATGCTGGCTGGATAATGATTGACAGCACTGGGAATGGACATGATGTAGCAAGCACTGGCTCCAGGAAAAAAAAATTAACTGCTGTGTTTTTTTATATCCCTAAAGTACACTTTCCTAGACAGTGAGAAAAAGAACAGTTTTCTTTATGAGAAATAGTTGGACTTTCCTGCTTAGAAAACTTAGGGTGTAGTTTCAGTGGAACTGTTTTTTGATGGGCAGTGACAAAAATGAGTCAGGCCAGGGTTATTTGATCTCTGTAACACAAACTGTCTTGGGCTTTATCACACATGGGTAACCCTCCTCTTTCAACAAAAAGCCCCACATGACCTTCCCTGCTTTAGTGCCCACCTTTGCCTGTTTACCTACTCCACATTCAGCAAATACCTACAGAAAATCAACATTCAAGGGGTTCTGGGAGGCTGGGGAGGGGTGATTGCTGGTTTGCCATCAGGGGCACTGTGTTAGGTGAGCACAGGTAACACACCTGAGATCAAGTCTTCAGCTGACCTCCAGTGATGACATTCACCTTGGTTTTAACAGGAATCACTGGCTTGATACCCACAGCAAGTTGGGGGCGGGGGGAGTATTCAATTAAATATATTTGAGAGGTTTAACCCCTACTGTGCTGTCTTCTGAAAGCTATTTAAACAAAAAGAAAATTTTAAAATCCAGCCAGCCAAAGGGATTGACATACAATTTAGGCATACATATTTAACCTTGCTTAAAAATCCCTGGTAGCTGATTTGAGAGACAAGCCTAACATGATGTAGCTGGTTTTCAGACAATGCAGTGCTGACCTATCTGATTTCAGTCACCAAAAAATGAGGTGCATGGTGCAAACCTGACATGAAACAGAGCACGCTTCCATTCCATTCTGCCTTTGGGGTTTTAAAGGATCACAAATCTGTTGAATATACACTTTTCCAGCCAGTGAAAATGTTTACATACCTCTACAGGTAGTTTACATCAGGGAGGAGGTCACTTTCTTAAAGGAACATTACCCTCGAGGTCTGCTCATCATTCATTACTATTGTGAACATTCACCCACCCATCCTCCCACCACTGCACAAAATTTTCACTTCTCTTTGCCATCTGCTGTTTCTCCTTTTATTAGCACGCTGACCTTGAGGTGGGTTATACCTTGCTCTCCATTAAGGTTTCTTCTTAAATATCTTCTTGGAGAATTTTGCTTTCTCCATCATTGGAGCATGATTTAGATGATCACAAACGTGCTGGCATTCAGACCCTGTGCTCCCACACTTGAGGATACGGCGAGATGGAGTTTTTCCATGATGGGATGGGGGGCAGAAGTGATCACCTCCAGTCCTCTGTTTGCCCTGGCTCCCCTCAGCCTGTGGGGGTGGGACAGGGGTGGGCAAGGGGCCAAGCTGGGGTGGCCACCATGCCTGGTCCCTGCAGACTCTTCCCCTCTGCTCCAGTTTCCCCCACCCACCCGTGTACGTGCACATGCACATCCCCTCCCTCAGACACAGCTGGGGCATGGATGGAAAGCTGGGGATGCCACATGGATTCCTTGTACACCCACCCCTGTCAGCACAGGCACAGCACCTGTCTGCACCCACACCACTGCAGAACAGCTGTGGGGAGTGAGCTCTGTCTGAATTAATGCTGAATTTATCATTTCAGTATAAAATACAACCACTGAAGGCTTCTTTTAATGAGAAGCTGACCATGTGTTCACCCTGGTGTGTGAATAAAATTCCATTTAAGTGCATATATCATACTCACCAGAAAGGAGGGTATGATCTAAAACTGTCTGAGAAATACTAACATGGAGTACCCACTCCATGAAGCCTCTGCACTTTCTCTGACACCAGCAGTGACAGATCACAGCTTGAGGCTTATTCAGCACAATTTTGCAACAAGGTAAGTTTTATCATCTCATGCCAACTACTCATCTTGAAAAGGCACCTACTTTCCTCTCTAGTCCTTTGGCATGTCTCCAGCTCTCACAGCTGTACAGTACCCCAGGCTTGCAATTGAGTTTGCATTATTTCCTATTTCTCTATACCATGCTTACTCATACCATGAATATACACCCTTATCTCACCTTTTTCTTATAGTTTTGCTGGAAAAAGATGGCTCCTCCGAGTTACCAGGATGTTGCATCAACATGACATCTGTCACAAGGAGGATGGATTTAAGTTAATTGATTTGGGGCTAAGCTCAACCTACCTTTGCCAGGACAGTTTCTTTCTTCTCAGAGAAGAGAGATGGTTTTCAGAGCCACCTCACAATAACTCAGTGCCCTGCCCCTTTACACCCTGGCACACTGCAGAACCCACACTGAAGTCTGGAGCCTGGCTCCATCCTCAGTCCATGGCAGTGGCAAACAGCAGCAGGAAAATGATCCCAACCATCCTCCTGGCAGCTGTGCCATTGCTCATCCTCACTGAGCACTTCTATCTCTGTGCTTGTTCCTGATGTTTCTCCCAGGGACTTTGCAGATCTCACTGAGCCCCCACTAAACCTCTTCATGCTAAGTGGTGACTCTTGAAGGTCAGTTATTCAATGGCAGAAGAAGATGCCTTTCCTGGAGAACAATCACTCCATATTAATCAGCAACACGAATGCCCAGTCTCTGCACAGTCCCTTGAGTTCCAATTCAGCTTGTCTTCCTTCAGATCCTACAGCTACAGCACCTTTCACCTGGTGTGGCATCACTGCAGAACACTGTCCCCAGGGCAAAGCCAGGACACCCCTCTGCTGTGTGGGATCTTTATCACAGGCATCAACTCGTGGACTCCACGTTCCCATTCTGGAGGCTAAACCACTTCTTCACAGAAATTAATTTAATTCCTCCCCATTTCTTGAAGTTTTTCTCCTGTCATCCTTTGCTGGCTCTGTGTTTTTCAGCATGATGGTTGCAACCTGTGCTTTCAATTGCTGTTCTTAATACAAAATTTAAAAAGGGGGAAAAAAAAGGTTTAGGTTCCCCAGTACATTTGAAATGCAGTGAAGCTGAACCTGGTCACAAATTTGAAATACACCACCAAGCTCTTTTTTTGGTTCTATCTTGGTAATGAGCACTCTTTGGTCTTCACTTTTCATGGCACCCTTTTGAATTCAGAAATTTTTATGATGTTTATAATATTTTAAAGCCTCTGTGACTTTCCAATGTAGTAGAAGCTTCCAGTTCAACCACGAGGCTTTCAGGCATGTCTCTGTTACCTCATCCTGCATTGTTTTGCAGTTCTTTGGCCACTTTTCTCATGGGCTTTCTTTGCACTTTCCAGTAATTTATTAGTCAGTACTTTTTCCTTTCAGCACCTTCCCCTCATCCAGAAGTGCCACGTGTCATATCCAATAGCTGCTGTCCCAGCTGGATACAATTGATATTCTTCTGTCCCAAGTGGAACATCAATTACATTGTCTAGAAGCACGAAGCACTTTGTCTAATCAACCAATCTGTTTCAACTTTCCCTGCCAGTCACAGATTTGTTGATCATTTCAGGTTAGAATTTCCCACAGAACTCTGCAGTTTACTATTTTGTCTGTTTTGTCTGCTGATTCCGGTTTCTTCAGCTATTCAAGGCAATGACTGTGGCTCCTGAGAGCTCCTGCTCCATGTGCTTCGTGTTCTTTTGTGGCTTGGGTAAGGGCTCTGCATTTCAGATTCTGTAGGGAAGTTCTTCTATACAAGGCTTTTCCTGGAAAATCATGTCAGCATAAAACAAGTTGGAATCTGTTTCAACAAATGAGTCATTAACCAAGACAGAAAGAAGATTCTAGTGAGTAAACATATATATAGGAGCAGGGAAAAAAAGAAATTAATTACTTTTATTGCTACAGCTTCTAAGAGAACATAAACACCTTCATACATTTGGTTTTTGGTGAACTTAATGGCTGCACAAACACTTGTCAGGCTGTCAGTCGTGGATGCAGTAGCTGTTGAACTTTCATAAACAAAACTCATTTGGGTAAACAGATTTTCCTCTTACAAATACTGCAGAATTCCTGTACAAAGCTTGAGATAATCCTTCAGCCTGTTCTCTCTTCATGCACTCGACTTGAAGCACATGAATTGTCCCAGTAAAGACAACAAAACCATTACTCTGCCTAAAGCTAAGAATGCAGCCAAATACCTTTGTGAATTAAGATCTCTGAACTCACAGGCCTGAACTGGATTAAGGCAAAAAAAGATTATGTACCAGTGAAAGTAAGGCTGTGTAACCTCTCCTTTGTCTTCAAACTTTTCATAGACCCTTAGGAAAAATAATTTCTGTCAAAGAAAGTGTATACCTATTAAAGAAAAATAAGAAATCTATTTTACCTCTAAGCTGCTGGATATTTTGGTTTTTGAAATATAATAATGGTAAATATTGTAAATTCAGAGACAGACAAAAATTCCTGAAGATCTTCACTTGGCAGTGAACAAAAAACTGTAGCACATCATTCCTCAAAATTCAGTTCTAACAAAAGATAATAACAACAACAACAGCAACAACAATTTTCTCATCTAAATCTTCTGTTACTTTATCAAATGTAAGAAAGAACTTCAGAGGGAAAAACGTCTGTACTGATGGCCAAACTGGGCCTGTAAATTAAGCCAAGGGCTGTAAGTTCTGCCTCCGTATTTACAAGAACTCTAATCACCCTTAGTAAATTTTCTGCAATAGACAAAACATCTTAACTCAGAAAAATCATTAAAATTATGAGCACTGCTTTGTATTTTCAAGGGAGGTTTTCTTCTTGAACTCTCCAGACATCCATGTATCTCTAGGCTTTCAGGAAGAGCTAAAAGGGGATTGCACTCTTTCCAAAATAAGTCATTTTTATCAACACAGTTGTGATTATTTTCCAAGAAGAGGATAGAATCAGAAAACCTAAAGGCAATTAGGTACTCTTTAGGAAGTTAGCCAAATATCATCTCTAGGTTATCCTCATGAGAAATTACACTTGCTTGCCTTTTTTTCTGTCATCCAGTAACATAAAACTTTTCACAGAACCAGAGAAGGTAGGAGAAGAAAAGATACCAGTTTATCTTAGTGCCCTTCTCTGACAGCACAGACTGTCCCTAAAATTTCCCCCGGTATGTTCACAGTAACATTCCAGCCCTGCCTAGGACAGAGCACAGCAGAGTGGTGCCTCAATAAATGAGAAATAAAGACATTAGCTGTACTCTCAACTGGAAGATTAGCCTGCTTTTCCAACCAGATTTTTATTATATCTCCCTATTCCCTTCCCTCCTCTGCAGCTTTGCCTCTCTGAAGTTAATGGCAGCATCTCTGCTCAGAACACAAAGGATTCCCACATTTTCCCAGCCCACAGCCTGCTCGTTTCTTTGCAGGTGCTTCCTGAAATGCAACTGCAGTTTTGCCTGCCTCACTTCTAGGTGGTTTCCCCTAAGCACAATTCATATCAACCACATCTACATCAGATAGAAAACCCACTTTGCATCATCTTTCTGTAACTCTTCCTCCTGTGTCTCTTCAACGTTGGCAGGTTGGAGAAACATTTGGTTTACATTTTCCATACATGTTAATATTAGACCACAAAATGTTTTCAAATATTTAGGTATTATCTATGCAAAAGTCACAGAATTTTTGGTGTAGTTAAAGTCATAAATAGCAATGTGAATATAGAGGTAGACCAGAAAATTAGGCAAACACAGTAATCAAAACTCTGATTAAAGCCTGTGTAGATAAACAGAGAAACTGTCTCCAGAAAAGAGTCCCTTCAAAGGGGGGGGATTTGCAACGTCACCAACATAACTTGTCATTCATTGTAGATAATGACATTAAAAATCAATCACATACAACTTAGAGCCCCAGAATGTGCCTGAGCTTTGACCATGGACTCTGCAAAGGGGATGAAAGAAAATGAGTGGTGGCATCTCACCGTTGTCACTTGGGTTATTAAATATGCACATCTGCCACGTGCCTTCCTTCCCATCTGCAAACCCTTAAAAACATCTCTGCCTCTGGTAAGTGGAATTCACTTATTTTCAGATTTCCCTCAGTGTTACATCAGCCAGTCTTTGAAATGAAAGCCAAAGAAAATGAGATGAAAAACGAGTGATGATTCAAAAAGCATTAGGCAATCAACCACAACAAAGTGTCACCTGCCCTCAGCACACTCTATTTTCTGTCACTTGAAGGACAAGCCCCTCACTTCCAAACAGTGCAGCCACGTATTTTTCCTGTTGAGGAATTGTGACCTCACTGTGTGTAATCAATGACTTACATTGTTGCTTTGATTGAATGCTGCATACAGGACATCCCTGATTTCCCCTTCCGTGCTGTGACCTGAAGGACATTCCCATTCCTGCCATTTTTCAGCCACGTTTGTGCTGCTTGTAAAATGCTGCAGTTGTGCCCAAATGTTGGCAGTGAGACCAGCTCTCTTATCAGGAATGACAGATGATCCTGCCATGGACCAGAGGGACAAATGACCTCCTGAGGCCCCTTTCAGGATCTCTGGGGGGTTCTGATGGTTTTGTGTCAGGCAGCATTTTAGTTAAATGGTATTTTTTCTCTGGGCAATCCACTGACTATGGAAAAATCTGTATATTCAACGTAATTTTTTTGTTGTTTTGCTTCCCTTCATTATATTGTCCATCTTGGACAATTTTTATCACGCAGTAACCTTAACCCTGACTCAAAAACTGTTTAGATGTAAGCAAATTTAATCCCATTAAAATCACTGTGACTATCCACACATAAAACTATACAGATGATTTAATAGGTTGCTGAATGACAGTCCTGAGACCTATTAGGTCTAAATGTTCCCCGAGAGCCCAAACTCACAGACACTTAGGCACATTCTTAAAAATAAACACAGATTCGCAAGCAAATAGAGGAAAAAAATATTCATAGCCATGGTTTCAAACATGCACACCTGCAGAATTAGAGCCTGCCTTAAAGACCTTCTCCACCTGGATTTGAGATATGATAATCGATTCATGCAAATGAACCTACACCATAAAACTATTTATTTCACTTTCCAGGTGACACAACTACCATGTGCAACTTTAAAATGAACTTCTTCAAGTTTTAAAGTTGGTATTAAAATATCAAGCTCCAGGTGGAGGTCATTCCTAAACAGGCACAGATTTTATGGGGATAAGTCTGCACAGGCGCTTCAAAATAATCATTCCTTGTAAGGGATTCCTTCCTGAGCTGTGAAGAGTTCACAACTTGTTTTATTAATACTGTAAATTATCTCTTCACTTTTATTTTTAATTCCAAAACTGTTTTTTAACAATATAGACAGCCTCAGGGCAAAGCTCTCTCTTGGAAGAATGGAAACTTTGCTAGAACCACTAAGGGTTAGGCAGGCGTAGCTTCAAAGGCAGATTTGGGACCTATAACATTAATTCATCCACCAAATGGAGCTCCAAAATCCATTAAGGAAAAATAACTAGTAACCATCTGTCTTTATTCATCAGGCTGAAAGCAGTTAATCAAACCTAGTGGACATTTTTACTTTCTTCTTTCTGTCTCAACAGCTTTGAACACAGATGCAGCCTTTCCATAATTAAGCTGAGCATAGTAGCTCCTAGACAGATTAATTCTGGAGAGCTTGTCAAAAATGTCAGATGGCAGACAGGTTCTGTGTCTTGTCCCTGGGATTTCTGGGATTTTTAGATTTATATTTCTATATATATATGGGCAGATTCAGAACACAGTTATTAAAATTAATAGCTCTTTTTAGTTCTTAACCCATTCTCTATGAAATGTTTGGGGTTTTTTTCTCTGTGTTAGGGATGCAAGTCAGGATAACATCTGAGCTATCTGAACTGAGACATGGAATGCAAATGGTCACTAGAAGGCAGCTACTTTTGCTCACCACTGAACCACATTTTTACTCATGAGGGGCAAGTATTTCTGTAAATACATTGACAGTGCTCTGAAACCAAAGTAAAGCTGCTCCAAGTTACAAGAGTTCTATTCCAACAGGCTGGAATATCATTAAATAGTTCATACCTGAGAGCTATTCCAGACACGTGGTTTTAGGGAAGTTCTCAGGTGTATGACACCGTTTCTATCAGCTTTAAAAAGGAAACACACAGGTATCCAAGGAGGCTTTTAGTTCTTGATTACTTTTAACAATGAGCTCATATGTGGGTTTGATTCCCTTTTTCTGAGTTCTAACATTTTAAAGCAGAGAGCATCTCCAATCCTTAAGGATTTTATGTTACTTGTTAAATATTATGTTTTTTCAATTTCAGTCTACAGGCAAATTTATGAACTGAAGCTAGGACTTAAAAGTACTAGCCTAGGAGTAACTTTTTACTTCTTTTGAACTGGGTTTTTATTTTTAAATAAAGTGAAAGATTACATCAAATATATCTTTGTGCTGATGAAACTAGAATTTCAATGTCATTTAAAAGTTTAAAGCTTAGAAGTTCTTACCCTTATAACTGGTTACAAAGAAGAGTTGATTACCATTACATTCAATAAAACGGTGCAGTTTGAAAATGAGGTGTGTAAAATAAGGAGAGATTGTCCCAGAGAAAGCTACACAAAGACTCCAGAAGAGAGAGAGACAGTGGGTTTTCCAAACAGCCATTAAAACTGAGAGAAATCTGTACATATTGACCAAACTTCACCAGTACAATTCAAACCAAATTTTAAAAATTAGATGGAGTATATTTGTATCCTTTGGAGTGTAATTTTTCCTCCAAATGTTTACCTGCTGATAGCTGATTGATCCATCAGTCTTCTATCCCCACAGTTATCTTCAAAATGGCAAATGGAAATGAGGCACCCAGCTACATTTGGAAATGTGGGAAAGAATTAAGTACCTCTAGATATCAGACTCTACACAGAAAACAGAGAAGAAAGAGGTATTTTGAAGAAAAACTCTGCTGGCACAATCTCTCTTTAAATGGCACTCCTTTCCACCAGGAATATTTAAGCCCTTAGCTGTCATAAATGCTCCAAGATGGAAACACCGTTCCCACAGGAGATGGCAATGAGCTGAAGCAGAGGGCTCAGCTGCCAGCTTGGCACAAACCCCCAGCCGAGAACTCCTGGATCGTGGATCTCAGTCCTGTGCTCGAACACACGGTGAGCATCCTGGTGGGAAGGGCTCCTGGAGCACACCTCAGGCACACACCATCAGTAACACCTCACAGACAGCACAATTTGCTTTAAAGCTCAGCTGAGAATTGTGTTGCAGATGATTTATACAGAATTTCTCTGGAGAATGAGATAAAGTGGGAAGATGCCCACCTGAGAAATGTAAATAGGCAGACACAGGTGGAGAAAACCTGCTTTTACACAGAAGGACAAGGAAAGAAGATATTACTAATCCATAGGAATTATGCCAAAAGCTTGAATAAAAATGTTATTGTATGAAGATTTTGCCCATGGCCAATTGGTAACTGTGACACACCTGGCCTCAGTGTTGTGATTCACAATGTTTCCTACACAGGAGATAATCCTCTTATCTGCTTTATCTGATGTTATCATCCTCACTTGGTTCATGTCTTTTATCAGAAACAAAATTTCAGCATTGATAAATCCAAGCACAATTACTCAAAATAAAGAAATTCAATTTTAAAAATGACAGGAGTTCTAAAATTCTGAAGGTGAGGCTCTTCCTACTCTTTTGTTGAAGGCACAGATTGTTCAAACTTGAACCAACTTGCCACCAGAACAAGTCTCAAATCCAAGATCCTCACTGAGGCACGAACTGTACCTGCATTGCAGCAGAGGCACATTGAGCTGGAATTTATGGACAAAGCAGCAGTGAGACGTTAATCCAGGTGAGGTTCTTTACAGGATGCTGTTTTGCAGAATTGCTACAGGTTCAGTCCTGAGCACTGCCTCAGTTTCACAATTCTGGGAGGGATTCTTTGCACCCCACTCTTACCTTTCCTATCACCTTTCACACATCTTCCTTGAATCTAAGTGTGGTTAGAGGGAGCTGAGTGTGGCCCTGCCACCCACTGTGTCCCTTCTGAGAACAGATGTTCCATGCAAAACTCTGGATTCAACCAACAGAGGTCAGAGAGGAGAAACCTCACAGATGGAAAAAGTACAAAGCTGAGTCTCAAATGAGTATTTTTAAGGGATCACAGAATTATTTAGGTTGGAAAAGACCCCTAGGATCATTGGATACATGACAGAAATTGGTAATGCTGGAATCTCTAAAACTGGAACTTTATACTCCGTGAAATTTTGTGAGCATATTAAACAGGTACTGCAACCTCACGAGGCTAAAGCACAATCCAGCCTTGTACACACCTGCACAAACAGGAATGCATTCAACAAATTATCCATGAAAGTGTCAGTTCAAGTTTACAGTAATGCAAGCCACAATATTAAGAGGAAAATACAAAGACTTTTAATGAAAAGTGGAAAAGTGGCAACAATTATTATCATCCATTCTTTCGAATGTCATTACATACTTGGGTATTATGCTGCTATAAATATGTCTTTCTCAAATCTCAAATCTCTTAAATGCCAGAGAACACAGAAAGCTTTTATAAAATCAGTATTTATAGTAAAGGATCTTGAAGACTCAGATGAATGGTGTTAAAGGCTTATACTCGGTACCTCACCTGCAAGAGAACAGTTCAACTACTAAAAGAGTCAAAACTGGACAGCTCCATCACCCAGAGACTTCAGAAAGTGCAGCTGAAATACAACAGTCATGACTCAAAGGCTGCAAATACACAGAGCACAGAGGGAAAAATATTACTCTGACAACCTTTCTTAGAGAGCTGTTGTGCAGCCTCTAGCATGAGGCACTAAACAAGCTGTAGCCACTACATGTGGAGTATTCTCTGTAGTATTCAAATACATATGTTTAATTTAGCCTTAATTCATACACTAAATATTCCTCTATTTATTCCATGAAAGAATAAAGCAAATTAAGAGTTTGTAACCCAGAGCACCTTCATCCCAAGATGTCAGTCCATGATAATCACTTCAGCTATCACGGCCAGAAGCACCAACCAGTCAACTTGTTGAAAAAATTAAGAATAACTCAAATATTCTAATAATTCTAATTTTAAGAAGTCTAAATTATGGAATACACACTAATGATGTTATATTGCACCAAGACTATCTATAAAAACTGTATTGGGTGGCAGCAGCAGTTAACTGAGACCCTTTTTTAAAGTATAATCTACAGGAGATGGAGCCCTGCCTCCTTGTGCAGCCCTGGTTGAACTGCTTCTTTTTGTACCAGAGATAATAAGGGGAATAGTGTCCAACCAAAATGTGAGGAATGATTGTAGCCTATTCTCACAAGGGACATCCCAACTCTGAAATTCTCTTCAAGTTAATAAACTTCAGGGTAAGATGAGGAGTCCATCATGGACAAAAACCTTCCTGAAAAGGCAAAAGCAGAGTGACCCATTTGCAAACAAGACACAGGGAGTTTGGCTGCATAATATATTCTTATTGACACTTCCAAACTCTGAGTCATTTGGGTTTCTCAACTACAATTTTGGAAGGCATTTTCCTCATAAACAGATAAAACATCATGGGAGGTGGGATGGTTCTGCCTGATAAGCTAATAATGTTGTTGAAGTGTGATTAACTGCCTGCCTGAGTTGATGCCTGTTCCTAGCAGAGATTACCTTTATTTATGGCAGTAGGGAAAGAAGCCAGGACCAAAACTACACAAGAAACACAAATGGTGAAATCTGTTGGCTTTACTGTTCACAATATGGCACTGAAGGGATTCTCCCTGACCACTCAAAGTGCTTCCCCCGGCTTTCCCAGAGTAGGTAATAGACCTGGGGAAGGAATTGTATTAGATAATGTTTTCTCTTGAAAGTGTTAAAACGACAGCTGCTCAACCAGGCCTTGTTTGGTACAATTTTTTTCTTTTTTTGATAAGTTGAAGATGATGTATTCAACTTGAGAAACTTCCATTATACAAGAAAGCCAGTTACTAGAACATGTTGTTCCTCTCAGTCATCTAGAAGAACATTTCAGCTCATACAGTCTGTCCATAATGCGTTTGATGTTTGATTCTTCCATGTTCCTAGGAAGAATGAAGAATTAAGATGATGTATGACTGGAATTAATCCAGTGTTTAACACTGGCACAAATTCTGTTCCTACGGGCTGGATACTCTCTGAAAGATGTTGAAGCAGCACTTCAAAGGCAAAGCTCATTCAGAATTGTTCCACCGTAAGAACCAAATGAAAAATCAGATATTTCAATTCTCTGGTTATTCAGATCTTGCTTCTCCTTCAAAAGCAACAAAAATTCAAAATTAGTTATAATCAGATGCTGCACCCACAATTTCTGCTACGAGGAATGAAAATTAGGAGCAAGAACAACTTGCAGTAAATTACTGTAAGTTACAGAACTCTCACAGTCCCAGCTGAACAGATCCCACTTTGAACACCTTCTTCATGTTACGAATCCAGGATAAAACCAAAGCCAAATAAGGTCCTTGAACAGAAGATAAATGCATGCTACAACTATCTCATCTTTGTAACTTCAGTCATGTTGCCCCATTTTAGAGTTATTTGATTTATTTCATTCTGACCAAGTGCTTTGAACCTTCACAATTTTTGATTCTGAACAAACACCTTTTGAAGGAAAACTCAGCTTGTGTCAGAACCTCTTAATTTGATATAGCTCCAAATACACCTTAGGCCATGATAAAATTCTTATGAATTATGAATTCCACAATCATTGGTTCTGTGGAACAGAATAAATCAGCATCACAAATACATAAGAGTGTGGTGCTCTTGTAAATACCAAGATGCCATTATGGAAGTCTTATGGAGGTCATCTCATTTAAGCACAGCAGAAGCCAGAGATTTTGTCTTTTTATGAGTTTGTTTTCCTCTACTTCAAACTCTTACCTAATCTTTCCTCTGCAAAATTACGTAATTTTTGAAATGTTTTCATTGCAATTACAGAACTAAATGGCAGTAACATTTTTTTTTTTTAAGCCAATGGCTGTTCTGTTTTGTTGCAGTTCTAAAGGCCTGAAAGTGTGAGACCACTGTCTAGACCTTGAACACAGAACCAGGAACACAAAAGCACTAACATTTCCTTGGCAAATACACTTCCTTTCCCCCTCACCAAATACATTTTCCACTGAGAAACCCACAGAAATGCTACAACAAATTTAAGCCCTGGTGTTGCTGACACATCTCATCCTCACCACCAGTGTCTGCAGACTCCTTTTGCACAGGCAGAAAATTAGCACAGTACAAAATATGGATTAATGAACACATTTTGCCTTGAGTTTGTTCTACATATGGCACATACAGCACATGATTAGCTGCCTCTGAAGCTGAAAAATCCCTTAGATCCTTCCAAAAGATCAAAGTAGTACCATCAGCTGGGTGTTCAATTATTGGTGTCAATGATTCATAACAGACCGACCTCATCTTGCTTTTGCTCTAGGGTAAGATTTCTGTAAACCTATGGCCAGCTGAATTAAATTATAAATTACTACAACAGGAAAGCCATTCCTTGTTATTAGTGTGGTAAATAATGGCATCTGGATGCACATCAATCACACTTGAAACCAAATCAGACAATTACTGAAATATAAATATAAATATATAATTACCTTCTGAAATAGCTGCCTATTGAAATTTAGAAGAGTTGCTTTAAGTAACAGAATCAAAGACATTCAGCACTGCATTCCAAAAGCTGTTCTCCCTTACTTTGAAAGCAAAAACATCTGTGAGAGTATTTCAATAATATTTTGCTAGTTCTTCCAGAAGACATTTCTTAATGTACTAACTTTTAAAGTATATAATCCTTTCAGGTACAAGGAGGCTCAATCCTTGAGCCCTTGCAGTCCTGTGTGCCTCCTCTGCTGTACTGAAACTATTCATGAAGGTACAGGATGAGCTAAAATTTGGCTTTTACTTCCAAGGTGCTGCAATTACACTGGATAGCATCACCTTGTACTGTTAAGGGCTAATATGTGTGCAACACATTATGCAAACAGATATCAGCACCTCAGAACATCAGGTAACACATCAGGTCAAATTATAACTTTAAAAACACATGAGGCTTAAGGGAGCTTAAGATCAATATCACAGGAGCAATCCTGACTTCAGCCACCTGGACTGAAATGTTTAGGAGTGGCTGAGTCCCTTCAGCCTCTGTTTAGCTCCATGGAGGTTAAGAAGATTAATGCATACTCATTCTAAAAACTGGGTTATTGATGTGCCCTGCAGGGTACACAGACATGCAGACCATAAACATTTACTTTGTTATCCAAGTAAAAAGGGAAAACACAGGTTATTCTCAGTCATGTGCTCAACCATTGAGTTATCCCAAAATATGCAAACTTTCTTCCCTTTCCTTTAGGACAAATAACTGCTACTTTTGAAAATATGATAATCTACGTTTTTGAAGCATTACAGAATGGAAAATAAGTTAATTTCTGAGGGCTTCATAGAATGCATCACTTATTACTGCTGAATGGACACCTCAGAATCAAGCTTGTTCTGAGAATCCTTGCAAAAAGACTTCAAAGCATTTTCAGTGTCTTTTATAGTAATGATTTTTTCATAACTAACATACTGATGATGAACACAGTGCAACCCACCCAGAAAATCCAAGTTAGGCAAGGCAAAACTGCTGAGCCTAAATTGTCCTGATCTGGGAACAGCTACGTGGAAGGAAAGCTGAGTTGTGCAAGCCTACACCATACAGTGCACACACATTGCACGAAATACCTCAGTGGTAACTAAGCCTTGATATCAAATACAACACTGACATTAATGGTGTCAGACAGCAGTGCTACATCAGCACTGTGGTACAACAGCACCTTCTCCCAGGGTAGGAGTGATGGGTATTTCCACCTCACCTTTCTTTTGGGCTGAAAACAGACAAAGTTTGAGCTGTTTGTGCCTTCTGCAGAGCTGACTGCACCCTCCTACACCCACAGCCCAGGCCAGAGCTGCTCCTGGTGAGGGGAGGAGAGGGAAAGGTGCCTCCTGCACAGCCCTGAGCAGAGCTGCCTTGAGCAAAGGAGGAGAGACAGAACCCTGTGAGCAGGGACAGCACCACATCCCCCTCCCTCCATGGGTTCTTCACTGGAGCTTGTTTCTGCACAGGTATGAAAAGGAACTTGTTAGCTACAGGTTAACATTCACCCCCAAACCCACATCCATGTTCAAGATGATCCCAAAACTATAATAAAACAGAGATTTCTTTTTTGACAGTATAGAAAGCATGATATAACAAAACCCACATACCTTCAGAGCAGCATATTCCAAACTCCTTCCTTCACCCAAGGTTCTCAAAATACTCTGCAAAGAGTCTGACCCTTTGCAAGACTCTGTTGAGTAGAGCCTACCTTCCATTTTGTGAATTCCTACTTTGATAAGGAATCCACTACTCCCTGCACCTCCTTCTAGTAGGACTAAAATGTTTATAAAGTTGTATCTCCTGAAGTGAGAGAACATGGAAGAATTAGATTAGGAAAATGATATAAAGCAATTGCTCAGATGAACAATCCAGTGAATGGTGTTCACTAAGCCATAAATACAATTAATACTGAAATCCTTTTCCTTTCTCAATGTGGAAGAGATAGGCTAAGTTTTTCCAGTACTGGAACTCACAGGGAAAAGCCACCAGAAGCACTTGGGATTGTGATCTCCGTATCACCAGATGTATGACACCTCCACAAGCCACACTGTGCAGTCAACAGGTGTCCTGAGAAGAAGTCAGTGTTAACATTGCAGAAGGTATAACCTGCATATTTCCCTAAGCTCTTACACCCCATACAGCTGATTTCCTGGTTTATTTGTATTTTTACAGCAGCTCCTGTTTGAGCAATGAAACCAGCAGGACCCCAACCTCGGGCAGGGAGAAGTGCAGTGGCAGCTCTGTCACAGAACAGAAATCACTGCTCTGAAGGTCACTCAGGAAACTTCTGCCAGAGACAAGACTAAAAGTCAGACTAGCAAATACTCCAGTCTAATCTAGACTGAATATTTGATTCTAATTTTGAACACTACAATTCTAATCCCATTCTAATCCCATTCACAATGTAGATTTCTGTTTTCACCTCTTTAGTACAATTTTAACCAATTGGTTTCAAATGATTTAGTAAGGCCATAAATGTGGTTGGCTCTGACCTAGTTTTAAATCTTGTCTTCTCTCATCATATTGTTCAATGAAAAAAAAAGCACAATTAAGTAATACCTAAAAGAAATCAATCAAATAATAAGAAAACAGTAAGCTAAGGTTTATTTCCCCAGATGAAATATTGCCCTGTTGACTGAAATAGTATGTTGGCACACTTTGTATTTTGATGACAAAAACAATTTCACTAGCTAAGTATTTTAACTTGCAAAGGGAACCAGATGAACCAACATATTATGAAAGAATAATTAATTATTTCATTGCTCATTCTTTCTAACACACACTGTTTACAGCAGCTGCTTATTTAGCTGATTTAAGGATCCCTTTGCAGCCCATTTCAGGTTCATTGCAAACAACTCCCACTTACACTGCAAATCCTTCTGTCCTGACACATCTTGCCCTAACGTGCAATTCAAGGTATCAGTGCAATCCCTTCCAGTGACTGGAGCACAGTTTCATTGTCTGCATGCTGGGATACATGCAAGGCATGCTCCAAAATGCCTGGTTCTTTAAAGGGAAAAGCAGGGTTTGCATGTTGTTCTCAAGAAAAGACACAGCCTTAAGACAAACATTCTATTATATATAAAGTAAACTGGAAGTCCATTTATTTGATGGCAAAACAGAACTTAAGATACATTCAGAAAGCCCATAAAATCTTAGGAGAAGCAGTTTCATAGGAAATGAAAAAACAATAATAAATGGGTGCAAAACTGAGATCTCAGAGTGTCAAGCCTTTACATGAGATCTGTCAATGTAAAATGAGGACCCACAGCTTTCACAGATGCCACCATTTTGAAGGAATGAATGTTCCTCACTTCTCTTTGAAGCCAAAAAGGACAGTTCACTGTAATAAGAAATAAAACTCATAGTGGTTTAAGAGCAACATCTTTACAGTATCTAAACGATACCTTTATCACAGTCATAATATTCATAATTATGAGATAAGGTGACACAATTAACTCACTGTATGTGACATAGCAGGCAGGGAGCAAGGTAAAGCAGAAAGCACAGAGAGAGGTCTCAGTCCTGCAAATTGTCCTGCATGGACACATCACAAAGTCCAGAGGACAAATGTCATCCTGAGGTTCACAGCTGCTTATTCAAACAGGGGATTTACTCACACAACACAGAGTGTGAGGTCACTGCTCAGCCAGCACAAAGCTCTGTGAGCTGGGAGGAGAAAGTGGCTGAACGTGGAGTTTCCATCCTTGGAGATATTCAACACCAACACAAACCTGTGTAACCCCTCTGGCTGAACCTGCTTTGTGCAGGGGGTTCAACAGGGCAGTGTCCTTCCAACCTCAGCTACTCTGTGGTCCTGCAATATTCCATTTAAACACAATCTCTTTGATTAAAAGGCAGGCAGCAACTGCCATAATCTCAGTGAAACTCCCCAAAGGTAAAAAATCCTTTGTGTCTGCACATCTCAAGGGAAGTTCAGGACTCTTTGGGACTTTGCAGGTGATCAAACACCAGGGAAAATATTCTCAAAACCTTCATCAGGATTATGCACAAATCCAGAAGGCATTTACAGCCATACAGGAACCTTAATATTTAGGAATACATAAGTGATTTTTCTGCTTGTGAGCTAGAACTCTCATACCTCTGTGAACACATCAGCAATTATATGTCTGGATGGTATCTTAGGGGATGCTTCAAGGCTGTTCAAAACCCACTCTCTGGTGATACAGACAAGAGACAGGGAAATCAGCTATGACTGAGGGATGGCCTCCAAGCCAGACACTCCACACATCTCCACAGGTGCAGCAGCTCTACATGGTCAGGTACAGCACCAGCTCCATCTTGAAATTGCTATTTAAGAGTCCCAGAGGTTCACCAGCAAGAAATCATTGCTAAAAAAAAAAAAGAAATCTCTAGTACTTACAGGGTTCTTAGAATCTGTTTAGTTCTAATTTTTGCCAGCCATCGATCAAAAACACAACACTGTGTCTACTTCTGTCAAGGTTTTGCAAAACAGAAACTTGCGGGGTTTTAAGTAGTTTTGACACTGAATCCACTCTCTGACATTCCCCAAGTGACTCACTTCTGCAAATGAAATATGGAATGCAGCACAAACCAGACTTCGATAGTGTAATTGTTCATTGTTTTCCTGTTACAGCTCTCTCTTGCAGACAGCTGGGATTGCTGATGCTTAACTCGGGGGCAATGCTGCTGCAGCCTGTCAGTGCTGAGCAGTGTTTTCCCACTGCCAGAAACATCTCAGCCTCTGCACAGGGCACAGCAGCCCCCTGTGAGTGTGTCCCATGCTTCAGGCTCACAACAAACGCAGCAGGATGTGGGAGAGCCACCTTCATCCACGGAGATGAAGGGCACAGCTCTCGCAGACATGGGAGACATTTGAAGGCAGCTGTGGTACCTTCAGGGCAGCTGAGGGCTGATGGAATCACAGAAACACTAAGGCTGGAAAAGGTCTCCAAGATCATTGAGTCCAACCTCTGACCAAACATCACCTTGTCAGCTAGACAAGGTAGACTAGACCACATCCAGTTGTTTCTTGAATGCCTCCAGGGATGGTGACTCCAGCATTTCCCTGGGCAGCACATTCCAAAGCTAAGCAATCATTTCTGTGAAGAAATGTTCAGCAGCAAGGCCAGAAATCCCCCTGTCCACCCAAATCACCCAGGGCTGAAGGGCTCCTCAGCCTCTCTCAAGTGTCCCAGACCTCTGCAGAGCCTCACATCCCCGGGATAATGATTGCAGGCATCCCCTGAGAGAATCATAGAATGGTTTGGGTTGGAAGGGACCTTGAAGATCATCAAGTTCCAACCCTCTGCCATGGGCAGGGACTCCTTCCACCAGGCCAGGTTGCTCCAAGCCCCGTGCAACCAGGCTTTGGACATTTCCAGGGATGGAGCATCCACAACTTCCCTGGGCAACCTGTGCCAGGGCCTCACCACTGACACAGGGAAGGATATTTTCCTAAAATCTAACCTGAACCTACTCTCTTTCAGTGTGAAGCTGTTCCCCCTTGTGCTGTCACTACATATCTTGCAAACACTCTTGCCCCATCCTTCCTGTAAGTTCCCTTCAGGCCCTGGAAGCCTGCAGTTAGGCCACCCGGAATTCTCTTTCCCAGGATGAACAATCCCAGTTTTCCCAGCTCTGCAGGTGGGGCAGAGCGGGGCAGAACCCCCTTTCCTGCTGCCCCCGCTGTGGGCCCAGCCCGGAGCACACGGGGGTTTCTGGGCAGAGTCGCCCCCAGCCTCTGACCCCCCCAGCACCCCGGGCCCTTCTCCCAGCGCTGCTCCCGACCAGCCCAGCCCAGCCCGGATCCATCCGGGGGTTCCGGCACAAGCGGCGGGGAAAGGCTCCGGTTTCACCGGCACCCAGCCCGTCTCAAAGCGCCCCAGGCTCTGGGAGGAGGGGACGAGCAGCCCCTTCCTGGCACAGAGCTCCACACAGCCCAGCCGGGCAGAGGCCACAGCACGGCCGAGCACCCCGGCCCTGCCGCAGCCCCGCCGCCATCTCGGGCTCAGCGCCCGCCCTCCGCTCCATTTCCCGGGCTCCGGCACCGCCCCGCACGGCCGGGAGCAGCGGGCAGGGCGGGCAGGACGGGCAGCAGCGGCGGGGAAGGTACGGGGGACGCCGGGGCTGGGGTCCGGCCCAGCTCCGCCGCAGCTCCCTCCTCCGGGAACAGCCGCCCTGGACATCCCGGCCCTGAATCCCCTTCTCCCTGCCCGGCCAGCTGGGGAGCGAAGGGCTTCGCCTGAAGCATGAAGGAGACCAAGGAACAGCTCAGGGAATGTGCGCTGGTATGAACGCGGACTGTTTCATGTGTGTATTTGCGATGTTTTATAGGTCATTCCCAGCGCACAGTGCCAAAGGAAAGAGGATGGAAGCAAGAAGCGCTGCCAAGGAAAGAGTGCTCGTCACTGGAGGAGGGGGTTATTTTGGCTTCCGGTTAGTGCATTAAATAGTTGTTACATACAGGAATAAATGTAAGAGATTGCTGCTGGGGAGGCAGCAAAATCCATCAGTAAAAGGGAAACCTGTGGGCCTGAGACACCTGATCCTGTTCACCCCACCTTCAGGTCCATCGGGGGTCTCGGCTTTAAGCAAACGAGTTACTCTCGTTATTTACAGCATTTCCAGATGCTGTAAACAGCTCTTGTTATCCTGTTTCCAGATGTCCGGCACCCGCTGACTCGCAGACATTTACCTGTCTGGCCACCTCTTTAAGGGGGGGGTTAGATCACCATCATCAGCCTGCTCTGTAGGACAAGCCTACACTTGTACACACATTTTTTCTTTTCTTACACAAGTGTGTAGCTCTATAGATTAAGTAGTCCAGCTGAACTCTCAAGAATATTTTCCTGAACAGTGACAGTTTAGCATTAGAGTTGTTAATAAGGTACATATTTCAGTGAAATCGATTTTCCCTTATTACTGTAGCTGGCTCTACAGGCCCTATTTTGAGCCCTAGACTGTAACTGCATACAGAGGGGAGAGAGATCACAGTGAGGACCAGAAAGTAAATGTCAAGTCAGGGGAAGAAAAAAATCTCAGAAAATGCCTATGGGACTTCTGCTTGGTTTTTCCTCCACTCTCTCCTCTTAAACCACAATAGATATAGAATAGTTGTAGGAAAGGGGGAGAGAAACACCAGAGTTATACTTTGTCTCAATACCTGGGACTTGGAGTAAGATGTAGACATGTGGCAAAGAATCCATACCAGCTTAGAAGCATTTCTCTCACTCCTCCAGAAATTTCAAACATAATGGGAAAGACCAACCTATTGTTTTGACAGAATTTGGATGGCACAAAAGCAGCAAGATAAAAAAAAAGTAAGATTTTAAAAATATTTGGCAGTAGTTTTACATCTGAAAGATTTGCTGTTGCTGATCTGAAGGGGACAGAACTTCAGTTATTTCTCTTCAGAATTTTTGTTTACAGAGGGTCTGTCTCTCTTTTCTTTTTTTCTCCAAGTATTGATGGAATGTGAGAAATTAGTTCAGTACCTGAGGTATCACAGCTGAATCTTCCCCACAGTAGATGGCTGAATATTTAAAAGACTCCCATCAGAAAAATAATCAGCATGAAAGCAGTTAAGAGTCTTCTCTCCCTTCCAGGTGAAATGTTTCATGCACCATGGTGCTGTACCCTAACATATGGTTTCTATCACATTTCAGGTTAGGTTGTGCCATATATCAAAAGGGAGTCGATGTGATTCTCTTTGATGTCGTGAAGCCACTTCAAACTGTGCCAGAGGGAATAAAGTTCATGCAGGGGGATGTCTGTTGCCTGTCTGAAGTGGAAGAAGCTCTCAGAGATGTAATCTGCGTATTCCATATCGCTTCCTATGGAATGTCTGGCAGGGAGCAGCTGAACCGAAAACTGATAGAAGATGTTAACGTGAAAGGAACAGAAAATGTCATCCAGGCCTGCAGGAGCAGGGGAGTGTCGAGTCTGGTTTATACAAGTACCTACAACGTGGTATTTGGAGGCCAGGTTATAGAAAATGGGGACGAGTCTCTGCCTTACCTCCCTCTGCACCTTCACCCTGATCACTACTCCCGGACCAAGGCTGTAGCTGAAGTGAAGGTGCTGGAGGCCAACGGTGCCGAGCTGGGAAAGGGGAAAGGCGTCCTGAGGACCTGTGCCCTCCGGCCAGCAGGGATCTACGGGCCTGGGGAGCAGAGGCACCTCCCAAGGATAGTCAGCTACATTGAAAGGGGGCTGTTTCAGTTTGTGTATGGAGATCCTCGGAGTCTGGTAGAGTTTGTGCACGTGGACAACCTGGTCCAGGCTCACATCCTTGCCTCCGAGGCCCTCAAAGCCAGCAGGCAGCACATTGCTGCAGGCCAGGCCTATTTTATTTCTGATGGCAGGCCTGTAAATAACTTTGAATTTTTCCGCCCACTAGTGGAAGGTTTGGGTTACAAGTTCCCAACCCGGCGCCTGCCGCTCTCCCTTGTCTATTTTTTTGCATTCCTTACTGAAGTGGTTCATTTCCTTGTAGGACAGGTTTATAACTTCCAGCCCCTCCTCACACGCACAGAGGTTTACAAAACTGGTGTCACACATTATTTCAGCATGGAGAAGGCCAGGAAGGAGCTGGGCTATGAGCCCCAGAAGTATAGCCTGGATGAAGTGGTGGAATGGTTTAGATCCCGGGGTTGTGGACCAAAGCCAAGGAATTACACCATTATGCACCTTGTTAGGGATGGAGGACTGCTTTTGGTGCTGATTGCTGTGCTGGTGTCATGGTTTCCATCTGCAGTTACATTTTCACTCTAAAAGATGAAATGCTGAGGACAGAATTTAGCTATGTTCTCTGCTTACTCTCGGTTTTGACAGACAGGTAATAAAAGATTTTTTTAAAAATACATATTTGTGTGATTCAGGTAAATAAGTTTTATCCCCAGGGAATGGAACTGCTGAGTAAAGTGGTGTAATTTTTATATATAGTTTCTCTTCAAAGTAAAATTGATCAGATCTCTAACAAGATGAAGCTGAGTATTACTGCAAACAGCATTTTATTCTCAGGTCCAACAGCACAATACAGTGAATGGAACAAATGTCCTTAGGCTGACTCTTCCTCCCTGATGGAATTATACTCTTGATCCCTGCCCTTTATTCCTAAAGAGTTTGTGCTACATGATCCAGAGGAGAATACACGTATTCTTTGATCACATTCCAAACTCTAATTCTGCTTTCCAGCTTGGATGTATATATGCCTAACCAAGATTAACTGATAAAACTGCTAGACAATAAACAAATGGGGTTTTTTACATGAATACATTCTGGTTTGCTTTCCTGAGTTAACTCTGTAATATCTAATGACATTTCTGGAAAATGCACCATGGTTAATCTAAATTACAGCAAAGTGCTTGAAGCACCACAGATTTGTAGATTTTTCTAACAGTAAAGTATGCCTGTTTAAAATGAATGAGCCAGCTGAAGTGCATTCATAAATAAAACCTATGATTTCTCCCAGCATTATTGAATGGTTAAACAAATAATTCATCAAAGACATTTGGGAAGTGATTGCATTCACGTTCCACTAGTTATAAAACATTTCTAGCCTTTAATAATATTTCTTTAATACCTGACACCATCTAAATAGAATTTCAGCTTTATAGTAGGGAGATAAACACTTGCTACAAGGAAATTCATAATTTTATAGAATTTTAAGAAGAGAAGGTAAGACCTTGTTAAGTACAGGTCACCACTGTCCCAAGCAACTCCCTCTGTCAATTTAAGATAGAAAGAGAAACTGAGAAACTGCACCTCAAATGTTAAAAACCAAAGATGTTTTCCCTTAACCCATCAGCATGACAGCTTCTGTACCCCTTGATAAAAGCAGAATCCTTCAAGAATTTCAAACTTCTCTCTAAACTTTAGTCTTTCCATTTTAATAGCTGAAGCTACACTGATCTGAAATTAATTGTAACTTCCAGATACTCCAGTTCTGTTCAATGCTGCTGCAATTGAATGGGGAGGTGAGGAGGAAGAGGCAGAGAGCATTTCCACTGCACTGTTAGAGGATTCTCAGAAAACAAGAGTGCCTAAATAGAGGAACCAAGCTAGAAGTCCACTGCCAATCCTGCTTAGAAAATGGAGATTTTTGTAGTTCACAGTGACTGAACACAGCATTATTTTTTTGACTGTTGAGTTCTCTTCCTTAGAAGTTTACCTTAAAAAAAACCCAGCCCCCACTATTGATAACTTTTTGTATTTTATGCTTGAAATCTGACTTTTCTCCTTCATTCCCCTACTAGTAACTACACCATGAAAGAAACTAAATTTAATACTTAGCTTGAGGGACAGCTCAAGAGAGAACTCAGTTTTCCCTCTCTAATAGCAAAGAAGCTGTTTGTGTGGCAGGACTGCTGCCCTCTTATAAAGAGCTTATGTGCCTCCAACTAAACACAGTGGCACAAGGGCCACTCTCCAGGAGTCACTAATACACACCATCATCTGCAGAAAGAAGAAACCTTCCTTTTAATAAAACACAAAAGAGACAGCCATGACCTCCTGAAAGCACTGGGCCGATGCTCTCTTTCCAACAGCTCTGTTTTTTCAAGTAGAAACCACTTTGTTCTTTTCCCCTCTAAGTTCTCTGGCTTTGACACAATGTTATCAGAAATAGATTAAAAATTTTTAATGCCAGCAGAAGACAAAACCAAAATGTAGAAGAAATTGCACAAGCCTGTTGTAGAGAAACAGCATCATTATTTTGTGCCAAGTCCTGTAAAAAAAGTTTTTAAGATATGGAACCGAACTGCTGTGCCCCAGAGGGATTTCCTCTGCTATTTGTAATCTTTTAGCAAAACTCAGCTACTGCTATTTATAATTATCTCAGCAGTGGGGTTAGTGGGAAAAAAAAAATCTATGAAAGGGTCCTTAAGCCATGAATTTTAAATCCAGGCTGTCAATAGCAGCTGAGGTTCAAGCCCTGGACAGCTTTTGAGGTACAGCAGCAGTGAGAGCTCCTGAGGAGACAAAAATAGCCCAACAAAACCCCAAATACCACAAGTCCTGCAGAAGCTGAGCTCAACCTTTTCATCTGCCTGCAGTCAAGGACAGAACTCACTGAGCACAGAGCTCTGGTTTGTCCTGATCCCCTGGACTGTGCTCCAGCACAGGGAACTAAATCAGCTTCTCGTGAGGAGACACCACAGCACCCCAGGGCCATCACCTGGGCACTGTGTATTCATTAATTCTGTATCAATTAGCTCCATCTAGTAACAAACCCAAAGTCCTGACTACAGCAGAGGGGAAGGATACACTTACTCTTTCCAAAAGGAAAACTGGCAATCTGTGACTTAAGGAGATACTCGAAAATTGCTTGAAAACTACATCTGTGTAAAGACAGCCACAGCTGCTCTACTTGAAGTGTTTTACAATGAGAATTCTCTCCTTCTTCCTGTTTGTTGTTGTTACTCCTCTTGCATGAATATCTGAGTAAATGAAGGTAATTAATTCAAGTGTTGTGTCTGTTTTCAAATTTTATTACCTGTTTTCCTGAAACTGAATTTCCAGAAATGCACCTAAAAACTGAAAGAGCAAAATGAAAATATAGCTCGGATTCAATTTTTCCCAGTCCTCTCAAAATCACTGAAAAATTGATAGGTGCCTCACTATAAAGAACGATTCTGATGTCTAAAATTAATTGTTTAAGAATTCTTGGTCAGCTGCTTAACCACAGACACAGCATGTCAAGGTACAAATTTGCCAGATACACATGAACAACTTATAATACGTATTTAAATATATTTGTTTTAGAGGTTAATCAAACCAGATTTTTATAGGACCTTCTCCTAAGAGACTCAGCCCAAAGTGTTCCTCCATTTCTATTTATTACTGATTTCCACATACTTTCCAAAATATAGTGGTACATTTAATAATTCATTATGTGATCTTCAGAGAAAAGAGTCCTGAACACTGATAATTTTTCATATATTGTAAAAGATCTGGGGATTAAAGTGCAATTCTGGAGTACACAAGTGTTAAGGGTTATTTCTGCTTTATTTTAGTCAAGCTCACGATTCCCTGTTTTGCTGGAGTAACAGCTAAGAATGTAGACTAGCAATGAATTCAACAGCTTTTAATTTAATTTAAATTATTTTAAAACTAATAGCTGGGCATGTTTATAAATACTGTTAGGGATCAAAAGATAAATTTGTCTCTGAACTGATTCTGAAGGTTAATTTTCAGTGTATTTAAATTCTATTTCTCATTATATAAATGGAAATTCAGTCTGGAACAACGCCAGCTAGTTGGACTGCACTTAGAAATGCTGACACACAACCATAGCAGAATTCAACCACTGCACTTCAGCTTCCACACTGCATTCTGATTTTTACAACTGGTTTGGAGAATACAAAGATAATAGCTGGTACACAGCTCACACCATCTCACCATCTCTGAGGTTAGAGAACTGTAAAACTAAGAACATCCTTTCAACAGAGAAACCTGTAGATACATTGGGGTGAAAAAAGTGAGAATATAGGCAACAGAACACCTAAGTGAAGCAAGTTTTTGGACTTCAGAACTCATGCATACCAATACTCACAAATGAAAAGGTGATAAAGACCCTTTGGCTTATCTAATGACCTTCCAGAAGAATTAGGCTGCAGACACCTCATACTGATTCATGTTCAATAACCATATAATTTTGATCAAAAGATTGAGTAAATTTTTTTTTCCCAAGACTTCCAACAATTAAAATCACAACATAAGGACAGAGTGCATTCACCCAGCAGCCCTTCTGCCCATGCAACCTCACAGGCAGGAAGCGTTCTGACAAAATTTTTAGGTAAACATCAGGATTAACAGTCTTCCAAATAACCACAAATCTTTGCTTTGTTCAGACTTTGTTGTTTAAGCTCATACAAACCTGATTCTCACTAGGGCTGGACTTTGTAGCTGCCTCTCACTGGAAAAGGTCGGGTTGGAGCTGCAAGTCAAACTCGATCTTTGACCTTTTCCTTCTGCCTTGTGTGTTTGGAGCCAGATGAAGTGCAACAATAACCAGGTCCATGGAAACAATCATTAAGTCAGTTCATCTTAAAAATACAGAAATGCCCTTCTTCCAGCCTCGAGCAGAACACACCATAACACACCAGCAGACCACTTTTCAATCAGAACTCACTCACTGCTTCAAATGACTGGCAAAATTCATGAAATTCAACAAACAATGCTTAATCGAAGAAGCACTTGGCATCATTCACAGCACTGCTGAGATATCAAAAATTATTTATTAAAATAAGTTATTTCAATGATTTAAAACAGTTTCTGTAAGAATATAACAATTTAACAATTTTTAACTTCAAAAATTTATAAATGTTTTTCCTCCTAGATTAAAAAATTAGCACACACATTCAAAACTACTTTCATATTCAAACAGTTGGAACTGTGAAAAAGTTGCTACAGAGTCTGCCCTGATGAAGAACTGAGAGGTGAGGTCTTGGAGTTAAAACATGGAATGCAAAAATGAAGAGAAGAGTTAGAAGACAACTTTGCCCACCACTTGCAAGTCATCAGAACAGTCACTGCAGTATTTTCATTCTGCACACAGTGTAACCTCATTCCCTGGGGAAAACAAAATGCAAATACTGTAAAACAAAATGCATTTTCATAAATACTGAAGGAGTGCCTCATAACTTCTGATATCATCCATGTGTGGAGAATGTGCACAGGACTTTTCAAAGGACTACAAAATGTGCCAATTCTTAAACATCTGCACAAGAGCAGTGCAAGGAACTCATTCCTGTGTCCATCTCACAGTGGCTGTCCTGTGTCAGAAATATACAATGAAGGAAACCAGGACAAATGGACAGTTTGGTTGTATTTGCTCTGGAACTGAGCTTAAAAAAAAAACCAACAAAACACAAACAGAACAAAACCTCACCACAGCAACAGCCCTGATCTCTACATTTGAGCTCCCTAAGCTCTGACACTTTGTAATCTCCTATGTTTTGTGATCAGTCCAAATCTAGCTGGTACTGAGCAGGCTGAGTCCTGTCCTACAGCAGCAGCAACCTCAGGGCCTTCCAGACAAGGCTTTGGGCCACTTTGTCTGATCAACACAGATAACACATCGTTCTCACAACATTAAAAGAGAATTACAGAGGCCACTGGGTGAAATATAAAACTGATCATATGGCAAACACATCCTGCAACTTGTTACAAAATACATGTACACCAGAGGTGACCCCTCCCGAGGGAGAGCAACTGGATCACCTCACTAGACCTGGACACTGCAGGTAAGTCCAGCTTTATACAGCAGTCTAGGTTACAGCTCCACCTCCCAAATGTGATTGGTGAGATTTTTTCCTTTGTTTGAACAGGGTTTGCACCCATCTGATCCTTGAACAGGTCAATCACAACTGGGTACTGAAGACACTTCAGGCAGGAGGATGAAAAGCAGAGAATTGCCTTTAACACTTCTCTGTTTTTCAGTTGGGTGATTAGTTATTAATTTCTTTATAATAAAAAATTTACAGAAGCCACCCCATTGTGGGATACACTATTATAACACTTTCATCTTTGAGACAAGACTGTCTTTACAGAATAGCTAAAACCTCAAGGGGGTTCCTCAAACCATCATCTGTGAATGCACAATGGCATCAATTAAGTGCCTCTTGAAACAACAGCAGTCACAGCACGGGGAGCAAGAGAAATTGAAAATTGCTGAGGCAGCTGCATCAGGCCATGAATCCCAAATCTGTGCAAGTCCTCTGTGATCACAAGTACAGCACTAGGTAAGCAGCATTTTATGCCTCAGGCAGTCACTCATAAAACTCCTCTGCACACATTTGAAAGTTAAAGTTGGGGACATAGATAGCAAAACTCCACCCATGCAGAGATAAGACAAGCAGGAATTTGATGATAACAACACAACACTAGCACAGAGGACCAACACATACACAAATTATGACAACTGCTGTTCAATATTCCATCGAAGGACTTTAGTTCTGCTCTGGCAGGAAAATGTACTTGCTAATCTGACAAGTATTCTCATCTGCAGCTCCGTGTTCCTGATTTGATTAAAGGCACCAGAACGATGTACCTCTTTGTGTTGCATTTGTGCACATTATCATTCTTGGATTAGTTACATTTTGGGAAAATGGTCACATTTACGCCATGCTATCATTTGACTATCATCTAAGTAGGATTGCAAGATTAAAAATTGACAGTTCATTTAAAAATTCATTTCTAAGCACATTAGCAGCTGAAAGGATTTGCAGAAACGATACTGTACAAAAGTAAGTGCTTCTCAGAATTTTAAATACTTTCCTTTTCTGCAAACAAACAGTTATCTCCTGCTGCATATCTTACAACTTTTCCTTCCAGTGCCTTGAGACTGTGAACAGAAGTTCACAGGGGCTATGAACAGAGGTTCACACATTGCTCCTTTCTTAAACCTTTAAGGAGACTTCAACAGGAAACACACAACTACAGTCACAGAGGGTATTCGCTTTCAACAAAATTAACATATTATCTTGTTCCCAAAAATGTAACAGAAAACTTTTAATAAGAGCCAATACTATCAGCTGCCCAAAATATTTTATACAGTATCAGAAGCACAATCTGCTGTCTCAAGGACTGTAACATACAAGACGTGACAATGCTGGTGTAGAAGTGCTTTCACAGCATTTAATAAATTAAAAACTCACTACTATTTAATCTTGAGGAGCCAGGTTATTAAAGTGGTGTGATTCCATGCATGCAAATTTTTGTGACTGTCTTATCTACAGCCTGTGCACACAAATACAGGAGATGATTTATACTTGTACTTCAGGTATTGATAATCAGAAGTGAGCTCTATTCCACTACACATCCTCAAGTTTTAAAAATCTTGAACACACAGAAGCTCTGGCCTGCACAGAGGGTGTGCATTGTACAGAATATAAATTATTAGGAATTAAACAGTTTTTCTTATAAGAAGAAAGTAAGGAAATCTGTATTTCCTCTTCCTCCTCTTCTTCCAGTCATTCCATCCGATGGGACCATCACTGAGCAGGACGACCAGGAAAATTCATCTCTTCCTGAACTGCACCATAAAGCACACATCAAAGAATGATGAGCTCTAAGAGTAGAATTTGCTGTTACTGACTTTCTTCTCCTTTAATCTTGAGGGAAAAGAAAAGGAAAAAGTCAAGCCTACTAGGAATTTCTCCACCAAGTTCAATTTACTCAGACACCAATGGCAAGTAATGTGTCAGCAGTTAACATAGCTATTTTTTCCCCTTAGTAAATGGGAGTAAACCAATATTCATGCAGCTGTTCAGCACACACAAAAAAAGGGTAAGAACATTTAAAGTCCTGAGATCTACTCAAAACTTCCTCCTGGTACAGGAAGTCTCTCTCTGTCTCCCTCACACCTAGCCCAAAGGTGGCAGCAAAGGGGAAGGAACCTTCCCCTAAGCTCTGCATAATGCAGTGACACTGAATTGACAGTGCTGTGCTTCTACAACTCAATACCGGGTTTATCTTTTGTAGTTTGTGTATCTGTGCCCACATATCTCTTACATGCCTGACATTTTCAGAGACAGAACTTTGATAGTGTAGCAAAAGTGAGGAGGTTTATTTATTTGTCTGTGTTTACTTCCAGACTTTCCTCCTGGAAAGCAGAAGAGAGGGATATAAAACCTCACAGGATTACGTGTGTCACTGTGATCACTGAGATGTCACTGAGCACACATTTCACAGCTTCTGCTGGCCTCTAGTGGCTTGAGGCCCAGCCTGGTTTCTCTACAGCCCTTCCTCACTTCAGATGAGCTCATTCCACCCTCATCACTCTTCAGATGCTCCTTTTGATATATCTGAGGTTGCCTTACCATAAATCCTGTCTAGACAGAGCTGCCTTAGAAGGGAGAATGATTATCAACCCACCTACGGTTGCAAGTCTCTTGACATATCTGTAGTTTGTGCTCATTCACATTGAATTCTTTCAATATAGCCTCCCTGTGAGGATTCCTCAGGTTCATCTGGGTGTCATACAGGAAGAGCTGGTTGTTGAGCTCCTCCTGGCGCTTCCGAAGTTGCCGACACGAGGAATAAAGTTCTTCTTCACTTTCCTTCAAAAGAATATTGGGAATCAAGGTAACTTGTAAAACACACACCCAAAAAGACACAGAATCAGCAGAGTTTGGGGGATTATTCTGTTTTCCTAACCACATTTTAATTACTGTATAAAATGTTTTATGAAATTAGTTTGAGAAGATGTTTCTGGAATGTTTATGGAAAAAACTAACTTAGAAAACACTAAAAAAAACCCTTCAGCCCCACAGTATGACAAGCCATACCCTCTAACAGGGGCATCAGGGCCATTCTAGCACAGGTCACAAAATGTGTGTATCTGAACACTTCTATTGGAATATTTTTCCCCAATAAAGCATGCCAGTCTGCTGAGGAAAGAACATAAAACAGTGTATCATGATGGCTTATCAGATTATAAAACATTAAAAATCTTTTTTTTAATGTTTACTTTTCGGCTCTTCTGACATATTTGTGCATCATGTGACAAAAGTCAGTCCTGAGGATTTTCCATTGAAATCTAAACTAAAGGTCAAAATACTGACTAGTAAACAGGACCCCTAATAGCAGCAAGTCCTCAGATGGTCAAGAAAGCAGCACAGATCCTCTATTTCTCTGTAACTATGACAATTCAGTACTTGCAGAGGAACTGAGTCTGAGTTTCTGGTTTTGTATGTGACCCACAGCAGAAAGTCTCAAAATATTCCACAACCATAAAACTATCATCATGACTCCCTTTAGGACTTCAGGTTATTTTGACACTTCAAAAGTTTGGATGCAAAAGCTGCCTCTTTATAGAGTTACTAGTGGGGAATAGAACTGGCAGGACTAAAGTCTTAATTTTCACATCAGCAGCAAAACAAGATACTCATTCTACAAGAAATGACATGCAATCAATAAATGTAATAAATCCAAACATTTTTAAAGGCAGCATACTAATAAGAATGCCTCTTTCTGCATTCAGTCCAGATCTAGGGAAATTGATAGGTTAGTAACATACCCAAGAAGTTTCAGTTATGGCAACAAGATCTTTTCCTAAACCTTCTTTTTCCTCTTGAAACACATTTCTACCAGGCATGGGTTGGAGCAACTGAAACAGTCTCAGTGCCATGCTACTGATTTAGATTTAAAGAATAATTTATTTAATTTTTGTTTGTAAAGGGATAGGAAACTTTGTATTTCCAAATCACAAAGGAAATGCAGATTGCTAATTACCAATTTGCAGCTGTAATCATCAAGATGCATATGTACTACTGTTAGTTCTTGTAAATAAATGTATCCACAAAGGTACACCTTAAAACTGCATTTAAGAACATCCACTTCAACCTTTATGTCAAAAACATATACACCATTGAGGCTGGCTGTAGTCAGAAAAAGCTGAAGAGATACTTCTGAAGGAAGTAAATCGATTTTCAAGCAAATAAGACATGCTTAGAAATGCAACAAGCACCTCAGTATAGTACAATTTCTACAATATCAAAACACCTGTTTAATTTGTGCAGGAACTGCATTAGGTCCCACATAATAATTCACAAATGTGCATGCTTATGTCTACAATTTTTCTGCTTTTCTATTCCTGAGAAATTCCACAGCCATCTGTAATTCCTCTTTATAAATCTGTATTTCATCTCCAAGAGTGTGCAGATGGGCTCTGTATATAAAGAGCCCTGTTATTAATGGGTATCATTTTATGGAGGGTCATCATTTTTTCAAAAGAGGCAGAAGGACAGAGGCAGCCTTGATCTTTTCTGATGCTTCTTGAACGATCTGGCTAAAGTTCTAGAGTTGACAACTGTGGTAAGTCTGGGTTTGTTGCAGGCTGCCAAACAAAAGGAAGATTTTGAAAGTCCTCCTGCCATTGCATTACCACCCAGAAACATCAGAAATTGTAAAAACACAGAGCTGAGCTGCATCTTCATTTGGCTTAACAAGCAGAAGGGGCTCCTAGAGTGTGAAATGTGCTACTGTCAGAGGACTCCGTGCTGACAGATTGGGAGACAGACTGCTGCTATGAACAGCACTTTAAGAGCTGCTCCTGCCCCAGGCAAATAATGATCTGAATTCCTGAAGAGAAACCACAGCAGGAGGGACTGCAATGTATCTACCAGTGATGTCCATGCTCAGCATTAGGCAGAGGTGAGTTTGACAGTTTTCTCAAAGGCAGCAAGCCAAAAACCAGCGGTTTACCAGGCCTCCTCTATCAGACTTGAGTCCATGAACAATTTAAATATTATCTTGAAAGGACACAGGTCTCCTGTTTACACCCACACACCCCTGGTCTCAGCTTCTAGTCCTCTCCTGCTCTCAGATCCCTTGGCTGCCCCACAGAAGGAACCTACAAGAGCTGTCAAACGCTGTCATTGCACAGAGCCATCTTACATCAGGTGTTATAAGGTGGCTTTGTGAAAACTTCCACAAAGGATGTCTGAAAAAGGTGTCCACTCCTTTGGGAAGAACAACGTGACTGAATGCAGCATTTTCCAGGGCACAAATTCCTCCAGAGACATGACTTACAGTTCACAGAAACTGCTGTTTTTATCAGGAAAATAATGTACACTGGTGTGAGTGCAGCCTGGGCCTGAATGGTTTAACAGACTACAAATAAGATGCTCAACTTTTTTTCTCTGAATCTGAAGAGTGCTGGAAAGCACCCTGAAATAGCCACTTCCCAGAAGCATCTTAAAACTTTCATCATATCACAAGTGTATTTAAATTACATAATATATTATTGAGAAAGAGTCTGAGAATAATCCCACAAATCAACATATACAGCAGCACCTTTGGAACACCAACAAACGCTGTTCACAGATCAGCTACTTTAATGCCTGGATTCATGAGCAAGGATGCATCATTATTTTTCCCCTATGTGTTTTAAAATACTAGCACTTCAAGTAGGTGTTTAGAGAGGTTCAAAAGAAGCAGATTAGCACTTCTTTAGGAAGCAGATACGCCTTCTACTTGATGGGTTGTTTATTTTAATGAAATACTGGGAGAAATTACTATCTTCTATTGCTAGAGCGATTTATTTTTATGTAGGACCTTTAAAAAAAATTATTCTACGAAGCCAAAGCTGATTTTAGCTAGCTTTGCATGGCATCATGTCAGTTAACAAGAAAAGACAACGACCATGCTGTTACAGCAAAAACTATTGGAGGTAATGAGGCTTTGTTTGTGCATTATTTCTTTTAACAACCGTGTAATCTGCCCACCCAGAGGGAGAGTAACTCAATTTGTGCTATTTGTCTTCCTCAGTACCTGCAGAAGAAATGCGTGACAACAGCACATCAGACACGGAACAGAAAACTAAAAATCCTCAGTTCCTGGTGTCCACAAAGAACTGAGAACACACACACTAAGTGCACAAAACAAACCCCAGTGGTTCTCACCAGAACTTGTTGCATCTCACAGTGCACCAGAAGAGAGGCCAGCTCTATGTCTTCACTGTAGCCATTCTTGAGAGGAACTGACCTAAAACCTGGGGTGGGGGGAACACACACACAAAGAGCAATTCATGAGTCCAGGCAAGGGGGGATGTGCAGCCACAGAAATGGTGCCCACAGGCCTGAGGGCTGTGACCATCCCTCACTGCTCAAATGCTCCTCTGCTGAGAGCAGCTATGGCAGCTGGGGAGAAGCAAAAGGCAAGACTGGCAAAATTGGGAAACGCCTGATATCAAATGCTCTTGAAAACTAAAGCCAGAGGAAGGAGCCTCATCGAGGCTGGAGGGAGTCTGGCATCACAGAGGAAATCACAGTGCAGCAATGCTCAACAGCACCTCACTGTAACCACTGATCTCACCTGATTTGATTCCTTTGATGGGAAAAGTGGCATGTGCTAAGAAATTGGGATCACTGAACATATCCTCCTCATAAACAACAAAGCGCAGGAATGCCAGGCTTGGGTCATAAATTTCAAATTTCACTTGTTCTGCATAAGGTGTCCAAATTGGATTAAGGCCATTGTCATCTGTAATGAAAAGGAAACATTTGCAGCATGAGGCAATAATTTCACCTCACTCACATATGGGTATGTATCCCAGGACATTTTCTAGGGATACAGAAGCCCAAAAATCCTATTTACCATCTGTCTCATGTTGTAACCTTCCTTCAGAAAGTTTGTATTTGTTTACTTGATGGGGGAGAGAGGAGGAAACTTGGCAGGGATGAAAATCCATGAAGAAAAGTTATTATTTCTATTTAAACACATAAAACCTCCTTGGACATGTATTTGTAAAAACAAACAAACTAATTACTTGCTCATATTCATAAACAGGAAAAGGAAGACTAATGTAGCTTTACCCAGTTTTTGCAGTCATGTACAGAACACCAAGATTTGGTATATGTGACACAGCCAGGAAGTTTGCTCTCTAAAGTCTCGGTCACTTCCCACAGAAAGTTTAAATCATAATATTCTCTGAAGCCCATTCTGCTCCTGATTCTGTATTTATTTGCTACTGGTATCACTGGTTTGGATAATCAAAACCAAAGTCTGTTTTTTTACCAGAGGAACATTATTGCATCCAGAAATATTAAATGGTGAAATATGAAGTGGCTGAGATATTGCCCCATTTCAGTGCACTTAAATGAAGCTGATGTACACCAAACACATTCCTTATCCAGAGCTCCCCAGGAGAGACCTTAGATCAAACTTCCATTGCATTGCAAGTTGCAGCACTTTACAGCCCTATACACCCAAGCTGTTTCCAAGGGGGTGCCAATCTTAGAACCTCAGTTTAAATAAACACAGTCTGGATCTCACAGTAGTAACTCCCCACTTCAGCCAGACTTCTGGGAACTGATTAGCACTCTTGGAGACACTCTCGATACAGAAATTTTTTTAAACATGCAAATACACAAACTTATGCATGGACAAAACCTTAACAGAATGGGACTTTTTTCCCCAAACTGCAACAGTACTATTTTTTCTGAATTTGATACACGTTGAAGTTTCTCAAATTAACTGGCCCGAGGCAAGCAAGAGAATAATACTTTGTGACTCATCAGTCCAGAGCAACAGCTAACTTCCTCCCCCTCCACGTGTTCATCCTCTGCTCACTGTATTTAAGAACCCTGGAAGTATAACCATATCCCTACAACACAGAAAGCCACAGATACTCACTCACAACTGTTGTCTTGAATTTGTTGTTATCATATTCAGCCCCACAAATCTCAACCTCTACAAAAGGACAAGCGATGCTCCTACCAAGTTTAGGGAGATGTCGAGCACCTAAAACCTGCAAAGGCAACTCTAAGTTAGAACCACCTCCAAAGAAAACTTGGCAACATTATTGCTGAACAGAAGGTACCCTACAGAATTAGAGGGGGGAAGAAATCAAGAACATGGAAAAGCACACAGTCCCTCTCTTGAATATGTTTGCATGTATTAAACATACTGTCTGTGCCACCAATACCTCCCATAGTCTGGGTATCTCAATGACTTGCCTTGTGAGAAAAAAAAAAAAAACCATACTGTAGCTGACATTCATTACACACAGTGTGCAGCTCCAGACCAGGCCTGAAGTATGTTTTGTCATCTTTCTTCAGCCTTTATTACATACCTACTTCAAGATATTTCTGCTTTGCATTCACAGTCCCTGTTTACCTATCTTTAAACTATAGTGAAGAGCAATTAATGTGTTTCTTCTTTCTCAGAAAACATACCTTTAAAGGGCATGTCTTACGTTATAGCAACTGAGAACAAAACCAAGTTCAATCCCTGCTTGGCACCAGACCAATTTATCATTTTCCAATGATAAATCCATCTCTTGAAGAAAAATGGGAATGACATTTAGATTAAGTCACAGTGTAATAAATATGATGAAGTGGGGGATCAGCTTATTAGGTTCTCTGTTTAGTTTCTATATTTCATTATAAATATCTTTCTTTCATACTCAAAATCCTTAAACTAGTTAGTCTGCTGTGAATCAATCTCCAATAGGACCCTTCTATTGAGAACTCATTTGATGGGAAATGCAAGTTAGTTCATTTGGAGTATTTATTAGCAATTACATAAAATCATCCCAGGATTGTGTTTTCAGTTCTGCAGCATGTTTTTCATTAGCATGATAAAGATATGTATTTCTTTTCAGGAACAAGTGAAGTTAGTTTTATTCTCACACACACTGACATTTTAAAACAGTATTTTGACAATCTGTCAGATCTTGCTCTGAAACATAATTGCTTTATTTTTAGTTTTATAGATATTTATGACTTGTGAAAACCATAATTTACGAAAGAGATTTACCCTCACTGTCAGAATCATCTGCAATTTCCTCTTTGAGTCATTGGGCATTGGGTCATACTCCTCATTTCTCATGCTCTCTGGCTGCAGCACATAGCCAGTGTGTCCATTCAGGGAAAACAAGGCCTGGTTCAATTGCATGTATTTATCTAGGGAGAGAGTTAAACAGTCAGAACAGAACATCCCCGTTGGAATACAGCTAGGGCAATACCAGATTAATGGCTCCTCTCTGCAATTCTTTCTGGTCACCACTTTATCAGAAAGAGCTGGAAAGGTAGGAGACTCAGTTTCTTCAGTAACTGAATCTGACAGGCCATTTCTCACCAATTTTAATCCCAAAAAACCCATCTCCATCCATAATTAGCTTCCTGTAAGTGTGTCATTAGCTAGCTGCCCCTCACCAAGGAGTGGAATACAGCCTTCCCTGTGGCTGCACAACAATTCATCCATCTGAAACTCACTGTAAACATCCCTGCTTGCTTATCACAAAGAGATCAAAGTGAAATAAATCTTTTAGGGTTTGGGGGCAGTTAGACCCAGAGACAGGGCTTTTGGAGACCTATTTTTGTGGCCCAGCTCTGGAAGGTGATCCACACATTAAAAAGTAAACTTCAAACACCCCTTCTTGCAGGGAAGTCCAAATAAATAGGACAGTGACTAGAAGGGCATAAGGGCCAGAAAGGGGCTTATTTATGGGGAAATGGAAGGTGGATTAGATCCATTTGCAGTGGATTATTACCTGGAGTTTGGAAGTTAAGAGCCACCATCTGGGAGCCACAAAGCCAGAGGCGAAATGGGTCATAGTTGGATGAGTCCACCCTCTGTCCTTTGGGATAGACACGAGTCAAACCCTTCAGGTTGTACTTCAACAACTCCAGTGGCTTTTGCTTAACAATGCTCTCTGCCTTGGTTTCCACAAAAGAACGGATTTCTTTGAAGTCAGGATTGTCTACACAGGGGTGGGAGGAAGAAGATTGGTTACCACAGGAAGGAAGAAGTTGACATTTATACTGTATTTTCACCAACACTGTGTTTTACTTTGTTTTGCCTTGTCCTTTAATGCAATAATTGGCACGGTTTTCAGGCAGACGTGGCAAATTGGTTGAGAATCAAGTCTGAAAGTGAAAATTGCCTGCTTGCCACATGCTTTGTAGAAGGGCAGGTAAGAGCCTATAGTCATGTTCTCATCTCATCATTGCTAATAATGTACTCCTGATCACTGTAACACATATTTAAATGAGACATCTTTTCCTGGGTTTAAATGGGGAGAAGAAAGGGTGAGCCAGGGTTAGCCAGTGCCTCAAACAATGACTATAATTATTATGTCTTAACTGCAGTGACAAGTTATTAAAAACATTTGCAAAGAAACTTAGAGAAAAAGGGCACATTTGCTGGCTTCTCCAGCAGCAATGACAAAAAACTGGTATAAAAAGTACATATTTCAGTGTCAGAATCCACAGCTGCACTTACACAGGCAACAGTTATATTATGAAGCCATATATCATTTCAACAGCTGAGACCAGGCAGACATGTCCTTACAGTAAAATTATATCATGCACTTGAAACCTATTTTTGAAGGGTTTTTTACAAACAAATCACAAGCATTCAGCCTGAGTTTTTAGTCTCAAAAAAGTCAATTGACACAGAACTAGTAAGCTTCTTCAGCAAAAACACCTCTGAGAGGATGTCTCCAGTTAACTAATTAAAATTTGTGACAGTTTTTCTGTGACAGATGAACAGCACCAAATTCCCTAGTGTACCATTACAAACTGCCTGGGAGAGGCTGAACTTTGTTTACCAGTAGGATAGATTTTGGCTACAGGCCTAAAATCCCAACCAACATCCATGTAGACAGCAGAAAAGGTAAAATTCAGTTGTAATATTAAAGGCAATACCTAAATTGTCCTTGGTTTTGCTTGTTGGCTTGCAGTAGATTACCAGATCAGATAATTCAATAGCAATTAATTGATTCTTTTCCCAGTATTTCCTCCTGTTCTCCTGGAAAACATAGTGAAGTTTTAGATTATAGACACAGTGAGTATTATGGCACAGTAACTCCAGGGTGCACTCTAATGAATACCTTCTTTGGTGCCCAGATTTCTATCTGGTACTTTACACACTTGCACAGAGGTAATGCATTTTCAGACCCAACTCAGAAAACAGGCTAAAACAAGGGGGTAGGGTTTAGTTTGAGATGTGTTTTGAGGGTTTGTTTTTTGGTGGGGAGAAAGGTGTTGTCTGGGTTTTGTTTTTTTTTTAAGCAAGGATTTCAGTGCTTCCCTGATCAGACCTGCTCAGAATTGTGGCAACTTTTTTCCTTTAATGTGGCTCTACTCAACCCATTTTTAGTTACATTCTTAACCCTGTAACTCGTATAAATGCAAATGTATGCAGAAAAAAATGCAGAGGGTAGTGAAGTGTCTCTGTATTTATTTATAATCCTTAGCAGAACTTAAGTCTTGTTAGTAACTCCCAAACAGTGGAATTCAAACCCTCTGAGCATCATTCCTATGTAGTTTTCCATTTTTGTACCAAGCCCATAATGTTCTGTGTGGAAAATCATGTGCAATCTTGTTGAAATCCCCAGTACTAAATCCATTCTCTACTTCCATGTTTGCAAGCACCTGCTCTGTGGAAGCTGAGCTACATTCCCTGCCAGCAGAGATTGGGAACTGCTGAAAGCAGCAAGATGTGCCCTCAGTGGAGACATTTGGGCTGGAGGCTTTTCAGATATAAGAAGCAGCTACAGGATAGAACACGTTAGAAGGGTCCCATACTGAACAGTGATTAGCTTTGGCACAAGAGATCATGAAGCAGCAGCAATCAGGAAGCCTTATAAAAGAATTCCCTCAACAAGACAAACATATGAGGAATGAAAATCTCACTTTACTGGAGATTAGACATTGAACTCTACGAAAAGCAAAGAATACAGTGTTAAGATTTGGAAATAACCTTGGGAAAGAGCTGTACAAACCTCATTGTACTTTGTGATCCACCACAGTTCCCAGACACTGCTCAACAGTAAGCAGAGCTCCAAACAGCAGAAGAGCACTCTTAGATGGCATGGGCTCATCTCTAGACAGAACCCTCTGGTGATAACCAAGCAGGAGAGCTAACAATGACCAAGCACCCCTGGGACCATGGCAAGTGTCACAGTTGAGCAGAGATGATAAGATGACATGAAGCGTAGGGATTTTTTTTTGCCCAAAACCAAAATTATTTAAAAATCTCCTGTATCCCATTGTAGCACAGTGTTAACTCACTGTGCTTTTTCCTTCCCCAAAATTCAGCCTGTTAACTGTACTGGCAACAAGGGCCTTTCCTCATCTTCATCCCCTCCCCATGCAGCAGTCAGTCTCTCATGTGAACTTTGTAGAGGCCAAGCTGTGAGAAAAGCCTCCCAACTGACAGAAAAGAGTTTTAAAGCATCTTTGAACACAGACTGTTTAATACTTCTCCAACTGTACGAAGAGAGAAAAAGCTGCCAAGCTCCTGAAGAGCCATTGTTGTAGCATAAAAAACATTCAATTTAGAGACACTTCTTTTAGGTCATGTTTCTCTTTTTCTCGTTTTTATTTCTAAATGAAAGCCTGGCACATGAACTTTATCTCTCCTCCCCCAACAATAGGTCAACAGTTCCTGTTGCTTCTCCCCTTGCTGAATTTACAGTCCTCTGCTTGAGACATGAACTTGTCTGTTATAAACAGGATTAGGACAACCCTCAGAGCATTATCACTGCATATGACAGATAAACAGCATGAGCCAATATGATACTGAAACACATTTTCCATCAGTCATATCACCCACTTAACAATAAAATGTGAATAAAAGCAACTAAAAAGAGAGTATCCTTAAGCACAGCCTTTTTAAGGACTTTTTGGTCACGTCAAAGGCTTCTTAAATACTAGAAAAGATAACAAGGAGATAAATTAGTACATCAGAACAGGAAAAGCAAGTCCAGAAGAATGTCTTTAAGTGGAAGTAGTGGGACATAGAAGTTAAATTCAGGCAGAACCCTTGAATCTTTAGGCAAGTATTTGGAAATACTACTACTGAAAAACTGGGAAATCCAGAACGTGCCTATTAGCCACAAATAAAGCATTAACCAAACAATTCCCTATCAGTGCCACTGCATTCACTAGAAAGAAGAGTTAGTAAAGAGGATTAAGAAGAGTTTAGGAAATGGCAGCTCAGATTACACACATACTCACTGGTGAATTCACAGCTCTGAAAAGAACAGTCTGATATCTGAGCTTCTGCTGCTTAACACTGGGATGAACCAGCGTAACCAGATGTAAAATTGTAATGGTATCCACTTTGGCCTCCTAAGAACACTTCACTGAAGGGCAGGGTGCAACACAGACAGCACTCTGCTGGAAAACTCCTGTTAACATCAATTCACATAAAATGCTAATTCATGTACCATTCCCCAGAGAGGTTATGGAACAAGATTCACAGCATCAATAAAATGAACAGACAGCAGCAATGTGCAAGAGGGTGAAGGACCATGTGTTAGCAACATTCATCAGTGTAGGGCAGCTAAAGACAGAAACTACTGCAAATTTATACCAGTACATTATAAAAACCAACAACAGAGAAATTTTTAGCAATACCTCTTCTGCAGTCTTCCAAGTGATCTCACGGACACTTTGGTACCATTCAAAGAGTTCTTCTACTTTATCAGTTGCAAACTCAACACATGGATCTTCTGGATTCTTAGGTTCCAGAATGAAGACAAAAGGCTTTTTGTGTTTCCCTTGTGGCATTTTCACTGTTAGGTAATACCATAGCAAGAAATTATACTGAAATTCAAGGCTTTTTTCTAAGCTGTCATTGTTGATTTATTGCAGCAGTTAGTATTATGAATTTTCAACATATTAATTGTTCTGATTATATTAATACAAATAGGTGTTTGAGGGGTTTGGTTTGTTGTTTTTTTGTTTTAAATCTCTCCTGCTAAACATAAAAGAAAGCTCAGGAGTCCTTGTAAAAGCATCAGAAAATACATACCAACATTGTAGGTGTTGAGCACCAGGATGCCACGACACAGAGAGCCCAGTGGGTTGTCCTCAATGATCTGAAAAACATGAGTTAAATCTGACCCTAAATCTCTTGAGTGAACATGTACAGGACATTAACAAATAATAAACATGTACCATTAAATCTAACTTCCGTTTCACTGAAAGCATGCCCACTATAATGTTTTAATGCCTGTGTTTAAAAACCTGTTTTCATTTCAAAAAAACACATGAGAATCTCTTCAGTGAGAGCAGTCAAAAAGAGACTACTTTGCAGTCGCTTCTGTCCTGACACAACTGCTCATTTTTCAAGTCTGCTTAAGATTACAATAACCAGTCTTTCTGCAAAGACTCCTGGAAAAAATCACTGGAAGTGCTTTAGAACAACAAAAGAATTCAATGTTTTGTTTCTAAAATTCAAAAATGTCAAAACTGATTACTGTGGAGTTCTGTTTTCTTTTGTTCAAGACCTCTTTGTCCAAGACACAGGACCAGTTTTTTAGATTCTTCTGATGAGCAGGATTGCAGTAGTTATGCATAAAAACTTGATAATGGAGAGCAAAGTGATTAGTGAGATGTATGGACATATAATTTTCTTATTTGCAAATACAAAGACAGTGATTATACAGGAAAACCAGTTAAAAGTTTCAGGCACATTATTGTTTAGCCAAACTAAGAAGAATCTATACTGGTATGATTTTTATTAGCAGGAAACAATCAGAAACTCCTAAAGCCTCACCAATTCAGCTACTGTAGAATCATAGAATATCCTGAGTTGGAAGGGACCCACACAGATCTATCTCCTTAAATAGTTTTCCAGGAGGGATGCCCTGACAAAAATATTCAGCAGCAGAGGACAAATGCAGAGGACAATGCATTTATCCCTCTATTCTGTGTTCTCTCAAACACAGCACACAGAATTGTGAGTGTATAAACCAGACTTCTATTTCCAGTAGGTAGCCAGGGAAATGCAGCAGACAAACTGTAGTCCTCACCTGATTTTCAAGCTCAGCAGAGTTATCAGATGACAGCTCTTCAACATAATTAGATGGAAAATAATGTTGGACTTTATCTCCATAATCCCCCTTCCACCTGAATTTAAGTGGAAAAGTAGAGAGAATGAAAAAAAAAAAGAATAGTTAAAGAGCTGCAACAGGCCATTAATGAAGCAATAATCCCCAAGAAATTGGTCATTAATACCCCATACTAGATTGTCTAGCCAGCTATCACCAAAATATAAATGATGAAGTAGCTAAAAGCTCCAACAAAGTGATCATTAACTGTGGTAACAGATGATTTCAGAGGGATTACAGTTACTGTAAACTGCAATTAATGACTTAAGAGGCTTTTTCCCCCTCCAGTACTAAAAATACTATTATGTGGTTGATTACCCTGTAGAAACTACAGGGAAACATTAGATTCCCAAGCTTTCCAAGCAATTTACGAGCCAGCTGAAAAAGAAAACCTGTTATGAAAGGAGACTGTACAGAGAACTGGAAAAGGTGGGTGTGATTCCTGAGAAATGTTCAGCAGAGCAAGGACAGAAACAGCAATGATTGCAGTGGCCAGAGATGTGTGACTTCCTAGAATACAAAAATGTTTGGGAAGGATGAATGTAGTAAGGGAAAAATACTGGATGTACTGGGCTGTGGAGGTTCTGCAGGCTGAGGTCATTTCTGTGGGATAGAAGAATAGAAAAAATATGAAAGGAGACTTGAAGATGAGGTTGTGTTGGGTTGGTTTTAATACACTGGCATTAAGATTATAAAGCCACAGCTAATAAGCAGCAGTCAGACAACAGGCAGTTTTTAAAAACCACTACTCAAAGCTCATTTTTAGCTCCATCTAGTAAGCCACCAGAAGTTCTCCCATGAGGAATCTTTGTCCTTACCAGCCTCCAGTTTCCTTTGTGACATTATGAATTAAAGCTCCTCGAGAGAAGCTCAATTCATCACTCCTTTTGGCTCTGTAGTCATACAAGGCTTTCACTGTTCTCTGAGGCTTTAAGAGAAACAGAGCAAAAGGGTCATCTGGGGGCACAGGTCATAAAATAATCAATAATGCAATCTTAAAAAAAAAAACTGGGGGATTGGATTATTTTTTGTTGTTGTTATGAAGCTTAGAAAACAAAATACTGAAGTTCCAGAGTGACATCTGTTGGTGGAAGCAAGTGATGCTACTTTGTTATTCTTCAAGTAACAGCTTGGGGAAAAAAAAAAAGAAGAAAAAAAATCTTTTATGTCTGCTGCAACATAAAAATAAAAATTTAAAAAAAAAACACAAAGTGAAATATCAATCCTCTATTTTTATTACATGTATTCATAAGCATTTGGAGTTTGCAGGCTTAGATGTCTACAAAACATCCAACCACACCACAAAACAACCATCCAAACCACACCAGCTATCCTGCTGGTCACATTTCCTTTAGGAAGACATGCAGTTTTAGCAGGATGAGTTTAACCTTTATCTTGAATTTACTACTACCCAAATTCTTCAACAGCAATGCAAATTCATTGACCAAAAAGACTAAAACAAATTACAAAATTTACAAGCAGGTGATTTTTATGAGAATTTGCAAGTAGTCAGACACTAGCAAGAATTACAGAATTAATGTTTGCTGTGCCACTTGTTTTTAAAACTGTATATATATCTTAAAAGAAGACAAACTTTAATAACTCATTAATAGACCAATGGCACCATTTTTATATAGAAAGCACACAAATAAACTGCATTTATTTGTGCATGCAGACCACATTTGCTAATGGAACAAGTGTGTACACATACCCAGGAACAAAAAATGGAGTTTACATGTTGTACTTTCTTTCCATGAAGATGTGGCCTTCTCAAATTGGACCTTCTCACAGGTACTTAATTTGGGGCACACCTGCATAAGCATGCACAGCAAAACAAATCCACAGACACAAATGCTCAGTCTGAATAAATCAGTAGAGGATTTGCACACAAGAAAACGTGTGGGCACAAATTTCAAAGAGAGGCTAGGAAAAAGTCACACCCTTTAAATTTCTGCTGTCCAGTCCCCCATAGATCAAGCAGCCTGATGCTTTCAATTCTCTTTTTTATCACTGCTAACAGGAAACCAACAAGTCTAATTTTCAGAAGTCTGCAGTAAGTGTGAATATCTCTCTTTAAGCATACCACTGTGGGGGTGATTTCACTGGGTTCCACATACATCTTGACTTCATAGAGGGCATTAATATCCTTTTCCTAAAAACAAGAAGAAAAAAAAACAATGAGGTTTCAGGAATAAAAAATTATAAAAGTACTTAATGTTTACAGAATATTCATTTCTGAAAACAGCTTTCTGACAACACACAGGCAAACTGGAGGGAAGCCAAACATCTCTGTTTTGCTCATTTCTGTAGCTGAACATGAGTTTGTTATTTAATCTGTCTATGCCTCAGTTTAATGAACAGTAAAACCCAATGACACAGCAGTACCTCACAAAGGTGTCTCTTAATCAAATGGCTTTTCATTTGTGAGCACCCTTCTATGTGCAAGCAGAAAAGAAATACCTACACTTAGGATTCCTGTGTTACTATACTTTAGTACCAGTATTGGTTTCATCATTAGATAAAAAGTTCTAGAACACCATACACAGTCATATTTTTCATTTTATTCTCTCCTTGTGATTCCATTTGAACCCAGTCCTAAGATACAGAACCTTTGCTATAGGCAACATTATAAAAAATCCTGAGATCTAAAATCTTTTCAGTCCCTTTTAGTCTCCCCAGAAGAAACAAAATCCCCAGGTTTTTATTTCCTCAGACGTGCCAGATGTGGTTTCCTGCAGCTTCTAACAGACATATATTTGAAAGGTGAAGACAGCACCTCAGGCTTTCTAAAAGCCAGTTACCTCAGCAAAACTCTCTCAAAATGAAACACATCCATCCAGAGAGTAGACCTTTATCCTCAGCTAATTAGCCACACTCCTAGTTTAGTCAATGGATAGAGACAAGTATCTCCTGGGGAAATTTCCTCATGCTTATCTCAGAGAGTGAGCCTTCAGAGGTACCTGTTACCACAGAAGGCAGTAGGACACTGTCCCTCAAACCTGCACAGCCCATCCAGCACAGCAGAATATTTTTTTTCTCTGCTTAGCAACCGGCATCTGCATGATCATTTTAAGATCTCTGTGCACTTCAGCAAAAGAAGACAGAGCCACCTGTAGGCAAGGCTATTATCAAAAACTCATTTTAGTAGGGCAACCATCCCCCACTACACAGAAGGGCTTCTCTAACCAAATCCTGGGTAAGGCATGCGTTTACCCGTAATCAAAGATGAAGCTTTCCCTCACATATCTCAAAAGCTTTGTGAGAGAAGTCAGTATATCCTTCTCAAGTTTCCCCAGAGATCTTCTACCAGAGAGGTGTCTTGGGTTACATGAAGGTGTAACCAAAGGAATGTATTCTATCACCATCTCCATCACCTCTGGATGAGCTGTTAACAACAGGTTGCTCACAACAGCTGGCCACTGCACACCACACCCTCTGAGAAGGAGCAGCCATTGCGTGGGGGGTATCTCCTGTCATGGCCCATCAAGGCCACCTGGAATGATTCCTAAATGACATCTCCCACTGTGATATGCCCTGCCCCGAGGGGAAGGACTGAACCAGCCCTACCTGTATAAAAGGGGGCTGGGGACACCCCACAGGACATCACTTCCACTGGACTCCTAGAGGAGGGGAACTTCACCACTGGACGTCCAGAGACGAACCGGACTTTCCCTCAGGATCATCACTCCAACAGGACTACAGTCACTATTTAATTGGACTGCTAGCACCACCCAGACCAACAGGGTGTCAGGTTGTATTCTGACCTTGTCAGTTTAGGCTGGTGTTTCTGTATTACTGCCTTTATTTTAATTTCTCCTATTAAATTGTAGTTCTGACTCGGAATCTCTCACATGTGGGGTTAAATCCTCCGCTGGATTGTTTCCGAACTAGCACAGAGCCCAGCCCAAGTGCATCCCCTACCGTGCTGTAGCGCTCCAGCAGCTCCTCCGTCACTGGGTAGCGCAGCTTCATCTTCCTGTACAGGGGGTGCTTCTCGTAGTAGGTCACCAGCTCCACCAGGCTCTCGAAGTAGGCCGAGGTGCCCAGCACAAAGTGCCGCCCTTCCTGCAGGATTCGGAAGTGCTTCACCTTCCCCTCCGCCCTGCAGGACAAGGGCAGGGCTGTCAGAGCTGTGGCCGTTCCCAGGGAGAGCCCCAGGGCTGTGAACTGCACCAAAGCTGCTGTCGTGGTTTGAGAAGTTTGGGGGGTCTAGCTTTTTGGGTGTGGTAGGGGCCAAAAGATGGCTCCTGTAAGGAGCTTCCAGAAGCTCCCACAGCTGTCCAGTCAGGGCCTGTCTCTGATGGCTCCTGGAAGATTGATGTGCTGTTTTCCACAGTTGGGCCAATTAGGAAGGACAGAAACGCCTCTGCGACAGTACATTTAAGAAGCAATCTCTGTAGTACGCACGCGCGCGCCATGTAACCCTGTAGTCATGTAGGAAGTAGATTAGGCAGGGGAGAAGGAGTACAGCAAATAACTAGGGAAAATAAGTGAAACATCAGATATGAAAGCCAGCAAATGATGCCAGTCTGCCAAAGAAGAGAAGCAATGGAGGAGGAGGTTCCTGCAGCATCGGAACTGATACATCTNTCCTTTTACTCTGTAATAAATTCACTTTATCATTTAAAAGCTCTGACCTTGTCTCAGCCTGACTTTGCTCCTCTACCAGCATTTCTTATCATGGGTTTAGTAACACAGTTCAATTCGGAAAGGAGGAAAAAAGCAGTCTTAGTGGGGCCTTAGCCGTTTTGGCCGGGGCTAAACCACTACAGCTGCTTTGTGCACCTTAACCATGTGAAATAACTTCTCCATCTTTCATTCAATTGTTGTGATTATTATAATCCTTTTGATAACTACAGAAATCCATTTTTAAAGAAGGAAAAAACGTCTTGTGTTTGAATACGAGGTTTGTGTTTGCACTGATAACAGTAAAACTATCCACTGACAACCATCCCACCCACAAAGATCCCCTACACCCTTTTCAAGCTGCTGAAGTTTTGGTACTTCTTGGTTTCCCCATTGTGAAATGGTTTTATTGAGATGCTGCAGCTCCAGTTATTTCAATATCCACCTTGGTAACAGCAGAAAGCTCCAGCCCAAAGGGAGAATTTTGGACACCTTCAATACACAGTAAGGCATGTAAGTAAGCAATTTTAGATGATGCTAAATTATGCATTTTCAGAGAAGCACAATTTGATCTGAAGGCATGATGGAGAACACCACAATTCTCTACATTTTATTCATGTTTTTACAAGAACCACAAAACTATTCAAAACTATTTTCCCTGGCAAGAAGAGCCAACAATTTCACTTTGACATTTCTTTTCATTTATAGGAGAGGTCAGGATTTCTAGGGGTAAGGACATAAAAGCACTGATGAACCTGCACTGAAGGGAACTTCAAAATAACACCCTTTAGCAAAGATTGTCAAGGAATGGAAGAAGGGCCATGCATAGTTCTGAATGGGCAGAAAGGAGCAGCTGGTGCTCAAACAACCTTTATAAAAGCATAAAGGTTTAGGCCAGTCACTACTTGACTCCTGTACACATTCTCATACATGGACCTCCTGCACAAATCAACCACATTAATTATTCAAAGTTTGAAAGCAAGAATCTAAAAAAAGGTGAAAGCATTACTCTAAAAAGACCACTATTTTTTAAATAAGAAAAAAATAGAATATTGTTGGGTTACTGGGTAAGGTAGTAGTGTCTGTCTTTTCTTACCTGAAAGTCATGGCAAACGAATCAGATTCATCTCTCTTTCTAATGAGGAAGGCTCCGTCTCGAGGAATTCTCATGAGCATGTCTTCTGCCTCACCCCGACTCAAGTTGCTGTAGTACCAGCTGCAACAGTTAAAAACCAGAATGGACAAAGCATTACAAGCCTTGTCAAATATCATTCATGAAGAATAACAGACACTGTTATTAACAACAGAGTTTCAAACACTGTAAGAAAAATTATGCATTAGATTTTCCCCATCTTGGCACCTATGACAGCAGTTTATTACAAAATATTGTAAGACAGCAGTTTATTTTGGATGAAAGCATCAAGAATATATCAGAACACTTTGTCTGAAATCATAAAACATAAATCTGCATTTGTTCCTGAAACAAAGACACTGGATAATGCTTTTAGTCTGCCAGTCAGTTTTCAGTAGTTTATTCAATTTTGACACAGTAGATTTAAGGTAAAGCCTAAACAGAGAAAGAAAAACACCAGGCATTTGAATTTTTATTCAGAGCTTGATTTTATCTTCCACCATGGGGATGGACCTATCTTGGATCCATTGTGCCTTCAGTGAAGCTGTGGCCACTTGTACTGGCAGTGTATCTCCAGCTTATGCAGAAAGGCAGGAAAGTCTAACCCTTAAATTTTGCCTTCCCCTCTCACTGGCTTCCAAAGTCATCTGTGGATGGTCAGTGACTCCCAGATCCCAGGGGGCAAAAAAGGTTTCAAGTCACAGATCAGTATTTTACATGCAAAAGAGATTTACTTTTGCTCACTGCAAAGAAAACAGAACAAAGGGCAGTGACTACAGTGTTCTGCCAACAAACAAGAGCAAGCTCTGCCCAGGATCTATGGCAGGCAGATACCAGCTGGAAATAAACCCTGTGCTTAGTTCCTATCACACGGGGTGAAGTCAGCCCAGTCAACTCTGACACGGGTGAGGTGGAGGGCGGGATTTCAACAACGTAACTGCTTGGCCCCACTGCCCCAGTAACAGATTTCCAGATGGCACAGACCATGACCACTTAGTTGCCAAACCACAGCCAACTACTAAATATGTAATCCAACCCACTGGGTGTTGTAAAACACTGAGCAGATAAAGTAGGAATTGGCACATTTCCACAGCACGACAGTTCTCACTGATTTTCCCAGTTGCTGCTAGGAAATTGCTTTCCCAGCCACCACTCTGTGTTATACCAGCTTCTCACAAAGCCACTGGTCCTACTCAGCATCTTTCTGGGATGCCCATTCCTCCAACTTCCATGGACAAGCAACACCAAAATGTGCTCCTGAACCCAGGGAATTTTCTGTGCAAAACTCCAAGCCCACCTAAAGCAAGGCAAGGACACTGACACAGCAGCAGTGCTTGCCCTCTGCTGTACGTACTCTTTGCTCTCGTGAGGGCTGGGGTTGGGCACAGCCTCCGTCAGGCGCAGCTCAAATTCAGCACATCTCAAGTGGGCCTCCTTGTAGTGTTGGATGAGATCATAGATGCTGTCAAAGGTGAGGTTGTCTGTCAGGTAATATTTCACAGTGTCCCCATCACTTGTGGAACGGATCCGGCAGTGCTGGACTCTGCCCGACCTCCTGAAGGAGTGGAGGAGGCATAAGGGAAATAAAGGTTTTAGAAGAGATTTTCTTCTTTGGAAGCAGTTTATTTCTTCTTTTCCCCACCCATTCCTGGTCAACTACTTGGTAAGTTTGTGAAGAGGCAAGAAATCTGTGTCATTTGTAGAACAATCAAAGTAACAACAGCAACAAAAATCCTGGCAAGGGAGATTACAGAACCAAAAATAACAGTTTTCAACTGACAACGGTTTAAAATAAACTTATTCTGCAAAATTTGCTCTGACAGCTCTCTGGGTCAGAAATTCATCTGACACTTTCTTATAATGTCCCAACCAGAAGAAAAAAGAGAAAATCAAACCCAGACTGTCAAAAACCCCCCCCAAAAACCAAAACGCCACCACCAAAAAAACAATCAGGCAAAAAAAACCAAACCAACCAACCAAAAAAAACACACCCAAAAAAACTCCACCCAAAAAACCAAAGAAAAAATCCCCTGAAAATTATTTATGATTTTCCTTCCAAAGGATCCTCACACTGAAAAGATCAATCTCTGCTAACAAAGGTACACTCTTGAGACTACCTTTTCAGAGTAGCAATTCATCCCTAAATTAAAAGACCTAACTTTGGCCCAGTCATTGAGGAAATAATAAATCCTGTATGCTGCCAGAACACTAGAAAAGTTGAGGGGGCGAATCAAACTGGTCATTCCTCTCCTGACAACTCTGCCAAAATGCACTACCCTACAGTGAAGTCTAATTTAGAAAGTAATCTTTCACAATCCCATAAATAACATTCTAGTGTTATTCCTATTTCTTCTCAGCTACAAAAGTATAAATGCATATTGGAAAAATACACACATTTTTGTGCAATGCCATAAAACAAATAAATCCCACAGTAAGTTTGTGTGACAATGACCATACCAGAATGACAAGGTGTAATCATCAGGGAAAGCTTCACTTTCCCTAACCAGGAATGTCCCATCCTTGCCACCCATTTCAGCACAATATTCCTGGAGCAGTTTCTCAGCAGTTGTTCTCCCCCCTTTCATTTTCCCATGGAACCATTTCTCTTTTAGGTGCAGCTCAGTGCGTTTCACCTCCTAGACCAGAAAACAAGACTTGTTTTATAGCGCATTTCTGATTTTATGATTTTGAAACAGTGATATAACAATCTGCTACTTCAGGATTTCAGCTCTTCCTAGGCATGAGCTCTCCAGCCAATTACCTTTACAGTTACCCTGCTTTACCATTCACAACAGCCAAGTAACAGTGTTAGTAACACAACAAACATCAGTTCATTCTGCTTAGTTTGAGAGTAGCAGTAATACTGAGAGGATTCAGTCAGTGCACACATCAGCATTAGCATAAGTACTGAAGTTATATTTCACTGTCTTTATATTCCTCTTTGCAAGTCCTCAATTAACTAAGGGAAAAAGTTATTTTATTAAAAATAACATTAACTGGAGTTAACCTTGGCAAAGACCCTTTTTAAAATGTTGTATCTCCAGACTTGTTATATGATATGGACCTCTACAGTTTCACTAAAAAATACACATCTGTAGACATTAAATAATCTGAAATAATAAAAAGAACATGCTTAAACAACAAAACACAGCCATCACCTTTGATGAATCTTCATCAGCATTCGGTTCTATATCATCACTGAAGGAAAGCTTTTCATCAGCAATAGCACAGTAGTGCCGAGTCCATTTCTGAAAGTTGAGAGACATTAAAACCTTTAACAGAGAAACTCACTAACCACAAGCTCAAAACAAGGTGCAGCAATAAACAAAATACCTTCTTCCCCTTGCCCACAGCTGTTCAACTGACAATATTACTTACAAAAGTATTAAGAAAATTCATGTAAATTTTCAGTACAGAACTGAGTAACGAACTGTAGCAGATGTCACAGAAATGATACCTGTTCTATTGTGTCCCACATGTAAAGTTCTCCTTGTTGCTTCTTTTCTTCTTTCTTATCTTCCAAGTTCACATCAATGTCTCCCTTTGGCCCCAATTTTTTGTGCTTAAAAACAAAAAAAAAAAAACCCACCACATTCATAGACTCAGAAAGAATCACACACAAAATTGGTCATAAGGTTTTAGCACACTCATTGCTATTGGAAGTATCTCCCTCCATTGCACAGCCACCCTTTGTCATTATCATAACAGCAGCTGTTCCACAAGGAACAACAGGGCTGGAACTTCTTTCTTTAAAATTTAGATCCCATAACAAAGGTTAGAAAAAACTAGGAGAGGTATCATTGAAGCAGTGAAGAAACAAGTACTTTGATAAGATCTCACCATTCTTTAGAGAACAGAAAACGTGAAGTGACACATACAAAAACATAAGGATAAACAAGAATCCTTCTGCAGAAAGCAGGTCATAAGGAATAAAGATCAAAACAAAAGGAAAATAGAAGGAATTAAAATGAATGGGGAATTCACTCTGTTACAAGAAAAATTAGTACAAGGGAGATCTTTTCTAAAAAAGGGGTCAAGTTCTACTTTCTTGAGAGTGCTCACAAAATACTGTCTCAAGGGGTCACAGGCAATATCAATTACTTAACTGCAGCTAATGATAGGATTAATCACCTCATACCTAGACCTCAAGCACACTCAGATACACACAGCCTAGTCTTGGCAGATTTCGATTTGACAGGCCTATCTCAAAAATCTCACAGGCCAGTGAAGTAGGAGTTGCCTCTGACTGTTTACTGACAACATTTTCCACAGAAAAGCCAAACAACACAACCCGCTCACTGGCAGGTGCTGATCTATTTAAAGACTTTTCAATGTTCTTTTAGACAGCAGAGTGATATGGATGTTCTCCTGTGCACACTCATAGTAGTTTGTAATTCCTTTAAATCAGATCTGTCATGTTACCAATCATGTGGCTATGCAAGCCCCCTCTGTGCTCTGTAAGAAAACAACAGACAGTCTGGAGAGAACAAAAAAAACCCAAAAAAAACCCCAAAAAACCAAAGAACTTAGGCACAGAACTTTTGCAGCTTATAGTGGGGTTCTATTATTTCCAATCTTACACTCAAGAGATGGATTTTTATACCTATGCCCTTATTTCTTCCATTCAGATGTTTAATACATAGAATGCAGTACTGCTACAAGAGCAAGAAAACAAGCACGGACAGAGGGATTATTATTTTACTAAAGAGCTCACGAGCAGCCCTCAGATTCTTCACCAGATTTTGCCTTTCAAAAAGTTCTGCCGCAGTTTCAGTCTGAGAAATCTCCTTTTGGTGATGCTGTTGTTGCACAACAGTGGTGATAAAGCACCTGCACTGCCCAAAAGGCACGACACTTACAGGGACTGCCTGCTCAGAGCAGCACCTCTGTGTTTCACAAGTGGCTCACTAAGCTGTGTATTCAATCACACTGAGTCAGCAAACACTCCTCAGTTTGTGCAATCCTGACAACTTTGGTGTGCAGCCACAAGAGATCTGGGTTTCACTGGAACGAAAGGCAGCCTTTGAAAAAAAAAATAGTAATACTAATCTATCTTTTTATTCAAGAACATACTTTATCATTTTTAAGCAGGCCACATGGTATAAAATGTTTATGATGGACATCTGCAGCAGTGAATCCTTGCTGAAATTTAGCAGTGACATTTCAGAAGCTGGAAGACTTTTAGAAAAGAGCTGACATTTGACCTGGCACTTGAACTGCCAACACTTACTCCAAAGAAAACCAAGAGCAAGCACCTTAATATGGAGTTTTACAGAACACTGTATATTAGTGCAAACTGTAACTAGTACACACTTCAAGCAGGGGGTTTCTTGTCTCTCAGCAGAAACCAGTCTGTGAAGTCAAAACCAGTATTCCTGTTTCCTGCCCTTGTTCTCCTATTTTATCTCCCAGCACACAAAGCAAGCCTACCTTGATGATGATTTTTTCTTTCAGCTGGGTTGGTGATGGGAGCTGATCTGCACTGGCTTCAACAGGCTTCATTAAAAGCTGATCCCCAAACACCTCCTTGAACACTTTGGCCATGTGTCGCTGCTGCTCCACACTGCAGTGCTCTTCAATTGACAGGATCACCGGGTATCTTTGGTGGACAAAATCAAGGTGAAGGAAGACAGTTTATTTTTGCTACAGCTGCCAAGGCAAGGAAAATAACAGTCTCCTTCAGCCCCCAGATGAAAGAAAACATTTAGAGGAAACAAGAAGACAAAAGAAAGAAATAGACACAACAAATAGTAACAGATGTGCAATCAGAGTCACTAAGGTCAGAAGGGACCTGTGGAGGCCCATCTAGTCCAAACCCTTTCTTTGGGAAAGCCCAATTCCTAGATTAGATCAGCTTGTTCAGAACTGTATCCAGCCAAGATCTGAATGTCCACAAGGACAAAGATTCTCTCCAAGCTTTTTGGGCACAGTTTCAGTGCTAAAGCACCATTATGAGAAAATTTGTTTCTCCTCTCCTCAAAATCATGTCTTTTTACTTTCTCATGTACTCTGAGTTTGAAACCATAATGCATCCAGTATTATGGTTGTCACTAACACAGTGTTCCTCTGCAGACACTGATCCACATGAGAAAATACTGCCTCTCTGTGTCTAACTGGTAACATGGAAAAACAGGATACTGACACCTTGATTTCCTTCCCAATTTTGGGGTCATATTTTTCATGTTAAGGACATTTCAGCACAAGCTATAGAAGAGCAAAGATGTAGATTTAAACCCATGTTACCAGTTCAGGAGACATGCTATGAGTTCTACATCTTCTCAGCTAAGACCTCCCCTACAACACAAACATCTGATAGACATATGATTTGTCAACTGTACTATTTTATTAATTTTTTTTTTAAAAATTAAGGCAAACGATTAAGTATTTGAAGTTTCATTCTCAATTTAATAAAAGAAGACCCAAATAAGGAGCTGGAAACCACTTTAGGGTACTCACTATCTTCCTTAACAACAAAAGGTTATGAACTGGGATTTTGTTAAAAACTGCATCTATTGAAGACCCACACGTGGCAATAATGAAGACTACTGGAATGCCATTATTCTCCAAGTACTTTTTGCTCTAGATTATTAAATTAAATTAATTACTAAATTAAGTTCAGACAGGTCTAACCATATGAGAACAGGCTGAAGGAAAATAAAACAAAGCTTACTCAGATGTCACAAAGGCGTGTTCTTTGATTGCCTGTACTACATCATCAAATTTGATCTTTGTTGTCCGTGTCCATCCATGGTAAATGATGGGTTTCCCATCAGGACCATCCCAGCAATCCACTAGGAAACACAAGCAATGGAAAATGTAAGAAATCAAGCAGTTCCTTAAATGACTCTAGTAGAAAGAATGCATCCAAAATGTCACTGTTTTATACATGGATTCATAGACTTTAATGTTCTAATAAAATATTCTATCAGATCAATTTATGTCTCTCACAGAACAAGACAAATAAAATACATTATAACATCTTCCCAAAGCAATCTGGAAATAAGATATTCAGGCAACTATAATGTCAGTCTACTCGTTTACAGTTATTTTCCAGGGATAAATACACTCCAGCAAGTGACAAGTTGAGAGCTTCTGTCTTTTGTTGATTTTAACCCTAAAACTCTATTTTGAGACACATTTTGCATTAGTTAAATAAATAACATGAAATTAAAATGAAACTTCTCAATAAAGAACACAAGAACAGGGCTGAAGACACGTACACAATCAATGGAGAACAAATGTACAAAGACATCAACTGATTTACAAGCCAGTTAAACAGGATGACAAAAGGCACCACATCCCAAAAAAAATCTGTGCCTTAGGCTTGTCTGTATTACATTGAAGGCAAATAAACTATCTATCCATGCTACACAAGTACTCCAGTTTAAACCCTAAGCTTTCCTATACATCCAAGATTGAAATTTTGGTGTACAGTGAAAGGAGATTTAGGAAGACTTTCTTAAAACTCCAAGGGAACAAGAATCAGAGGAAGTGAATGGAGCATTGGCGAGACATAAGAAAAACAATTTAAGGAATCAATGTTTTTTATATGACTAACTTCAAATTCAGAAAACAAACAGTTCTTGATTTCAGTTCTTTTTTCTTTCTTGGCAAACAGGGGAAACCACTTGTATAGGCAACATGTTACAAACCACTCCCCAAGCTCTCTACTCACACTCAATACATCGACATCCCATCCTGAGGCACCTGATGTAAGCTTCTGTGGAGGATTCACTGCGAAGCTGGTCTCCTGTCAGGTATCTAAGGAGTAAAAGGAAATGTTAAAAGACAAGGAGTCAATTTGAACCAGTTCTCACTCTCTAATTGGGTGACATTTTGCCCCCATCAAGGAGAATGTATGTCAATTTTTTTATTGTTGTTTTGTTGTTGTTTAGGGATTTTTTTTCTTCTGATGGAAGACCCAGACTTTGCTGAACCTGATGCTATCAGATTTTTGAATGGACCAAACTATAGGTTAAAGCCTATAAACTTTAAACTTAAAGGTTAAACAGCACCCAACTCCAACTGACATACTTCTAGAGAGCAAATCATGGTATCTGAAACTCACCTAAACCTCAACATGCTCAGGCATGTTGTGGCAACATATTTAGACTGGTATCACACCTCATACTTCAAAATATACCTGTATGCTATATCCATACCCATTTTATTGCATTTCCTGCAATATTTTATTTGTTCATCCCTCCTCCCTCTCTTTACACCTTTTTTTCCATTACAGTGTTGGACAAGCAAATTCCCTTCATGTGAGACAGTTCAAAATCATTCTCACATTGCACAATTAATGAATTCTGACATGAGCTCAGTGAGGTTGTTGGTGCTTGGAAAAATGAAAGCTGCTTCAGTAACTTAAATTTCTGAAAGCAGAGAGACTTTCAGAACAGTTTCAACTCAATACTTTTTATTTTTGTAATAGGATTTGAGCTTTCTGGCAGCTGAGCTAGGTTATATCTCAAAATCTCTAAGATGTTATGGGAAGGGGGAAAAGGAGTCCCAGAAACACTATTTGCCACATTTATACCAGACTGCAGGAGGGTTTCACACATGCACACAGCACATTTCTGGCACAATTTCCTGTTTCTCTTACATGTGCTACATTTGTTTCAACAGGGATAGACAATGGGTAACTTACGTGTTATGAGAGGAAGAAATCCAGTAGTGGGATAAAGGATTATTCATATCCTGCACATCTATTGAATCATATTTCTCATCCCAAATACTGTTTTCTTTTGCAAAAAGGTAAGCAAGGAACTACAACACAAAAAGAGAGACTGAATTCAAGTGTTTTTACCATCTGACAATAAAAGAAACCCAGCAACATAGCAAGAGAGGCCTGAAGGACCTGCCACCCAGTGAAAATGCTTTGAAAGAAAAGAAGTTTATGAGAACTACTACACAGTACCATTATCTCACCTCATCAACAAAGAGGAAAGGTTCAGCAGTTTCTCTCATAGTGTCGTCAATAAACTTTGTCATTCGTTCTCGGACTTTACTGAGATCTTGTGCCCAAGATTCCTTCAGATAATAACAATACAGTAGAAAAAATACTTTAGAAGTGGTGTTATTCAATATAAAAATCAAACAAGGAACAGAGAGATCTACAGATGTGATTTACTTCTTTCCCATCAGCCTTGTTTACTGGCAACATATTTTATTGTAGCCACCTATCTTAAGAGTTTCCCTTATGATGTGTAAGGGGGGAAAGTTTGACCTCCAAGTAAGTACTTTTATGCAGATTGGAGGTCCAGAAGATACACACTACATAAGTACATATATGCACTGACAGGCAGAAAAAGTCTGGCCTCCTTGGATATGCCTTAACTATAATCTCTCTCATTTCTAAGTGTAATCTGAACATCCTTTGAACACAGTGAAATTGGGAGAAAAAGAAAGTAGCAAGCTTATACAGGAAGTGTAGGTCTCACTTTTCAATCACATTTGCAAACCTGGAGCTCAGCAGTGCCTAGCAAATGCTGCAGTTTTTCCCATGGAGTCCTTGCTACATAACATTATAGCTGTTCATGAAGACACAGCTCCAGTCCCTGCCTCCATCCTTATCTGCTTGCTGGCACAGAACATCTAACTGGCTCCACTCATTAGAAAATTACTTTTGACTGGAATGCAGGCAGGCAGCTCTGTGAGAGCTGCTGAAATGAGGCCACGGCCAAGGCACTACCCCAATGCACCTCTGGTGACAGCTGTAAGCAGGCCAGGCATTCATCTCTGACACACACCCAGCGCTTACTGCTAACCTTGTCTGTTTATCTACATGACTAAGTGGAGGCTTGTTAAAATCTTATTTACTTTGTCCTCCCTCTTGTCCTCTGGTGCACCTTCAGAGGCTTTATAGAGATGAAAAATAATAGTTCTTGTGGACTTCGGTGGCAACAAAGCAGAAATCTTTCCAAGGCCCAGTATTACAGTGACATCAATCATATTCTACAACACTTCACATTTCTTTTTAATGAGCACAGAGTTCTGTGATACAACCTCAAGAAAAAGAGCTCAGTATTTCTGTAACCTTCCCACCTGCTGCTCGTGTAGCAGGAATCTCTGAAAGTCATGAAGGTGAACTGCAGAAGCATCTGGACGGTCAGTATTTCTTTAAAAAAAGAAAGGGAAAGTGAAGCTAAAGAAATCAGAGAGTGTGATCAGATGTTACAGCAGAAGATGACATGGATTTGTATCTTGGATTTACAGGATAAATTTGCTGCCAAGAAACCTTTTATAACTTCAATGGAATTTAGAATAGGCTTGTAACATTGTATTATCCAATTAGTGTATTTTGAGCCTCCTGGATTCCTGATGTAGTTTTAAGAATAATTCATTGGGAAAAGCACCAAATCTGTTCTCATTGCTTTGTAGCAAATGAGCTGCATTAACTTGACAGGGATTTTGGTAAGTTTAGTTGAGGCACATGGAGAAACTTCTTTTAAATTATCACAGAGCCACACCTCCACAAATAATTCCTTCTGTGTAATATTTAGATGAACTACTGTGATAGACCAAGATCTTCTGAAAAAGGAGGCAAGGTGCAGCTGCACCAAGGAAAAGTGGCATAACTGATTTGTCTTTTCAAGTCACAAACACAGCAGTATCTGGTGCCAGGAAGGTGGTTATAAATCTGTGCTTTTAGGCCGTCTCACACGGCTTTATTCACATGACATGACCGAAGGCTAAGGAAATATTCAGTACACTCAGAGCAAACTTTTTAAGTTACTTCCTCAATCTGTTAGTGAAATATTCAAAACCAGGATAAACTGGTTTAATTCACAGTCAAAGGGTTAGCAATGCTTGTGACCTCCTCCTTCATGCTGTACACATCTGACTTAAATTTTCAAGTCCATCAAGTGAAAGATGCAGAAACCATCACTATCAACCTTCTGCTCAGGTACAGGCAAAGCCTGTGCACCACACCACTCTCCAGACTGAAGTCAAAATTTTTGCATCAAATTATCCTTTCATAGATCTGTTCAGCTCTTCATAAAATGAGAGGACAGGCAACTTCAGTTGAAGTCCACACCATTTTTGTAGTCAGAAAGTAAAAAACAATCATCGAATTATATTCAGGACCTACTTGCAATGTAAGTTCACCATTCTGGATGCAAAAATATTTATGATTTATTTTCACTTACTAAAGCATCAAAACAAAAAAAACCTACAATGATGTAATTAAAAAGCAATCCTGCAGCACTACAACCATATGGAAATGTGGAAAAATAATACAAATGAAGTGTCTCACCCAAGAATGAAAACAGAGGAATCCTTTTTGAATTCATCAAGAATCTTGAAACAAACAAACAAAAAACAAACAAACAAAAAACAACAGACATAAAAAAAAGGAAAAAAATATATATCATAAAAGAACATGCCATTTTCTATGTAAGTCCATCTAATAATGTCCATTGGTTTGGGAAGGGGAAATAAATGCCTGTCTGCTCTAGAGAAGTTGCATAGAAGTTGGCAAGACACATTTTTAAGAAGAAACATACTGCCAAGGCTGGCAACTGCACTTCAGGCCTTTCAGTGTGAACACAATTCTCAGGCAAAATACTTGCTTTGATAGAGCACCTTATATACACAGTCAAATTTCTGGGGAGCTTTTACTGTTTGATATCCCAGAAAAACTGGAATTAAGTATCATCCATCACATTTATTCAAGTGAATGTAAAATCTAAATTGCTTCTAGCTTGGCACAGCATCGTTACAGACTGCAGGAAACTCATGAACTGACCCAAAGCACTTGTCAGCAAACTGAGAAGTTTCTTTGCAATGATTCACAGGGGGCAATAACAAGAGCTTAAGGAAGTCAGAGAGTCTCCTTACTTTGCATTTTACTCTTCAGCTTTCTGCTCCAGCTAATTAACAGAACTTTCATGGCCAGAACTAAAACCCTGTCAGTAAATGTATGGGTTTTATCACTTCACCATGATTTCAGCATCACTTTTAAACAGCACAAGCTTTATTGCCAGAAAAACAGCACTGACTTTGACTATGGAAGTTTCTATTTTAGCAACTCCAAAATTAAAGTTGAATGGACAATAAGCACATAGTCAAAGACATTCATGCAAGTAATTTCAAATTATGTGTTTTCACACAGTTTTGAAGGGCTCCTAACTTTCACAGTCACTAAATATATGCAGTTTCCACCAGCTCCATGAATCTGTACAGGGAATACAAGGAAACAGTAGTCAGGCATTTGCCTACTGAAATTAGCTAAAATTTCATTCCACTGCATTTATGCCTCCCAAGGACTGTCTAATGCATGTCTTGCAATGGACTCACCACTGGTAATCTGGAATATAGAATTGCTTCTATCAGTTAGAAAGAGCAGACAAACCTAATGAAAAGACATTCTGCATGCTAAACACACTCACAAAAAAATTCTTCCTAAACTCCCCATTATATCTGGGTCTATCTCTACTACCAATACACAAGAAGCAACTTAATGACTTATTCATCTTCTTATGCCAATTGCTGATAGTGGCTGTTATCTACACATCAAGTACAGCACTACACCCTCTGCTTCAAGAATGAGGAAAAAAGAAAATCAGTAACAAAAAGATCATCAGCTCTCACTCTTTATTCTGATGAAGCAGGTGAACAGTATAGAGACTATTTATTAAAAGCTTACCAATTTCTGTTGTTCAAACATGATTTTCTTGTAGAACACATGAAATTGTTCAAAACTAAGCTCTTCCTTGTGAGCACCTATTTCCTACAACACAAAAAAGAACACAGTGAATTTAGAATTCCCTGAACTGCACTTGCACAGTGAACAAGTTACTCTTTGGTTGCCATCCTCTCATGCATTGTATTCTACTCCAACTTCATTTGTTTTTAACCACTCGGGATTTTTTCAGAATATAAACAAGAAAACAGATGTTGGTTTATGATGTGGTGCTCCTAGCCCCCATCTTTGGCCTTGCATTTTGCACCCTGACCCAATTTCCATGACTTAGAGAGAAGCAGAGCTTCATTTACTCATTGTTAGCTGGAGAAGCAGAAGCAAGAATATCTGGTCTAAGGGTGGAGAGTTGGAAAGCAGGAAAGGGTGGAGATATTTAAGGTTCCTTTAGGAATGGAACAACCTTCAAAAATTATTAATATTGGCATAAGTTGGAGCGAAGAGGTTATTGTTTGATCATATTGGAAAAGAAATTTAAGATAAAATTGATGTAGAAAAAAAAGTAAGATAAAATACTTTTCTATGCACTTGCACAGTACCAGAGCTCAAAATGCAATGTTGGCTTTAGTCAATCATACAATGAAAAGAAGGAGCATTTATGTCTGTTTTTTATAGCCTTAGATATAGGCAAAGCCAAGGTGAGAAATTATTCAATATAATTTATTTAACTGTACATGATTATAACCAAAAATATAGGCAGTATCCTACAAAAAAAAACATTAACACATATCAGATAATCCTAAACACATTTAAGTAATCAGGTAATTACCACAAATTTATCCTTCAAGTACTTCATGCTGCTCACTTTGAAGTTTACTTGGGGAAGGACAGTTTTCAGCTCTCTAAGACTGATACTGGAGAAAAAAAAAAAGAAGGAAAAAAAGATAGCAAAATCACCACAGTTTGTTGTATCTAGTCAGCTACTCACATATTTCTATCAACACAAAAATATGCCTATTGAAACATGTTAGAATGAAAAGAATTGTGTTGCAGAGATACCTATTTCTCTCTCAACAGTTAATCAGATCTAGATGTTCAGCTCAAGCACATGGTCAGATGAACTGCACCCTTTGTTCCACTGTTCCAGCCCCACTGAAACTGGATTATAGACACAGAAAACATCACACAAAGGATGTACCAAACAGATGAGCACAAACAGAAAATAAAAAGCTCTGATTTTCAATACCATTATAACCTTTTGCTCCAGATGTTATTCAGTCTGGTAACATTGATTTGCAGCAGCAAGACTCTTCCCTTCTGCAACATCTGAACATGACCTCATCCTCCTCTCCCAACCAGACTTCCCAGAAAGGATTGCCTTCCAGTTCCATTCACACAGACCTGCTGACCCTTTCAGCAGGGTTTCAGAATGCCCAGTGATACAACACCAACACTTCAAAAAACAAAGTTTTCTAAATAACCACGAGGCATCACGTAAAGAGAACACAGGTACAAGACCTGTGGGTCCTATTGCTGAAGCCCACAAAACATTAATGCAATACCAACAGCATCCAAAAAATAAGACTGAGGTACCCTACCTTGACCTAGAGAGAAAATCATGAGCCATTAAATCTTTGCAAACATGGGGTCAGAACAGAGTGGTTTGGAAGCAACAAAACCAATTAGCACTTAGATGAAAGTAACACTTCTATTCTACAGTGTCCATACAAGCAGCTACCCCACGAGATATTCTCATCTCCATTGTGCAGAGAGGGAAAGAGAAAATCAAGAAGGAACTAAGCCAAAGTCCATGCCCAAACCAGATTAGAACTCAGGAAATTCCTGGCTTTCCGTCTTGTCGCCAGACCTCTGGAAAAAAACACTCTTAGAAGCAAGAACAAGCACTCCATTTGTACCCTGAACACCAAGAACAAGCAATTTCCTCTGGCCAGACAAATGCAAGTGAAAAAAAAGAGCTGGGACTTCATTACCACTGGAAAAAACTCAACCTGTGGGACAGGACTTGCCTGGAAGCCTAACCTTTACAATTAACTTCCCTAGAAACCACAGCTCTAAACACAATGAACCTCAGTCCAAACTCCTTTCCTGAATTTTCTAAAAGCATGAATCATCTAGGAAGAGAAGGAAAAACTGCCCTCTGCACAGTGCAAGTCCCTCTTGGTCCCCACCAAGCTGTTTTGTAGCCATAAAACAAACCTAAAGCAACAAATGAAACCCCTTCAGCAGACACCTACTGGCAGCCACAGCTGCTCCATCCTAACATTTGGTTTTGCTTCAGGAACCCCACAACACATCCCCTTTGCAGGGTTAGTTTCCAAAATACATCAGGAGGTACAAGTCAATATCCAGGAAAGGATGGTACTGTCCCCTTCCCCAGTGTGGCCAGTTTGGGAAGCTCTGAAATGGTGTCTCAGCTCACCCTGCACGGTGCCACGGGCTGGCTGCACCAGGGTGTGATTTCCTGCAACACCAGGCCTCAGGCACACAGTGAGACACCACACTGCACTTTGCTTCTAGGAAAAGGTGTGCATGAGAGGAAAAGCACGTACTTTCTACACTGATTTGCACTGTAGAATAAAAGGCACATTCCAGACAAAGGAAAATTGTGGTAAAGTAATAACACACAGGGGAGGAGGGGTTAACATTCTTCTCAGTGTTGCATGACTTCTGGCTACTCTAAGGAGAGGTATACAGCTGAGTTGATTTTTTTTTTAAATTCTTTGCGTGCAAAAGCCACAAACCCACATCACACATGGACCTAAAAGAAACTACTGAAACTCAAACAGATGAAGCCACACATCACACCGGGAGCTGCAACCCATGGGACTCCTTCCTCCTGAGAAGCAGCAGGTCAGAGGAGATCCTTTGGCTCTGCTCTGTTCAAACACGTGGCAGACACAAGGCCATGGCCAGGCCCATTGGTGGTTCTGCTCTGTCTGTGTCAGAGCCTGGTCACTCCAGTGCAAACACAGCTCAGCAGTGAAGGCAGCCCTGCACATGAGAGCACACAGCAGGTTGTGCAGTCCCAGCAGCTGGGCTCCAACTCGGCTGTGAAAGGGCTAAAGCCTCTATAAAGCAAGCAACCTGATGTACCTGCACAGCTGAGCTCAAGCTCTGTAGTAAGACTGGAAGAAGACATTGCTCATTTTGGCAGAGCTAAAATTTAAAATTTTAAAATTAAAGCTAAAATTTAAAATACTTCATTTTCATCATTTGTTTCAGAATTATACCACGCTCATCAACACGAGTGAGTGCTATGAACACGCTGTGTTTAGCAAAAGGCAAAACTCAAGTTGTTAAAGCAAGGGCAAATGCTATTTGCAGGGGTCTCATATTTCACATTTTGGACACTGAATTATTTCTTTTCATTCCATGTTATAATCTGCAATAAAAGTTCACTAAAAACTGAAATTAAAGTTCACTAAAAACAACCAAACAAAGACAGAGCTGCTTACCTATTTTTTCTAGTTTGATCAACAGAATAGATCTGCTTTCTCAGCCAGCTTGTGGAAAACAGAGGGAAAAGGGAAAAAAAGGTTTAATCTAAGAATAATAAAGAAAATGCAGCCAATGACATTTCAAAATCCATGGACAAAACTCAACCAAAAATACTTAGACGTCTTAAGATACATCTTTTTTTTAGTAAAGCAAAAACACTCCCAGTGCAGCATCTAAGGATTCGGCCAGTTTTTAACCACATTTGTAAATATTGTACTTTTCTGGTGCTCTATACTGCATTTTTAAGTCACATAAACAACACAGGAAGGGGAAGGGTGGGCAGGACAGAAAAGAATGAGTAACCAGAAGCTGTAAAAATATAAGAGGATAAAGTGAGCCAAACCTTTAGCTAATCTAAACTGGAGTAACTCCATAAAGTCAATGATTTATGTGAGATTTATCTTTAAGCTGCTGGCTCAGAAATCTGTTAGATGCATAAAAATCAAAAACTAGAGGGAAGGGAAAGGCATTTAAAGAATTTTAAAGAAAATCCTCATTACAGTGCATGTCAGTTTTAGATGCACAGTAAAATACTACTAGCAGCATCAACAGTAAATATATACACATACACAAGTCTGATCTAAAGGATGAAGGCACTGCTAAGATGATCCTCAGACTCACAGGAATTACTCCTGTTTGACACCATGAATGTCAAAGCCACAATTTGGTCAGGGAGCAAGCGAGGGCACGGGACATCCTCCCAACAGGTAACAGCAGTGACCACAAACAAAAATGCCAGCAGGGATGAAAAGCAACGGGGTATGGAGACACCACTGAAACCTTCCCAACAGAACTGGCAATCTGAGCATCAGCAGTTTCATGTGCAAGATGAAGATTAAGGGTGCAGTTTCAGCATCATATGACTGACATTTGAATTTTCCAAGAAGCCAACACACAAAGATCAGGTGTTCTTGAGATCTCATGAAGAGATTTTATTTTGGGTGCCCAGAACAAGGTAAAATGCAAGTCCACATTCGTGTATGAAGCAGAGCACGTATGCAGCAAAGTAGAAGTAGAGAGAAATTGAGAATTTCCACGTGAGCTTTCAGTACCATACACTTACTGGAGAGTGCTCTTAGTGTAACTGGCAAGCACCACTTGTTGCATCTTAAAAATTTCTTTCATATTTTCCACTTTCCATTCCAAAGAAGCATCCAGACTCACAAAATGAAAATATGTCCACGTACCTCTCTGTGATGGCAGGTGTGGGAGCACTCATGACCTCTTGATACAAGATATTCAAGCCACACAACCATTTATCAGTATCATCTTTAGAGTCAGCTGAAAAAGAAAATATGCTATGATAACATCAAAACAAAATCAACACAAACCCAAGACATAACTTGTTTAGATAAAACCTAATATAAAAAGCTGCTGACTAACCTCCCTCTTTGATAAATCTCATTGCATAGCTCCATGTTGCTACTAATAAAACCAAAAAAAACAGCATAACTTTGGGGGTAGGTAATCTCTCACAAAAAATACCTCATTCTAGAAGGCTGCTTATCAAGCAGGAAAGTTTCAATATCTCACCAGAAACACTACTGCTGGGATCTTTTAGTAACACAATCAAAATTCATTTTCTTATCTTCTGTCTCCAAAGTGGCAAAAGCCCAGGACCTAGATCAGAGCAACCTGAAGTGCACAGGCAAAAGAACTCAGTACTGCTAAAGCATAAAGCTGGTTCATTGTATTCCCAGCAACCTACAACAAAATTGCAATATACTGGCTTTTGACAGACATAACCACCTCCTGTCTATCTTAACCATGCCTCTAAACACAGATTGTTCCACACTAAACTTAGGGAAGAGGAACAGAAAGGGAGCCAAAACTGGTACAAAACTGGTGCAGCTTATCTAGAACCAATTTTAAGACGAGTTAAAAAATGGTCTAAAATTCCTTTACATGAATTAACACTAGAAGCCAGGTATATCCTCCTCCCAATTCTGCAAATTGTTTTGTTTGAAATTCAGTTTGCTTTTCCATTTCCCAAACCAGGAGAGTCCTTCCCATAATTTATTGTGATTGCATTTGGTAATTCTTCAACCCAACAGAAGCAAGATGATGAACTGCCTGCTGGGTATAGCCTTCCCTAGGAAATGCCAGCTAAGCTGAAACCAATTTTTTGAAACTTGGATGATATGTGATCATTACAGCCTTCAGCTGGGCACAGTCCATTTGAATTAGCATGCTAACTCTGATATTGCATGAAGGCATTCTTCAATTAAACCAGTTCTGAAAAATTATTTTCACACAGGAAGAGAAATCTGTGCAAATTCTTTTAACAACCTTCAAAGCAAACCAGCTTCCCAAAAGATGAAAATTACATTTTATTTAAACATACTTTCAAACAATGCTTTATTCCCGAAGGATGAAGCTGGAGACCAGCCTCAGCTCCCCATGGAAATGCTTTTCAATTAGTTACAATTTCAGAAAGAACACCCACTACCACTGCCAAACCCATTCTTCTCCCAAGACAATTCTGCCCTTTATGATAGCTACCATTCCCTTTCCCTGACAATTATTTTAGATTGTTTTAAGAAACCACGACAAAGCCCTTTAAGAAGGAAAAGGATTTCCCCCTTAATTGAAAGTTATATCATGTTGTTCTGCAGTTCAGTATTACAGCAACATCATGGTACCAAAGTGTTTTCAAAGTCTTGGCAGAGGCCTGTTTTGAGACCTGCCATGGAGGAGGGACTGGGGGGGCTGTTACAGGAAATCAAGCTGAGGTTCCTGGCACAGCTGCACATAAGCACAGCCACTTACTCAAAATTTTCACAGACTTCAGTCAACAATGGTAAGACTTATTTAAAAACTTATTTAAAAACCTATAACAGTGGATCAGTCACAAACAGTCTTTCATTTCAAGAGCATCCAACTGCAAAAAACTTGTCTTCCAACACTGCAATGTATAAGAATTTCATTCTATTAATAATAAAAAAGAAAAGCTGTCAGCATTGAAACACTTACAAAGCACTCCCCTTTTCTCACATTAAGATTTTGCAATGAAGGTAATGATTCAAATGGGTAAATATGTTCCTGCTCAGGACAGAGAGCGCCATGACTCCAAATAAATTGTCTGTATGATTCTAAGCCAAGGACCAATTACAAACTTTTTAGAAGAGAAATCTCTTTTGTAAGCTCCACTAGTTAGAAACTGTATTCAGCCTGCACTCTGAGAATTCATACCCCTTTCCATTTTAGAATGGCTTTATGATCCTGAATAATGTCACCTGAAATAAGAAGTGCCCCAACCTATTCCACAGATACAGGATACAATTTCCCTGTTTCACACAGATCTCATTTTCAATTTATCACCTTCCAATTTTATTTATGGTCCCCTAGTACTTATTTAGAAGAGGTTCAGTATTTTCAGGTGACATGCACACAAACAACCCAAACTATCAACTTCCTTTTTCCAAATTAGTCTGCAATTGCTCATAGGTGATAGGAAAATTTCTGTGATACAGCTGCCATCTAACTTTTCAGGGATATTGTTTCCAAAATCATTTTGGCCAGACTAAAAATGCCAGGACAATACCGTGGCCACAGTGAATAGCTGTTTTTAAAGGGGACAATGTCAGCTCTGCCCTTCAGTGTTGAAAACCTTACTGGAAATATTTCACCAGCAAAAGTCTACCTTGCTAGAAAAAAATCAGAAACAGCACTCACGGCACAAACAATTTGAAAGTGAAATATTATAAATGCAGCAGTTCACAGACAAGGGCTGAGTAAAAGGTCTATCTCCACATTTTAAGCATCTGGTGCACTCCTGAACTGCAGAAGTTAAAACCACAGTATTCTTTCCTTTACTGTTCTATCAATGTGTTTGATTTGTTCAATCTGTAGCTTTAAAGAAGAAAGAAAGAAGAAAAAAGTACCTGCTAAACTTAAGGTGTTGAGGACAAACTGGGTGCCATAAAAAATAGTAAAGCAGTGTTCTTCTCTGTGCCTTGCTCTGCAACGTTCAAAGTCCTTGGAATTCTTTCCTGGGCGAATTTCTTTTATCTCCATCAGATCCACTGAAAGGAAACAACTTTCAGTCAGTATAACTGCAAAGCCTGAAACAGGAAGATGGATAACTCAAAGCATGCACACACACATAAAATAGCTATATATATAAACTTACAGATCTGTATTGCACAAAAAATGCAAATTGCACAACTTGCAATCCATAAATCCATCAGTAAATGTATTACTAACAGACAACAATAGAGAAGGACCAGAAGAAGAAGGAAACTAACTTGTCATATTTTTATTATTCCACAATCACTGATTATCCACGGACAACGTGCATACACATGGCCCTTCACATCACTGAAGATCTGATTTCACAAATGGCATTAACTCTAAGCAAGTAATTTCCAAATGCCATGACAACTGTTCAGAGACAAAGAAAACATATAATTCTACCTTACCCACCTAAAAGTTACACAATATTTAAGAAAAATATTTAAGGTAGGAGTATAAGGAGAAAACTGAGCTTAATAATTAAAATGTATGTGAGTTTCCTCATGCCCAGCTCCAGAGAGATTGCTGTTATTTAACATAACCTGTTGTATCACTTGCACCTTGCTGCTCCCCAGAGAACACAGGTATGTACCAGAGCACAGCAGAATGGGAATGCTGCACAGGCACACACTTTCCCAAGTGTTATGAATCCAGTGAGAGCTTTAGACAAGCCCTGCCTTAGGCAGCAGCTCTACTGAGGTGACCCACACCCCAAATTGCTCTGGCTCACAAGTTCTTAAGAATGGCAAATCAGGTCTGTTCTAAAACGAGTTATTTATTGAATAGACAGGAGATTAGCAGACAAAAGGCCTTAAACAGTTACTTACTACACAGGATAAACAAAAGAACTACTAGTAGATTACATAAAACAGTGCATGACAAAGGTACCTATATTATCAGTAGCAAAGAAATAGTATGGGTTAGGAGTCAATGTATCTTACCCCTGAACTGAGGATGGTGTACACAAAGTCCTTTCACTCAGCCCTCGAAGGAGTATCTCAAGATCTGCATCCCAAATCTTGAGGAGAACCCCCCACACACACACACTTGCAGGGACTGTGCAGAAGGTTTCTGCTTTGTGCAGGTATGGTGTAGCTTTTATAGTTTGTAAAGTGAAGAAATTTCAGCTTATTTCCTTCTTATCTTGCTCTCAAGGCAAGATGTGTATTGTTAGGTGAGGATGCCACCTCCAAGCTGTCTCAATTGAGCCATTTCACTGCTTAGCATGCCCTGAGATGCCCTGAATTATGCACCAACCAAGAAACACAGACAAATTCCTAAAGACAGGGGGAAGCCCTGCCACACCAAGGCAGCTCCCCTTTTTCAAACCCTTGCTACAGGGCCTGCATAACAGGAGCAAGACAGCACTGAAATAGGAATATGTGTGCTCTCAAGATAAGATACTTATTAGAAAACTGAGGAAGTGGTTTTGTTCTGGCTGTGGACCAGAGAAATAACAGCTCTTCCCACTTCTGGACAGTCTTGACTTACAAGCTACAGGATGAAGAGTGAAGAAAAACATCTCATGGCTGCTATTGAAATGTGTTTATCAGACCTAGCAAGATCCAAGGACAATAGCTGAGGGCTTCTGTCCATGCATTTAAGAATGCCACAATACAAGCCTCCTGTTTTAAATTAGCACCTCACCAGTAACAGAAGACAGTTAATAACATGATGAAACAGGAACTCTGCTGCCAGGGGAGGGGGAGCTGAACAGTGGGTAAAGCTTTGATCTGTGTAATGCTGCATTTCTATGATGCCGACATGGACAGGTAAGCAAGGAAGTTCATCAACAATATCCTGATAATGAAACATTAATTCATCTTGAACTTCTTATTCTTTGCAAAGTACTCCAGGCCAAACTTTCCACCAGACACTCCTTGCTCCCTGTCATTAAGCAACTTACATTGGGAAAACGAGACCTCAGAGGTTAACCTGAACTAATCACAGAACATAAACATCTTTCTTAAAGGAATTTTTCCAAGGAACATTAGTCTTTAGGTGGAGTTTTTAATGTCTCAGCCTCCCTCTCAAACCATGAAAACATCTCCTAAGATCTACATATCTGATTGGTCAAGACCCCTAAATTTATATGCAAACTTCTAAAATAAATTCATGTTGTGACTACAAATGACCAGGAACCAAAAGCTCCTAATGACCACTCTAATCCCCTCACCATTCAGAGCCTCACCTAAATCCCTAATGATGTATCCGAATTACCATACTAAATGTCAACTGAAAAAGTTGATCTTAAGCCAGCAATTCACAGCAGAGAAGAATGAGGATGCAGAGGTGAAATGCAGAGATGAAATGCAGAGGTGAAATGCAGAGATGGAGCAGGGAAGAGGTTGCACGGCTGCAGTGAATGGCCTGGGACTGCACACCAGGCTGGCTCATTCTTATCACTGGCAAGTGCAACCCCAGTCACCTCTTCTGCTTTCCCTTCACCCAACAAATCCCTGCTGAAAAACACAGTTTCAACTTCCAAGTGAAACAAGCCTTTTCTTTCAGACTCCTATAAATCCACACATATGAACACCACACCACAAAGGGCCTCTCGAAGTATAAAGTATAAGCAGAGATAAAAGAGATTTCACAACCTGCACTGCTGTTGTCATTTCCAGGGGCTCTTACCTCACACTGACCTCTGAAATAAACACACAAACTTACCCAATGTCTCCCCTCAGTTACACATACTCACTACAGCTCTTCTCCTTGCATTGCAGCCTTTCAACCCAACCACCCTGTTGTCGTGCATGAGCATATGTGTACATACATAGAGAATTTTTGTATGCACAGACATATTACTGCTTCTCCAACTGGTCTTTCAAAAAGAGATCACTAAACCCTAATTGCTAAACATTCAGTAAATGGAGGAAGGCTTCAGCAAGAGAACAAAATTGGGTGAAGGAGAGGAGAAATAAATATTTATATTGAAAAACTTCAAATTCAAAATTTTATATTCCTACTCTTTTCAGGCAACATATTCTGTACGTCCTACAAAATTCTGTCAAGATATCATTACATTTGCTTAGTAAGTGAAAGAGATATACAAAACACAAGTTTTATTAAACAATCTTTAGATTTTTTACAGAAATAAAGATATAATACATATTATAGTTTCAGAAAATGAACAGAAACTACCTGTATGTATTTTAATGACTTTTCACAGTGTTGGTTAGGATGTATTACTCTACATTATTGAAAGAAAAGCCAAGGCAGAGAATCAAAGGGAGAAAAGAGAAACACACACAGCAAACATAAATTCTGGTCTTGCACTAAACTCTGTGACCTCCCCAGGTAGTCTGGAGTCACCTGGCACATAAGGCCAACTAACTCCAGAATGGTTGATTCCAACCATCCTGAGCAAGGAGCAGGCCAGGAAAAGCTGCAACATGTTTCAGACTCAGATTAGGAAATCAACTGCACCAATTTAGCTGTTACACAGTTACTGTGAACTCTTTATAGCACCATCTGCCACTGAACAATTAAAACTGAATTTCATACCTATGCCAGAACTGCAGGGACAGCACCTCAGACACTCTGTCTTTGTACTGCCTTGAAGTACTGGAGCTTTTCTCCTTTTCAATCCCACATGCAAACTGCAGAGCCATATCCTGTCCTGGCTTCACAGACACATATTGCTGGGGCCTGATACACACAAAAAACCACAGACCTGGACAGATGGAGCTTGCAGTGTCAAATCAAATCCAATACACTTGCAGGTGCAATTTCCACAAGAAAGGTGAAAGAATACACTTCCCAAGGAAACATGAATCAAAGCATGCCCTGTAGAGAAGCTGACTCACACCCAGAAAGACAAGAACACTCCCCCAGAACAGCCAGTCCCCAGCCAGTTTACAGAAGTCTAGTGCCACTTTAAAACCCGCAACTAGTTTACATTTCATGCATCCCTCTACGTGATTATTTCCCTTGAAAGGATGTGATTAATACCCTGCAAGGGTCTCCTTTGCAGCCTCATCAGTCACGGATTGATTCTGACAACTCCCTCAAGCGGCTCTTCAAGGAGACTGGACTCCAAGGCACCTCCAATTACCATCCTGTCTCAGGCTCTGATCTGCAAGTGCATTCAAGGCAGTTCAGAGCCTGAAGCTGCCGAACTTCAGCTCCCGCTGCTGTGTTGTTTGGCAAATCAGCGAATTCAATGGATCATTACACTGCTACATAACCACTTTCCAAAGACTGCACAGATTAATTGCTCAGCGCCTTCCAGGGCACCTGCTAGAGCTCTTTATTGCCATGAACTTAACAAGAAACTTTTGATCCACAATGTCTCCACTGATCTCCATTCAAAAACCTGGCAGCAGTGATCACGTTCAGTCACACACTTGCAGGTACAAATTCCTGTTACATTTCCTTCAGTCACACTTGGACGTAGACAGGAAAACAGAACTTGGCTTTCATTACAGCAGGTGCTGTGCAAGCTGAGTGGAAAACAAGATACAAGGTAAGCACAGGTAGAAAATATGTCAAGTAAAGTACTGCAAAAAACATTACATTGTTATAAATAACATGTTATACATAACTGTGCTCCTCATTCCACGAGAGAACAAACAGCACTGCTATTTAAAGGGAGAAGTTCTGGCTCTATCTGCTACATGGTCATCTACCACCCACCTCTGGGGGGAACACCACCATTCAGCATCTGAATAGACAGGGAACAGACCCTGCTGAAAACCAGCCAGTGCCAACAGCAGAGCACCTTCTGTGAGCTGGAAGTGCCCACCTAAGTTCACTGGAGGAAGGCAAGTTTGCACAGCTCACCCTTGGTCAAGTCAGGTAATGTAAGGCTGGAAAGTCAGACCAGGAGTCAAATGAGGGAGTCACAAAACCTTCGAGGCTGTCAGCCTATCTAGGTACCCTTGACAGAAAAGTCTGCATTAACAGTGTAGAAGTTCATCTGAATGTGCCATTGTGGGCTACAGAGTTCTGAAGGGTAACATTCCTGATTCAAACCCCAAATTCCCCTGCAGTCTTTCAGTGGCCACAAATGGTGCTCAGATCAGAACTCAGCCATGTACCTACTGAAGGAAAAGAAAAAGCCCACAGAGAGATTCAGAGGAGGCTTACAGAGCCAGAAATCATGCTAGGAGCATTATTTCAGTGAGTCTGAAGAAGGCTAAAGGGAAACTACTGACCAGGTTTTGGAGAAGAAAATAAAGGACTCTGATCACCCAAGTTGTGTGCACCAAGACATGGGGTGGCCATTCTCTCTATGAATGTATTTGCATTTTCACATGCATAGCAACATTCCACACTTAGAACCAGACTTTTTTTCCAACAATTTGCATTACAAAATATTCCAAAGTAGGTTTCATTTTAAAAAGGCAGAAACTGCCCCCTACAACACAGGCTGTGTGCAAATGAGTGCCCAGTGAATGAAAAGCCCTTAGTATCCTTTTGCAAATGTACCTCACAGTGGTTAGTGAGGACAACAGCTCTGCTCTCACTTCTGCAGAATTAAATATTAACTACACAAGGTGTATTTTAACAGCCTCTTTTATTCAGAGCAGCAGTGAAACACGAATATTGTGTGACTCTAGAGGGAACAAGGTGAGGCTTCTCTCAGAGGACAAAGTCACCAGAAAGCAGAAATGCCCTACAGTGCGGCAGTACAGATGTGGTGGGGAAAGTAATTTTAAACAGAGATGTTTAGTGAGACATTCAGCAGCCCAAGGAAGTCATTACAGATAAGCCACAAAACTGTCTGAAAACAGAGTTACTAGGATGAAACATGAGAAACAGTGTGGTGCACCTTGAGAAAGCACCCATGACTACCTTTCCAAGGGTCCCCTGGGGATTTAGCTGAGTGACTGACAGAAGGTTTAGAGAAGTGCACCTTTTAAACCCACGGGGTTTTACGTAATCAGGTCACACAGAGCTGTCATGTACAGTAACAACAAATGACTGCTACAGTCATAACTTCTCACTGGATTGCTCAGTAGAGCACCATGGCAGTCCTTCCCAGTTTGAGCTCTGAATTCAAGGGACTGTACATCTCAAATGGCTGTTGGCTTCATATTAAAAATTAAGGGGCACCTCCACAAAATTATGTGAGAAAAGGGGACAATTTACATATCTGCCCCTAAAAGTTTACATTCTGGCTATGCAACAAAACAAAACAAAACAAAAATGTTGGCATATAAAGCTGACTTTGGGGAAAGGATGGAGTATCTACACCTCACACTCACTTTGATCAGCCACTTTAGGGGAGCTCGGGTCTGTGCAGTTCATTCCATCCCTGTTTGGCTGGCTGGCCATGACAGGAAGTCTGGTCGTTGTAAGTTACACATAGGTTACACAGACATTGCAGAACTGAACTGCTAAAGGGAAGAAATTATTTGAGAAGAGCTAGAGGCTACACGTTCATTTTTTCATTTGACCACAGAAACCAAGCTCCAAGCACTCAGCTGAAGACTTACACAAAGATCCCCTGGGTAACAACTGAAATACAACCATTTCAAAACACAAAAAAGGTGAATTTTCATTTTCTTTAGCAAAGCTACTCCACAAAGAGCAAGAAGTGGATTCACTTCTGCAGTGACACATTGTTCTTTAAGAGTATTCAGAATACAGAAAGAAAATGACAGAATAGAGACTCAGGGTTTTCAATGTGAATTCAGTTTATTTATTAGTTTAAGTCTGAAACAGTAAGGAAGTTCAGACAGAAAGAAATTCTGCTAGCAGAAAGGAAAACAAAAGTCACTGCTAGAAATTAGCAAGATCAAGTCTAACATTCAAGCCAGATGAAGCACTCATTTCACTTCTCAGCAGAATAGGTAGACACTCATCACTTCTCTCAGAGATGTACACATCTGTAAATGTTTATATCATCTTCTCCAATGGCAAAAAAATACATTTTCCATCAAAGCAGAAATTTACATTGGCATTAACAATTCTGCTAATTAAATTACTCAGCTGCTTAACCTATAGAAAAAAAATTAAATGTTTAAGAATGTAAGCGTTATGCATGAACAGTTTCTCAGGTGTTAGTTTTTGAAGTTCCCCAGTGTATCTGACAGCCAAAAGAACCAAAATTTGCTCTCTTTGGCAGGTTATTTTAGCTACTATTTTAAATGCAAAATTGTCAAAATTTAATTTCAAGGAAAAGATGCTGCAGGATAAAACTCACAAAATACAACAAAAAAGAGAAAAAACCCCAACCCCTGTTAGGTAGAACAGCACTGCCTGTGGCAACATAGAGAAGTTGCCATTACATTAAATTACAGACCCTGCATTTCACCTCACTCTGTCAATTGAACGTGGCCTGATCCACTTCTGTTATCTACATGACTCTATTACAGATGCACTGCTTCTATAAAGAGCTTTGATCATTAAATATCCAGGTGGATATTTAATCCTTGGCAGTGTAACAGCCTGAAAACGCAGGGCAATCTTGCAGATACAGAAAAAATAGAGCAGCTCCCACAGGTTCTAATTCTACTTTTAACGTGAATTTACTAAGTCTGCTCTTTGTTTCCATTCACTCCCTTTCTTAGCATATCTGTGAAACATGAAAATTCAACTTGGTTTTATGTTTGAGTTTTTTAATCATGTTCTAGAGGACAAATTCTGTAAAATCTCCTCTTTTCAACAGGAAGAAAGTCTCAAGTGAATTTAAAAACACTTGATAACTGTTTCCTGTAGGTTAGATGAAAAATCAGCAATGCTAAATGACTTTGAGATGGCAAATATATTTAGAAAGTGGTCATTTTGTTCTACAAGCTCTGGGAAAATATTACATATAAAACTAGAGAAGTGAGACAATGTAAAATGAGCAGTTCACGTTAATTCTAAAATTACATGTTATGCATTGTCAAACATACATTTCTGTTACAAATGAAAAAAGAAACAAGACAGTGCCATTGCATTAATAAAGGTCTGGACTGAAGAAAATAGAAATGGCTTCTACTGTTGTCCTGTGGTGTGTCATGAGAATCAAAAGCTCCAATTTAGGCATAACTTTTATTCCTCTGCTTCATAATTTTGCAATTACATCGACAAGAGGTCTGCATCTCTGCCACTCATCAGCCCAGGTACTTCATCCTCTGAGAAAGTTTTCATACAAACATATCTCTCCCCTTTCCTCTTTCAACCTTACCTATGTCCTCATCTTTTGGTCTGCATAGAGAAAGAGCAGTTTCACAGCTGATCTATTCTATGACTTTTTCTAAACACAGCCCTCTGATGCTTTAAACCTACTTCTTGTTATGTGCTTGCACAACTAAATCTTCACTAGATATTTTTATTCTAGAGTCTTTTGCAATAAATAAAGAAGATGAAAAAACAGGCAATCTTTCTTTTCCAAAGACTAAGGGATTAAAATATGGTTTCTATTATTTCACAAAAGCAGGTCACCTCTCACATGAAAAATAAAAATTCCTAGTTAATCAAAAAAAAAGAGGAATCATCTCATGTCCTCACACGGAAGCTTCTGTGAAATAAACACGCTTGTATTACAGAGAATCACACACTTGCACATTCAAGGAAGACACTACAGATTTCTGAGAGTATAAATTCTCCTGGCTGTGAATCATCCCTTCACTCAAGGGATTCATGGAGGAATATGCAGAAACTCACATTTTCCAGTGACTAATCCAACTCCAGTCACCATGAACTTTCCCTGAAAGCACTGTCCTGAAAGCACTTTGCATCTAAGAAAAATTAAATCCCTGTAACAGATCAGCTTCCTGGAGACCTTGCCTTGCCACCTACTTGCTCTACAGGCTTAAATACCATAACCTCCTTGGGCCCTAATTTATTCCTGTGCATACAAATGCTACACCACAATACAAGGAAATATGGGAGGCCCTTATTTGGGAGTTCTGGAATGTCCTTTCACACAGCAAACCCCAGGTGCCAGCCACACAGACAAGTCTTTTAGAGTCCTGGCAAGTCCTTCCCACCCTTGGCCACCTCTGCCTTTCACTGCTGTACCAGTGTGTGCAACACAGCCCCATGGTGTGGCCAGCCTGGGACAGGCTGAAGAGGGGAGAACCAACCCCAGTTGTGTGTGACCCAAGGGTCCCCACCCACACCCATGCACAGTTGTAAAGGTCAAACATACAACAAAAACACACAGCAGAGCTGTAAGGAAGCAACACCCTGCAATAGATCATGTGGGTAAGTCACAGCTTCACAGTGATCTGCCCAGCGTGCATGGATTAGTTTCTGCAAGAAAAGAGCCCATTGCAAATTAAACAAGCAAAATAAATCCCTCCATACAAGGAAACCAAACTTTCCTTCTCTCAAATAAATGAAAGTTCAGCTTTACTGCAGCTACCAACATCTAGAGTTCTTAAATTGCAAACCCATGAACATGCAATGGTCAATAAAACCTATGGGCAAGTGATCATACACCTTTCATGTACTCAGTGGTGAGAGCAAGGGACTCCAGCAGACAGGAATTCAGAGCAGGAGCTAAACCTCCCTCTGGCAGAGCCTTTCATTCTCTCAAATGTCCATCTGAGCAGACAGGTGAGACCAACCTTGGAATTTAATTGCTTACTACTAGGCTGTGAAAATGTCTCCTCAAACTTCTTGCACACACAGTCAGAAACATAATCCCTATTTATAACCCTCAGTGCCCAAGACCCTCGTGCATTCTGTATCAGTCACCGACCTTTCACCAGGTTAGATGAGCATTTGCAACACTCACCAAATGTCACTTCTCATTCAAGAAACAGAGAAAATGTCTCCTACTGCAGTCAATGACAGGGCCTCCACTGAAACCAGAGTTAATGGCCACAGCAAGGAATATAAATGGGTGAAAAAACCCAAAACACAATGGTTTTAAAGCATGGGTGATCTGATGAAATATTAATATCACACTGCAACAAAGCACAACAGGAAAAAAAATTAAAAAGCCAACAAACAAACCTCACACATGTTCCTCAAAGCAAAAACTTCTTTAAACCAATCTTTTGGCCCTCATGACTTAGGCAACTTAGGATCAACAGTGCCCAGGTTTTGAGCCACACGAGCAGGGCTACAGCCCACCTGGTAAACTGGAGGTTATTTTCAACACAAAGAAACATCATTAACAAGGGCAGAAGAAAAAGCTCTGACATTTTGTAGCCAGCACCTACAAGTATTTCCCTCAGTGATCTTGTGAGGGCATCTAAGATGTCTCCATGCAGAGAACAGCAGTGAGAGGACTCAAAAGCCAAACCTGAGTGAACACGGGCACATCTAGCTCAGACCTATTTGCATAGCTCTCTGCAGGCCTCCCTAAGGAAGCACGTGGTGCTGGCATTCATTTTAATATGCTAATGAAACCCTGCATGCCAAACATCTGCCAGGAAAACATTTCTCAAAGGTGCATTGCTCCATTCCATCCATTTTGGGTTTGGTGATGAGTTGTGTTGGAATGATGTAGGAGAGGTAAGGCACATACACTGCAGTCAGCAGGTGACTACAACAGCAGCAGCACTAAAAACCTTCCTGGCCTGCACTAAGCACAAAAAACACTTCAGGACAGGTATCTCCTCTCTTCCATTGCTGATTTTTCCCCTTTCACCTTGGAAGGAAATTTGATACTCCCATGAAATGGAAAATATGGGCAAATTTTATTTAACTTTCCTTGAAAGGCGCTCATTTAGCAGTCTCTCCTAATTTTACAGGCTAACAAGAAATGAAGACACCTCACAGTCACTAAGTCTCTCTTTGGGCATACAAAGCATTACATTTTACAACAGCAGGGTCACAGTAAATGCAAGAATAAGACCATACAAGAGGATCAGAGTTTTCTTGCAAACAGCAACATCTACTGTCTTCAGCAAGTCTCATTACCTTGGACAAGCTCAACAGCTGGCCTGACCTCATGAAAACTGAAATACCAACCAAGAACTCACTTGACTTGAAGAACTCTTGGCTGCACAGCTCCACAGGAAGAAAAGACTGTTCATGCACAGGTTACCAACACGTTAGGACAACTCCAGAAGGGTGTGAGCAGACACTGATGGTTGCTCCTTCCCCTGGCAGGCAGGGGAAGGATGACCTGGTACATAAAGCTCCCTCTCAGATTTGTAAAGCTAGAACTTAGCAGAAGCTAAAATAAAATCCAGTATTTGAAGAATTAAAAAATTGTGCAGCACCATTCTCAGCACCACAGTAACTCCCAAGCTAAAGAAAAAAGAGTGACCAAAACCCTCAGTTTCTCTGTTAAAGTGAGTGGTCTTATTTGGGATGGATCAGCTTAAAACTTGGCCTTGATCTAATGTTGGAATGGCATATCCTTCCCTAAAGGACACAACCAACCTGTGTTCTTTCATTTGGGGGAAAATACCCAGTTTTTCCCCAGTTCTTTTTTGTTAGAAAATTCCTTTTGTATATGGCAGCTCAAGTCTTTCAAAAGGTCCATGTCAAATATATTGGACACTGTGTGATCTGAACCACAAATGAAGACAGAGACTGTGTGAACCAAATTTCCTACCCTTTGTAAATCCTCAGTTCTTACTACACCAAAGACCTGGATCTAGAAAGAGTTTTCTGAAGTTTCTCATCCAGAGAAACACATCTGCACTGAGCAGGAAATAGCCATAATTTTAGCAACTCCTTTACTCTATTCTAAACAGAAATGCTGGTAGGTTTTTAACAAAAAGGACCTTTTCATGAGCAATGCAATTTAAAATACAGAGTAGGGCCACATTTGGGCCCATGGGGTTCTGTCAATATTTATGTAAGTATAGCTAATCCTACATCTCTCCCTTCCCTGGGTCAATTTATCCCAGAATAAGAGTAGCTGGCTTTTTGTTATTGTGAGGCTTAACTTAAATCACTTCCAAAATAATATCAACCAAACTTGAAAAAGGTCCTTGTAACAATTATGATCAATTCTGGCTTAGAGGAATTTGAGTGTTCTTCAAACACAGTCCATCAGCAAGAAAATCAGCACCATTACATCCAAAACTCCCAACACTATAGAGGGGTAGCAAGAGAAAAAAAACCTTTTTTCTTAATGTCCAAGGGGAGAATATTAAAATAAAATATAAAAGTTGAACTCCATCTTCACGTTCTATTAGCAGCCTATTTTTGTGTCCCAAAGGTTAAAAATTATCCTCACTGTCTGATTTAGAAACACAAACCCATGGCAGATGCAAACATTGAGTTTTCTGCCTTCTGTAAAGAGCAGTTGCCAAACTGGAGTTAAAATAGCACACACAGAACAGGAAACCATCTTCACTTTTCCACTCATACTGAATATTAATTCTTTTTGGACTGAAGCACACTCAAATAGCAACCATTAAGATGATATAATGAATATCAGTCTTGGTACAGCATAAGTGTATTAATATATTATTATACTTGAGATGATAGCTCTCTGTCCTCAACCACTAGAAAAAAAAAAAATCAAAAAGCAAAAATATGGGGTTTATTTGTCACAAAGTCAGCAAAATCCACCAGCATGTATTTGGGGTCATCCACATTCAAGAGGCTACTCCATTCAATTATCAAACATGAAAGCTTTAAATCCATAATTTTTGCACTTTTGAAGCAAAATGAAAGTCTGACTTTCAGGCAAAAGAAGCAACAGGAACATGTAAATAAATAAATAAAATATTTCCTTCCTCTTCAGCAAAAACCTTGTCAGCAAGTAAAAACTGCAGTGACTTTCATTCCTAGTAGACCAGATACAGCTCATGGTGAGTTGTAACAACTGTTCATATCATATTCTGGAACAATACATGCAAAATACAGCTTATTTGGGCAGATTCAGTGCTTTTTAAGACAAGAAAACAGTATTTTGCATATTTATGCTCTAGAGTATGACATATTTTCAAACCTAGGGTTTCCATCGTTATACACATCACTTAAGTGCTACTTAATTAAAAAACTGCTCCAGTACTACAATTCTGGGGGAGAGGCAGGTGGCTTCTGGGCAAGTCACAGGTCTGGAGTTATATTCCCTGTTCTAGCAAGTCTGGGAACAAGTCATTACTCTGCTGGATCATCCAGGTTTAAGAGTCAAACTACAATATTCACCTTCTTTTAAAAGCATTAAAGTCCATGCACAGAGCAAACTGCTTCATTTATTACCACAAACACACAGCACCCCCAGGAACTTTTGATAAAAAAGGATTACAGGACAGGACTGAAAAAGTTGACCCCAAAATCTGGAGTGCACAGTCTGTACAGCTTTAAATTTGTCCTCTCTGTGCAAATGGCTACAAGTGTTCAACCACCCAGTCACATATTGGTTTGGCCAGAGGACCCTGAGGCCTCCTTCCCCCACTAAGTGGTCATTTTCTGGAATGTTTTAATCTTACTGCTCTAGGTGTAACCCCAGGTTTTATTTGTTAAACAATATTCAAGCACTGCTCTCACAACTGAATTGTGCATGTCCTCTCAGGACTTTTTTTGGCAGAGTACCAGCAAGGAACTTGTATTTGCCTTCACATACATCATTATACCAAAGGATAATTACCCTCATTTGTCACATAAGAAACTGGGACAATGCAAGATTATGATGCAGAGTGGCTTCAGTTAGGGTGTCCAGACCTGTCTGCTTTTTCCCAGAACACTGAATATGACCATATTTTCACCACCAATGATAAAAACATCCTCCCAGACAAACAGTCTTTACTTCCACTATATTGCATTTCCAGTTGCAGCTTCATTCCACAAGGAATGAGACAGGAATCAATGGAAACAGCAGCAGAGATTTAATCCTTCTAAGTAAGGGGCATGAAGAGAAACTGCACAGACAATCATGGAAATTCTCAGTGCCTCTCTTTGCAACCTTATAGATCAATGGGTTTTTAACTTGCTGTGTATTTACAAAAAATTCAAAACCTTGTAAAAATCTACACCTCAACAGATTCTGGCATTTCAGACAAACTATTCAATTCCTTTATTGAAGAAAAACACTACTTAGCAGTTGCAGAGTAAAATCATGCTCCCAATAATCAAAACAAAGTTACCATATAGTCATATGCAAGCACAGTAATTACATTATACCACCATGAGCTCCAGGAGCTGCACAAATCACAGAAAGCTCAGCCTGGGCTTTCTCCACATCAGTTGTGTTCATAAGAACTGAAAATTAGTCTCACTTTATTCTTCTACCATAGTTTTTGCTGCCCCATGTAGCTTTACAGTCCCCTTCCACTTCCCTGCCTTGTCACAAATAGTGGGTTTAGTCAGTTCCAGTATCAACCAAAGAGACAATACCAGCTCAGGACCCTGAAACCACCTCTTACATTTCACAGCTTCATCCTCCTAAGTCATTGGTTGTTTGCAATAATGGCCCTAAACAATGATTTCTACCCTGAGACAGCCAATTGCCCAAGAAAGCAGAAATGTGAATTCAGTTTCCTCATCTTTGAAGGTGTTTGGTTGGGTTGTTTCTTTTTTTGACAGAGCAGTGGTAAAGAATAATTACTCACTTGAAGACATAATGATCAAAAATAATTGTAACTCAGTCTGTCAATTCAGAGAACACAAACACCATCATACTCAACGACAAAAACTTTGAGAACAAGGCTCAGGATAAAAGCATGTTACTCATATTTAAATAGTGTTAGATACCTAAATAATGACCTGCAGACGATTCTTCATCTACACTGCAACAATTCAAAATACTCTCAGCAAATTACCAAACTCTTGTCAGCCAAAACCTTTACAGTGTTACCAAAGACTTGTTAAATTAACACTTGACAAATACATCAATTTATTAGTAACTCCAAGTTCAGGTACATGTTGCAAATACTCACAGAAACCTTCAATCTTGTCAGCTGTCTTGCTCCATGCTACCTGCCTGGTTTCCATTATGACTTGAATAGTCCTCCTTTCTGGGCTGCTCTTCTTAAGACTGAATATTGTCATAACAGTTCCCAGTTCCAAAGTCCTTTTGATCTGGCTTTTCTCATACTCAGGCAGCACCCCATAGTCTATATTCTTTCTGGGCATTTTTTCTTTTTAATCAAACTTTTCTGGTCTTCAGTGTCCTGAAGAGGGAAAAAAAAAAAAAAAAAAAAAAAAAAAAAAAAAAAAAAAGGGGAAAAAAAAAAAAAAAGAAAGAAAGAAAGAAAAGGGAGAAAATCAAATATTTAAAAGAGCAGGAGAAGCAAGAAGTGCTGATGACTGATGACACCAATCCAATGACAAGATAACGCAAGAAATATTTACATCAGCTTGTGTAAACTCTTGCACTATGTTAGAATTTAAACCTGTATGAGACCTACATGAGAATGTAAACCAGGTAACTGTCCTTGTGAGACCTGTAACGAGGGGAAAACATGAGTAATACAAACTCTGAAATGTGGGCTACATCTAAAAAGTCTCAGATTATGCACTTTTAAAACTTCATGGCTCTGTTTCTCCTACACAGTCTACTTGTTCTTAGCCACGTGTTGGGTGGCAGATATTTGTGTGCATTCACCTGGGACACATCTTGGCACAAATCAGACAAGAGAGGGATGTGCACACAGCAGCTCTCACAAATATCAGCAACTTTCTGTGCTCTCTGGTCTCCACCATCACTGTATCAGAGTTAATGACAAGCGTGATTACTCCTCAGTGAGATGATTTCCAAGCAGGATGCTCTGGGAGCTGCTCTCTGGTCCATGAAGGAGAATCATTGGCACACACGTCGCAGGGGTTGGTGCCACACAGCTCCCCCGGGGCAGGACAGCCTCAGGGACCCTGTGTGCACACGCAGCCACAGCGGCTCCTCTGCTGCTCTTCCTGCCTCCCCACACCGCTGCTCCGCACCAGCAGCAGCTTCAGTTTCCGTGTTCAGGGCTAATTCGACCACGGCACTTCTCGCTTCCCCTTCATAACTTCTTCCAGCCCTCCTCCCTCCCCCTCGCCCCGTGTCACTGTCTCCTGACCGCTCTCTTTTGTTCTCTCTCATTAATATCACTAAATTGGCCTTTAACATGGTGTCACCAGCTGCTTTAGGGACAGTCTGTCTGACTTGGAAGCTGCCTGGTGTAATCTTTCCAATGCCTGTTTGAATTCTACCATTTCCATAAATACTTTTTTCTGGAAAGTTAACTGAGAAGCCACAACAGTCCCTTCTTCCCTTCTTACCTGCAGGGTGGCCTCTTCTGAGCTGCCCACTGTGAATGTCAAGTGCTCCCCAGCAGGAACCACCTCACCCCAGGTTTGCAAAACATCATACACATTATTTGGTAGTTTATATCTGCTTGTCATGGTAATATGAAAATGGAGTATTCTTTCCTTATACTACTGAAAAAATATATGTACCCAATCCTACAACTGGAGGGGAGTGAGCAACTTTTAAGTATTATAAGCAATGGCAGAATTTATATTTTTTTAGCTAAAATGTAATTGATCCTTTTACGCTCCCTGGAACTAATCAAATAATCATGTAAATTATCACAGGCTTGAACCTAAAAAGACAGCCATGGTCATCTTGTTACAATAACATGTAGTAACAGGAAATGAAAGGACAGAAATATAAAAAAAATAATTAAAATCTTTGTAGAGTGTCTCTTTTTCTGACCAAAAAAGAAAAAAAAAGAAACCCTGTCTTCTCACTTTGCTCTATTTACTAAGAATTGTTATAAAACAAATATGCTGTGATTTGGAACAAGGTTTAACCATTTCAGTAACACTACACTGCAATAATAATAAACTGAACTTCGACATGAGTATAGTTTTTCAGGAGGTTATAACAAAATATACATCACCTCTGCCTTTTACAGTACAAGGTGTAGCTGTTAAATTAAATATTATTTAGAACAACAAGAAAAGGAGCTTCTAAATACAGCTATTTAATAAGAGACAATGCAGCAGGTTTGTTGAGAGAGAAGTCCCTGAGTACAAAGGCACTGTCTCTCAGAGGTGGCTTCTTAAACAGTTTCTGCAGAATATAAAATACTGGACTTTCCCTTTTAGAGCAGCTTTTTCTCCCAAAAACAGAGAAAACGGTTGATTAAGTCTAACTTCAACCCTCAGTCATAAGCCAAATTTTTAACTTAAGGTGGAAAGAATATTGCAATATGTGATCAACCTAATTGACCACTCCTAGACTGCTTTGGCTGCCTGCTCCAGTTTAGGAATAACATCACAGAGATAGTAAAAGAACAGAAGCCCTTGGCATTTGGCCTTTAAAACATGAGGGATTGTCTTACACTCACTCACAGGTGCCCCTCAGCCTTCCCGACACCGATCACTGCACAGCTATTTGAATTAACAATCGTTCTACCCATTCACGCAGCAGAACTCCGTAATGACCCTCATCACCCCATTACCTGGATGCCTCTGACCCAGCAGAGTGTGAACTACAACATGCTGGGTGTAACAGAAGCAGCACTGCTCTTCTGCTGAGAAGTTACTGAAGCCTAAGTAGAAAAATCCAGCCTCACTTACAGGATTCAACAAGTGAGTAAATAATCACCAAAACGCGACACAAGCTCTGTTTAGACACGGACACCAATACAGGACTCTTTCCCTCTGACTGTAGGAACTACAGGAGCTAAATTTTGAAGGTGTCCTGTACCATATGCAGAACTTGGACCATTTGCTAGTGTTTGTCTAAGAGGTGTTCTGATACTGTTTTTAATTGAAAAGTCTGATTGATTTGGACTCAAAAGTCTAAGACTCTCTGCAAGTAACCAAGTGAACACGGACATGAAAAAAAAACCCTACTTACTCTATCCAAACACATCTATTTCGTTTTACTTCATTTACTTCAGACTTTCAGAAACAAACCCTTCTTACTGGAAGATCAATGTACAGCTCCTAACTCTCTTTGTGATAACACAGAGAAGAAATACTGTAGTAAAGGCAAAATATTAAATGTTAGCAAACTATTAAAAGATAGCAAAGAATATCTCAGATAAGCACTGGTGAATCCATAGTCTGTCACAATTTCACCCATATGACACAGCAAGTGCTTTCCAGACACAGCAAGTCAACCAAGAAGTGCAATCCAAAGTTCGACTCCTGGGAATTTCTAAGTTTTCCCATGTGCTCCGGGCATTGCAAAAGGCTTGTTGCATCCTGTGCCCTGAACTCTGCCTTGGGATGCGTTTAGGACGCCACCTGAGCCGATGTGGTGCCGGCAGTGCCGGACCGCAGCACCCATCCTCACTGCCCGGCGGTGCAGCTGCCGCCCGCGAGTCCCGCGCTCCGCCGGGGCCAGCAGGGAGCGGAACCGCAGCCAGACGGTGCCCACCTGCCCCGGCCAGGCCCGGCAGGGCCGCTGGCAGGCACGCCCCACACTGTCGAGCTTTCCTTCCTTCTTCCCCGCCAGGCTGGGCTGCGGCGGGGCCCGGCCACACGCAAGGTGCGGGAGGGCAGGGTCCCCTGAGGGAGCCCCCAGCCTCCCTTGTCCCCTCCAGCCCAAGAGCCCCCCGCCCCTGGCCCGGCTCTCCCTCACCCCTCGCACCCAGCCCGCGCATCCCCGGCCATCCCCGCCCA
>VZRZ01003768.1:6240-20182 GCA_013398175.1 Climacteris rufus | reverse complement strand
GTCCCGCTGCTCCCGCTGCTCCCGCGGCGCCGCTCGGGGCTCCACTTCTGCTTCTGCCGTCACCGGGAAGGGGCGGCGCCACCTCACCCGCGGCCACCCACAGGCGCCGCCGGCGCGGGCTCCCCTCAGCCCGCCGGGCACCGGCCCTGCCCTCCCGCGCCTCCCTCAGCGCCGGAGCGGGGCCGGGGCTCCTCGGGACCCCTCGGGACTCCTCTCCCCGTCTCTGCGCTTCCCCCGGGGCTGCTGTCGAGGCGATGTCCCGGCTGCCGCTGTCCCCCCAGGGCCGCGTCCCCACCGCCGCCCGCCGAGGCGCGGTGTCCCCTCCTGCCAGGGCGGGTTCCCGCCGCTCGGAGTTCATGTTCTGCTCGTCCGAGGATGACTGAGCCTTAGACAAAGGTTTACAACTTCACTGTCGCTGGAGTTACGTTGTCAAGTTAAAACTGGCTCCGAATGATTCGCTATAATTGTATCACACCTCAGCTTAGCAGGGCCAATGCTAAAAGTATTTCCCAGACCGGGGTTCAGAAGAGTAGTGGTAAAATATGACATACTGCTTACAGGTGCATTCAACTTGAGGTATCAGTCCTGCCCCAAACCAGTTTGATAGAGCTGGGGAAAATTCCTACATCCAAAAGCCTGATAACAACATCATCACAGGGAACACGTCATGCCAGTTCAGCAGACACCAAATGCCTCGAGATCAAACCCAGGGATGATTTTGGACCCAAACTTCGCTTTTGCAGAGAAGCTCTTGGCCATTTCTGCAAGTTCCCCACGTTACAATGGCAGGTCCCATAATCCAAACGTTGATTCCCAAACACTGATGGCAAGTCTCATGGAGATAACTCTTCATCTCCCCTCCTTCCAACACTGGTGGCTGGCACAAGGGAGTGAAAAGCACAGGTCTTTTAACAGACTAATCTACTCTGTTGAGAGGAAAAATAGTTTTCCATAATTTCAGTCAGCATTGTAAATGGTTGAACAGTAGTCAAACATGAATTGATACTTTCACCCTATACATGCAGAAACTACTGAAACAAAATGATACCTGGGATGGGGTAGTGACAGGTTCTGCACCAAACATCACCAGCAATACTACCTAGCTACATAAAAGGAAAGTAGAATGTCAATTTTATCCAGCTCAATTGTAGGAGCAATTTGGGAAATTCTTCCCAAAAGCAAACTAACAAACCTTTATCATGCTCAAAAGCACCAAAGAGTTTAAAATAAGTATGACTTATCAAAACAGAACTGAAGAACACATTCAAAATATACCACCACAAAAGGAAAAAAGCCTGAAACCCAGTACCTGGGAAAGGTGTGGATCATTTTAAATGCAAAACAAAAAGATGGTCTTTGCACTCACATCATTGTTGACTATTTCGTGAACCATCCTGCTGAAGACTCTTCACATTTTTCCAGATGTCCAACCTGGGAAATGCTTCTCTCTTTATAACGTGTGACTCAGTTACAAATTCGCAGAACAACATCTTACAGGAGCCACAATGATAAAAGAATGAGAATAGCAGAATATGTATCAATCACTCCACGGTGTCTCTCCCATACTTTATTTTTAGCTCTTCATCTTTAAAGTCTCCAGTGTTTCATGTTGAAGCTGCCTTTGAAATCCTATGAACAGTGGCAAAAAGCAAGAGCCAAGCAGCCAACTTCCCCAGCTGCAAAAGCCAACACCCAAACATCTGTACACACAAAGCACCACGGAGAGCTGAAGGGTGCAGGTGATCCTGGGTGTTTTACAAGCAGGAGATGACAGTATTCATTTAATGCCAGCTGCCAGATCCTGAAGTCATCTGGCTCCATTGACAGTGAATCCAAGTTCCAGCAAATCCCAGCCTCAGCAGCCCCTCCTGATTCTGCTTTGCTTGGCCAGGTAGCACCAGTCTCCTCAGCAGTCACAGGCACAACTTCAGCACAGGAACCACCCTTGAACAACCCAGAGGCCACACAGGACAGAGCTCATCATCTCTGCTACTCAGAGCTGTGCTGCAGTAGTTAAACTTGCTGCAAACAAAACCTTTGGTCTGGACATGCTTGTGGTTTTGCCTCAGCGGTGCTTTGGAAGAATGAATGAAACCTACCAATTCCCAACATTTCTTGCACAACCTTAGACTTACCTGGTAAAACTCTCTCACAGCAGAAGAGTTATTATATAGCCAGAGAAAATGTGTGTGTTGGAGAAAATCATAGCTGCAGTGGGGATCATAACATTGAATCCTCTAAATTGTGGATGTAACAAAATCTCAACTATATATACGGAGTAAGCAGTCCTTAAAACCAGAGCAATAAAATAGTAACTCTTAGAGACGCCAGCTGTTACTCAGCACATTCACTACACCAGAAATGAGTACTCAGACATCCCCACAATCACAACACAAGATTGGAGTTATTATCAGAATCAGCAGCTCTGTTGTCCAACTTCCAAACCTCAAAAGTGAGAACTTCCAGGCAGACAACAGAATTTCCTGTAAGGAGTCTGGGTCTCATAGTCACAGATGACATCTTCAGTCCTTTTTTTGTAGCAAAAAAGCCTGTACATGTATGCTGAGCAGAGGCATGGGAAAATTAATTCTCTGAGATGAAGAATCCAGCTCCAGCAAAACCTGTGTGTTTAAAAAGATGAAGGTTAACCACTAGAATAAAATCTTCCTTCATTTACTCTTTTTTTTTTCAGTTTAACCTTCTTCTTATAATTTTAAAAGTCCCCTTGAATTGTTAAAACAATTTAATCACAACTCATACTCTAAGATCTGAAAAGCCCGTTTTTCAGCTGGGAGCATATTTTTACATGTAGATCATAAATCCCTCAAAAAGGGAATTTATAGTGTTCACACTGACACTTTCTTAATTACAGCATTGAAAAGTTCAACCCTGTCTTGTATGTGGTAATGAAGTGTTGATTGCTTCACCTGAAGAATAAAGCAAGGCACAAAAGGGAAGCACAGGACTGGCTAGGCAGCCTCATGGATATAATAAATAATGGTCACAAACCTGGTGCCACTTCCTCACAGGAGCTGCAAAGAAAATACAGCTTCGGTATAGAAGACAGAAGTTGAACAGCTTTATCCCATCAATTGTAGAAAAATGGCAAAGAGTCATTTAGGCAGGAGGAACAAATATTTCAGATTGTCACAGACATTTTTTAGCCTAAGGATTTACACACCACCACAGAACCTTAGCAAGATGTGTATTAGTTCATGTATATTTCTGGTTAGAGCTGCAAAACCTATAACCAGACAGTTCATAAAGAAAACTTAATTTTCAGACTTTGCCTTTATGAACTTTTCATCTGCAGGACTCAAGTTGATTTTAAACTTGTCAAGGGAACTTGCATGCCATCTCAGAGTTGAGGTGGCAACAAGTGGTGCAGTCTGGAGGGAAGAGGGGAGGACATCCCAAACAGTGACTGTTGTCACTGCCAGAGCAATCCTGTGCCACCCCAGCTCCTCATGGCAACAGCTTCAGCTACTCTGGGAAACCTTGATCATGTATTAGTGATCATCTTTAGTGTCTCAAAGGGCCTTTGTAGCATGAATTGAGAATATTGTCCAGCTGTAGCAGCACAACTCAAGCAATGAATTTTACAGGGGACCCACCTTCAACACGATCAGACTGTGACAGGTCCAACATCCCCAGCACATCATCTCAGCATAACACAGCTCAGGCTCCTTGAAGAGCATCTCTTGTGGAAAGTGTTCTAGTGCATACTTGGCTCCATTCTTATCAGAGTTGCATTTTAATCTTGGTAAATTATTGTCACTTAATCATAACATCTGAAGTAAATATTGACTTAAAGTAAACTACTAAGGTCACTAGCAGAAAAGCTGACATGAAGGAAGGGAGGTTGTACTTGTAAGTGGCTGGCCCGTTGCCTGCTGAAATGTTTGTCTGAGTCCTCAAATGTTGAGCTACGCCTCACTTCAGTCACCCAGTCCCTTGTTATTTGCAAGATTTGCGTTTTAAAAATCTCCTGAGGAGTTACTGTCCCCTGGCCTCATCCACACAATACAGTGCTGTCCCTTACAATTTCTGTAACAATTTGCATTTGTAGATGTAATTAACATTTGTGATGTTTAAAACAGTTTTGTAAAAAGAATGGCAATCATTATATCACAATTTCTAAGGCATCAGGCCCAGAGAGTGAGGAGGTTTGCCAAAGATCTCACAGCAGTTACAGGCCTAGGGCAGAACACAGCTTCCAGGTTTTATACTAATGTCCCGACTTTGGAATGGCATTTCCTCATAAAAGGAAAAGAAAACTTTTCATTTATCAGAATAATGTTTTCAAAAGTTTCAGTCGAGCAAACACACTGCTGCATGGTGTGGGATGCTCAGTAAAAGCCTTTTTAAAATACATGCAAATACACTTGAAATAAGTGTCAAAGTGCATTTTTTATGCACACACTAATGAGCTATTTACTCAGCATCTTGAGCCAGTTCTGGCTACATAACACACCAGTATATTTCAAGGGCCTGCAATCACACCCTCAGATGAAGAGTTAAATATTACACTCACTCCATCCACAGGGATAAAATTCCAGCAGCTCATTACCAGTACTATCAACAGTGACTTGATATGAGTGTTACAAGGCCCCAGCAGAAAAGACTCTCTAGTGAAACAGGGAAAAAATTCTTCTGTGCGTTTTAAGCTTATTGCAAAAAAATCTTTTATAAAAGAAATGTGAATTTGAGTGGGAAGGACTGGAAAAAAAACAGCATTTGACAATAGTTTCGAATGAAGTGAGTTGTAACTCAGCAAGAAACAGGCTGGCTCTCCCCCTAGGTAACTTTCTGCCTTTCATTTCTTTCCCAGCACAGAGCAGCACCAGGGGTGAGTAGAGGAGAGAAAAGGCTCTGGTACCATCTGCTTTAGCCTCCCGCTCCCCATCATTATCCCTGGAGCTTGGAGAGGCTCAGGAAGGCATCTGAAGGCAGGCTGGGCACAGCCACGGCTCTGAGCTGTCCCAGGGAGCCACAGGAGGTCTCACAGTGTGAGAAGAACACACACCAAGGGTTCTCTCCACGGTCATTTTCCTTTTTCCTCCCACTCTGCTCAAGGCTTCCTAACATTGATTTTGCTACTGCTGCTGGAAGCTCTTGTGGGACCATAAAACAGAGACAGCCCGGGTCTTTCTTTACTTCCTACGTGGCTGATTGCAGGGATTTATTACTGTGCAGGGCCTTCCCTCAGGGCACACAGGAAGGGAGGAGAAGCTCCTTGCATCTGTGCTCACTCATGCATCGATCAGCTTTAATCCCACACGTGCTGCAGCAGAAAAGTTTAGAAAAGCCCTCCAGTTAATCAAAGCACTGTGATTCTCTGGGGATGGAGAGAGCATGCTGGTCCTAATACAGATAAGCATGTAATCATGTCAAAACACATCAAAATCTCACTAAAATCAAACTTTGATTGAAAAATTAATGATATACTTGAGTGATAATTTCTGAATAGGGATAGAATGAGAGATACTCTTTGCCTTGCAGACACTGTGCCTTGGAAAAGCTTCCATCTGGTTTATCTCCAGGATCAGCATATTTGTATAGAATGCAAATCATTATTACAAGTGCTGTTATCTTTATGTGCTGCAGTCATAACTGAGTGAGTCACAGTAGAGGGTCAAAACCCTCTGTTCCAGTTTTTGTGATAAGCATCTTTTCAACATACAATGTTAGAGATCCTGTGTGCCACCAGATCGAGGTGGGAGTTGGTATTGGCTGATCTACAACTGGCCCTGGCGTAGGGACCCGACCTTATTAACCATTTTGTTAACAAGTTAAAATAAGGAATAAATACATGTACTAATGACTAAAATCCTGACTAAGTTAGGTATTCAGGACAGGCTGTCTAAGTTTTGTAGTCTCTCCTACTGCCTTCCAGCAGAACAGATCAGAGTAGCTGTGTTAGAGTCTGGTGGGGACTGTGCTCTGGGGCAGGCAGGTCAAGGAGCTGTGATGCTGTAACCTGTGCAAAGTCTCTGAGGCCCATGAGCTGTAACAGCAGACTTCTGAGGATCCTGGGAAGCAAATTTACCTTTAGAAGAGCCACATATGGCTGCTGATCCCAAATACCTGTGTGTGTATAAATATATATATATGGGTAGAATCCTATTGTTTCACTTACCGTATTAAAAAACATCCTTTCACATCTCCAAACAGATTGTATTTGTGCAAAATTCAGAAACTTCACTATATGTTTGTAAATACCAGCTACCAACACCTCTCAATCACTAACACTTGACTGAAAACTTCAACTTAGACACTTTATGATGTGTTTTAAAAATAAGCACAAAATTTGAACTTTACCAACAGAGAAAAAAAAACAACAAAAACCAACCAACTTTCTTTCAATGGAAAATTTCTAACATGTTCCTCATTTAACAGGAGACAATGTCTAGAATAAAGAACCTAGCAATGTGAATTTGCAGGTGCTTTTTTGGCCTGATCTCCGATTAAAAATAGTTTGGTTACCTTCAGTTGAACATCCAGGACTTGTGTGAGTTTGTAATGATTTTAAAAATTTCACACACACACACACAAAAATCATTCCCTCTTTTTCTTAGATTGGACTAGCAGTTTTTAAATATCATCCCCTCTTTCAAAGAAAATGCTTTTTAAATTTCTTTTATGATTAAGGAACTCCTTTCTCCTTTTATCCTGGAACTAAAGCACAAAATATTTTACAGGAGAGGAGACAAAGGCTGGAACACAGAAAGCTCTGCCAGGTAATTTAAACCCAACTGTCTTCTCTCCAGAACCTTTCTGCCACACATCAGGAATTATTTAACCCCGTTTTTGCAAAGGGTAACTGCCCTGCTGAGCCTCAAAAGCAGCAATACAGAGCTTACCTTTAATCCTGTGCAGAATAATGAGTGAGACACTGCTGAGATTAGTGAGGCAGTGTCAAACGGAGGTTTCTTCCTCTTTGTACTCTGATTCCACCTGGGGAAAAGCACACTGCTAAGACCCCTTCAGCATACAGAATCTCTAATCAGGTTTTCAACAGCCTGGGCCTCTTAGCTAATTTAAAATTTAAAAGAAAAAGAGTTTGTCACCTTTGATGACAGTCACTTCTTCACAAGGACAGATTTGGCTGTTGCTAACAGGAAAAAAAAAAAAAAAAGGAAGTCCTAAGAAAGAAAATGGAACACTAATTCTGAATTATGGCTCTTCCAGCCAGCAGGACTCTCTCCCCTTCTGTAGCCTGCATGGGCTGAGCCCTTTTCACGCTGTCTCACTTGCATCACACATCAATAACATGGTAATGTTAAATAATGCCCCCACCTGAGCCCAGCCAACAACTGGAACAGTTCCTGGTTGTCTTAGGCAAATTTTGAATTCTTTGCTTTCTGATTTCTAAACCTTTGTGATGCCCTTTCTTTATGTTTTAAGTTTTCTCTCTAGCCAAGGGGTTCATCATTTACTTCTTTTAAGAAACACTAAGAGTTTCAGGGACTCTGCTCATTGGGCTTTAAGGAAAATGGCAAATATTTTTAATCCTTAGGAAGAAAAAAAAAATAAAACCATGAGAACTGAAAAAACTCATGGTTGTTTCAAGATATGCATTTATAATATATATACAAATATTCAGCTTGTGTTCAGCCATGTGCTGTCAGGACAAAAATGGCTTAAGCATGGAACCAAGGCTTTAAAAGTTAGACCAGATGAAACTCCTGATTTTCTTACCCTGGAGGGAAATAGGTTAAAAGTCAGTCAACAACTGATAATTTGCACTAATTTTATTTTTTTTTATTTTAAAAATCATGAATACATTGAAGCTGAATAATACCAGTTTTTTGATTGATTTATGTGCAAATAAGAATCAGGATTTATAATTAAATCTGTAGCTAAATCTATTCAAAAATAAATATAATTTTAACAGATTAAGATGAAATCCAAATATTTGTATCAAAACATGCTTGAATATGGCAGAATAGAGTTCATTTTTTGAGGTATTTTATGAAACAAAACAAAACGTGACCAAAATAACCCCATACAAAACTGAAAATAAAAAATCATGCAGAAATGTCACTGGAGAAATGGTTCCTTACAGGATCTCTGAGGAAAAGTCAGCAAATCCTGCTCCCAGTAAGTGCCAGTCTCCAGCTTTCCCTGGTGTGGCAGCACAGATGGACGGACCACGCAGAGCTGCTGACTTGCTGACAGATTCAGAGGGCTGAGAACACCTTGGCTACTGCTGTGGCAGGAAAGCCTCAGCTACACAGCAAACACCAGAGCTAAAGCTGCTTTTTGATTATTTCTGCAGTCTGACAATAGCCAGGCTTTAGCACCAGGCAGTGCAATTGCAGTAGGGTAGCAGCAAGGATATAGTTTGCTAAGAAATTTGCCAGACAAAAAAAAAAAAAGGCAGCAAAAGAACATCCTTGGTAACACAGAAAGAATAAAACAAAATGTTTTCAGTCCCATTCTACAGTGGACACCAGGGAGGTGCTCTGATGTCAGGAAGGAGACCAGTCAAGAGAATCAGAAAGACAGGGCTGGAGAAGGTGATGCCTCCAACCCTGTGTCTGCCTCTGCCCTGCTCTGCTTTCAGCTCCCTTCTTGTGAAGAGCAGCTTGCTGCCCCCAAAAGAAGAGAGATAAGGTCAATGGAAAAGCAAGGTATTGTCAGACTGTGGCTAATTTCTTTTTTCAAAGAGAGGAAATAATGTGTGCAGAGCAGCAGTGGTTCATACTGGGTCAGTCAGGAAGTGTGGGGCTGAGTATTTACAAGACATTGGTATTTTTGTTCGTGGTTCTCTCAGAGAACAAAAGCGTACAAGAAAACATTTTTTTGGCTAAAAAATGCAAAGTTTGAGTTCACCTATAGTTAGCTGAGGTATCCATGTCATGTTTGACTCTGAAAAATATCGCTTTAAGTGGAACACTTTGCATCTGTGGCTGCAATTACTATAGAAATGTTAAATAGCTAAAACCACTGCTCCTTTGGATGGCAGCACAGATAATAGCAAAAGGAGGACAGGAAGACAATGAGAGATTATTAACTCTATTCCCACAGGTGAAGAGCTGAGGCATAATTGTTTTCAAGCTGAAGTTTCACACACATCTTCATCCAGCACTTGCACAGAAAAAAGGCAGCCCCTGCTTCCTCTGTGCCCATCTGCCTGTTGCTGTCTCTGCCCCAGCTTGGTCCATGTAGATAAGAAAGAAATCTGAAAACACAAATCCAAAATTGACACTGTGAATATTGCAAGTAATGAAAAAGGGGAGAGTCAGCTGGAGGTATATCTCTTTAAGTTACAAAACAGCTTTTAATTTGGCCTTTCATGATTGTTACTTATTAGCAGTAAACAAGCTGATAATCTTCACTGCTGTAAATGGTCGTGAAAAATTAATGCAACAGAACCACTCAGAAGCTCACAAGAGTAGTCCTTGAAAAGCACAGTTGGCTGAAATACCTGGAATTCAATGTGCATGTCACACAGTTACATCTATCTGCTGATGAGGAAGCTGAAAATAGAGACTGTAATTAAGCAAAGCACTGTGTTTTGAAATTCATTAATGAAAAATCCAACCAGCCAGAGAACAACTGATCCCTATGATGACAAGGAGAAAAGGAAAAATCTATTTTGCCAAGACACCTACAACACCTTAAAATACACTAAGATATATCCCAGTTGATATGATTTTAACAAATTAAATAAAAAATAAAAGAGTGAGAAACTTGTCAGTGATTCACTAAAAAAAAGGCATTTTGCAAACAGAAAAGGAATCACTAAGCTTTTTGAAAACCTTCATGATGATTAAAAAAAAATCCACATTAATAATTTCTGTTGAAATATTCAAGCAGAAAAGTTGAGAACAGAGCTGCCTTGGAAATGCTATTTCTTGCTGACATATGTTTTACAGATATTTTTTAGACCTTCAGACATGATGGCTTTATTTATGTCTGTGCTGAGAACAAATTTGCTGCCTTCCCAGGCTTGTTCAAAAAATGGTATTTAATCACTCTATCAAAAATCAGGCTCTGCAGAAAAATTTGGATCAGCTGAAGAGGAAAAATAGCTGCAGTTGCTCCTTGGTGTGTGTGGAGCCCCTGCACCACGCTGCTTCAACCCTACCTCCTTTTCATTCTTACTGTTTAAAGGAAAGATGAATGTTTGAGGGACAGGCTGGTTCTACCAGCATAATAAAGATGTTTTTAAATTAGCCTTCCCTCGAAGTGGAGGAGACCAGCAGTCTTTCTGGATGTGTTTTAGTTGAGAAAAGACAAGGGGAAAATGGCCACACTTCTTGTACCAAAGTGCTGGGTTATTGCAGAGAAGAGAACTCAGGCGGGGTGACAATCCCAGCTGATTTTACAGGAAATGCTATTTTAGAGAAATGACAGACACATTTTTAGCAGCTGCTTTGCAACAATTTGTTCAAAAAATACCCTAAAATCCCAAACACAGAAAACAGGCTCTCTATTTCTGTAGGGCTTGTGACAGGCCCTTGAGAACAAAGAGCAGAACAGCAAAGCAAAGGCCATCAGCGGGGCTGTGCTGTGGTTTTGGGGCAGCAGGGCACAGCTCAGAGCCCAGCACCGGAGCTGCTCGGGGTGACCACGGCTCACACGGGGCGGTCAGGGCTTGTTCACATCCACAGAAACCTGAGCTGGGCTAAACAAAACTCCTGCAAAGTACCCAGGAGAAAGCCATGAACTCAATGGAAACAGCTGGCTGTTCGCTTCCCTTCCTTATTTGCGCTCAGATTGTTTGGACAGCAGATGTGGGGGTGATAGGGCAAAGGCAGCAGGGACAGCTTTCTGCAGAGGGTGCTGCACAGACACCCCTGTGAGCAGCAGGACTCCCAAAACCGAGCCCTTTCCAAGGGACCACAACCCCTCATTGCAAGGGGAGCTTGCCGGGCCCCTGGCAGATCCCGGGGGGTGTGCACAGCGCGGCATTTGCCTCTCAGGACCCCCTTCCTGCTGGGATGGCAGCAGCAGCTGCTCCCTGCCCTGCCCAGCCCTGCAGCTGCTCCCGGGGGCTTCGGTCAACTCACTCTGGGCCTCAGCCTCCCCACCTGCACGATGGAGGGGAGGGTACTTCACCCTGCTGAGATCTCGCCTCAGGAGTACAGGAGGCTTTATTTGTGATGCACTATTATTTATCAACAAGACTACACCACTAATGCAGCTTTTTCGTTACAACTAGCATTGCTGTTATTTTACTACAGATGGAATCTGTGCTATCAAAAGTTATCTTGCTGTTCTTAGAAATGAAATCTGCATGAGTGTAGCATTGAAAAAACTGATTTGTAATTCTGAGGCCAATATGCCAACCATACTTATTTATACCTCTCTTTTTTCAGCTACTATATGATATAATCATGCTGGCAAAAAAGAAATACATTTTAAAGCATCAGTTGTTTATGGCAAATTTAACAACTTCTATACTCATTTCCCAGAGGCAAATGATCATGCAATAAAAAGAAAGTCAATATTACAACACAGAGGTTTGGAATTAGCATGATAAATTGAATTTTAGAACAATATTGGCCCTATCCTGTACTTACAGATAGTATAACAGAGCTGATGATTTATAGGTGCTGCCACTGAGAATATAACACAGGAGGAGACTACCAAAGTAATATTCCTATTAATATATGTCACGTTACATTTATATATCCCTTCTGCTGCGTTTCCTCAAGCTGGAAGGCTGTGGTGTGTGGACCACAGTCAGCAAACCTGCTCCAGTTCCAGTCCCACTCCTCCTGCCTAAAGCCTCACAAGCCTTCCAGGAGCTCCTGGCTGCTGTGCTTCCAAGCCAGTGACCCAGAAACACCAGCAAGCACCCTTGAATGATTCAGATTCCTAAAACTCTCCTCTCCCAGAAGTTAAAATAGTATCCATACTGCTCTGACACGATTTGTTACTCATACCAAGATTTGTGTGCTTTGTTCTGCTACCATCTACACCGTCCTCCCTTTTAATGACAACTAGTGATGGTTCAGTGAGCCCAAACGTACCAGGTGCTTCCTTCACCAGGCTCTGTTACTTGTGCAGTGCATGGGCCATGAAGAAGGCACATCAGTTCACAGGGAGAGAGGAGAGATGCCTGTTTTCCTCATCCCTGGGGGCTGCAGAGCAGAGATGAAGGAGCAACATAAGATTCACTGGGCAGTGGTAGTTATTTCCATAAGCTGCAGTGTATAACACTTACCCTGTGTGGGCATTTGAACAGAGCACTAAGCACAGGTAAGATCCCCATCCTGACAATTACCCCTCCTCAGCCTCTTATCTGTCCCTCTGCTGTGCCTAATCCTCTTGGTTTGTTGCTCTGCTGCTTCATCTGTGATACCAGGATGCCACTCACTGCCTACATCCAGTATTAGCAGACTTTCTGCTTAGGATTCATTTAGGAGAAATATTACTCAGTGGAATTGCACAAGTTTCTGGCTTGGCTCCTAAGTGCCTTTCTTCGTGCTGCACACCCACTGGATTTTTCTGACTGGTGTCTCTCAAAGGGGACTCCTAAGTGAGCAACTAAATCTAACTGCATCAGCAGAGTCACCTCCAGACACCCCAAGAGCCCTCTGCCTTGCACTGGATACAAATGCCATTCCAGTAGTTTTGATGTTTCAAAATCATGACTTTCCCAATGCTTTTTCTCAGGTTTTATCACTTACCTCATTCATACAGGCTACTTAGTGCCTGGTGATCTCTTTCTGGATAGTTTACAGCAGAGGTGGATTAAAGATCAGGGTAGCTATTAGCTCAGCTGGTTTAGCCTGCCAGCTTGACTTTCTCCCAGAGATAGGCCAGTTTAGCAGCTTATCCTCTCCAATCTGCTCTGGCACATGACCCATATTTGCATGTGGCTCACACCCCACGGGACAGCACGTTTGGCCCTTTGCCTGCTGTGCATTGCTGCCCATTGCACAGAGAGCTTCCTTGGGTTTGCCAATTGCTGCAAGAGCAGGAGCACCGGTGTGCCTCATACTGCAGATATTACCATGGGGTTTCACCACGGGAGGTGAACAGTAAGAACAGTCTTGTGCTAAAATTACGCTCAAATAAAATGAAAGCAAAGGTCTGCACATTTATAACTAGAAATGGATGTGAGATACTGCACTGAACACACTCTGAGATTTTTCATAGCTGAGAAGCAGACTCTATTCAAGCTTTCTCAATAGCTAGATCTATAATTTGATACTTTTATAAAATACAGTGTTTACTAGCAACAGCAATAAGAAGACCATAATGCAAAAGAAATTTATTATTACCATCAGGTTGGAACAGCCTTCTTTAATACCTATTCAAGGCAGGGCTCGAGGCTGTGTTTGGTCTTCAGGATGAGTAATATTTTCCTAGGTAATGATTTGCTCTTGGGAAGTCTAGCTGATTAGCTTCCTGATAGCCTTGGATGGAGAGCATTAGTGGAGAGCAAAACGACATTAAAAAGAAAAAAAAACACTTACCAAAGAGCAGACAAGGACTCACCGTCTGGACACATGCAGATTGATGGGTTGGCTTGTTAGGTCTGTATTTCAAGACCTTTCTCAGATATTTATTACTGGACACGGCTTTGAATGTGACAAAGTCCAGCCAGGATCAATTTTCGGTGCTATTACCGCGGGAAGGGCCGTGACCATCAGCGCTTGCCCGAGTGCCTGCGAGCCCGCGGTGGCGGCGGCTGAGGGCACAGGGCCTGTTCCAGCCCCAATTTACCCAGAGCAGCTCCTTTCCTTTCCCAGCCGAGCCGTGCGAGGGCAGCAGAGATTGCGGAACGGGAGCGCTGTGAGGGCTCTGCGGGACACGGCCGCAGCTCCCCGGGCTGCCCCGCTCGGCTCGGCTCGGCTCGGCTCGGCTCGGCTGGGCTCGGCTCGGCTCAACTGGGCTCGGCTCGGCTCGGCTCGGCTCGGCTCAACTGGGCTCGGCTCGGCTCGGCTCGGCTCAACTGGGCTCGGCTCAACTGGGCTCG
>VZRZ01003766.1:36690-59704 GCA_013398175.1 Climacteris rufus | reverse complement strand
CGTGAGGGGCGGCCGAGCCGGGCACGGAGCGCTTCCCCGCGCCCTGGGCCGCATCCCCGCCGCCCTGGGCCGGGGGTGCCGAGGGGCCGGGGCGGGTTTGGCCCCTCCGTGGGCTGTGAAGCCCCCCGGGGGTGCGAGCGGCCTCCCCTTGCCCCGGGGGGCGTTTGCTCGCCCGGGCTGGCCCCAGGCCCGGCCCTCAGGGAATGCTCTGCCGGTCGCTGCCCCCGTATGCTGCCCATGGATGGGCTGGGGGTCCCCTGCCCTTGGAGCGGGGTCCCGTGTGTCCCCCCTGCCCTGCCCGGGCGGGCGGGGGCTGCTCGCTGCCCGTTCCCACGGGAAAGAACCTGTGCAGCAGTGCGGGAGATGGGGGCACGGGATGCTCCATCCCCGGGGATTCCCCCTCTCCTGCCGTCCCGAACCCCGGCCTTCCCTCCGCAGCAAGGGCAGAGCTGCCGGGGGGAGCTGCGGAGGGACCCGGGCTGCTGGCAGCCTGTGCCGGAGCTCATCCCAATCTGGAGAGATCCCCGCCGGTTTATCCCACCCTCTGTTGCTTTAATTTTGGGGGATCTTAAAGCTCCCGGCCACGACAGGGACACGTTGTAAGGGCTGCTGTAGGTGACTGCGTTCCATTGGCTCTTCCCGAGCGATTCACGCTGGTTCCTCATCTCTTTTGTCTATTTTGCTCGGTTTCTTTTATCCCCTGATTCAGGATGCTACTGTTCCTTCCCCCTGTGAAATGTGTGGTCTGGGCTGGGTGCAGTGAGGGCAGAGATGTTCCTCAGAACCATTAAAATCCCAGAACAGCCGAGCCTGGGAGGACCCCGGCGAGTGTGTGGTCCAACCCCGTGCTCACGGCAGGGTCAGCTGGGAGATCAGCCCAGGTTACTCAGCATTCCTGAGCATCGCTGCCCTGTGTGCCTGCATCCAGAGCTGCCTCACATTGCTGGGGGCTGCTGCTTCCTCCCTCTCCGCTCTGCTCTGCAGCCGAGGAGTTTCTTTGTGATGCTTTGTCTCTCCTGGCCCCCCGTGAGTGTGGGTTGGTGAGGAAATGGCTCCTGGGGGAGAGCAGGAGCCTGGACAGAAGGCAGTGGCGGGTCCTGAGCGTGTCTGTGATTCAGAGCTGAAGAGCTTTGTACGTGGGGAGAGAGGAGAGCAGCGGAGCACCTCCTGTGCTCCTGGAGACCACACTGCTGTGGGGAGCTGGGGCTCCTCGTGGCAGCAGCTGAGGCCCAGGGAAGCAGCAGTCAGGCTGGGAAGATAAATGTGGTTTTTATGTCCCAGGTGGGACTGTGGCACTGCTGGTGGTGGGGTTGTGACCCTCAGGCTGCCTCCTTATGCTGTGTCCTTTGTTTGACTCCTGCCTCTGAGTGTAGGGACCAGGCCTCTGTTTTATCAGTTTTTGGTACCTGAGGCTTGCAAGAATTTCAGGATTTTAGGAAGGAAATGACAGAAAGGCTCAGTACTGAGGATTCTCAGACTTTAAGAAGAATTTTCTGGGAAAGGAGGACACACAGCAGAGAGTTCAGTGAGCCCCATTGTTCAGGGGAAGAAGTCTCTCAGATTTATTTATCAGGCTGTTCATATCCAGCATGTGCTGACAGAACAGATTTGGACCACGGAATGAAACCCAAGGATCTATTTGTGCCTCCCCACTCAGCTGGAAATGTGACCTGTGGAAGATGCTTTTACGCAGCAGCTGTATGAAATCTCCTTTTTCCCCTCTTCCTCCCCAGTTTGCTGTCCTGCCCAGCTCTCTGAGTAGTTAATGCAGAAGATAAAGAGGGTTCGTCTGGAAAACGAGACTGCAGGAAGTTGGAGAAGGTAGGTGCAGGTCCCTGCCGGGGCAGCAGCCTCCCCTGGAGCTGGGGCAGAGCAGCACTCACCCCTGCAGGGAGGGAGCTCTGTGTCAGGAGCTGTGAGTCAGGAAGTGACTCAGGACAATAACTTGTTTCACTCACTTCCAATTTCAAGCTTTGGAGTTTTTTCCTGGTGCTGATTTCCCCCGTGTGCTTGCTGTCCCCTGCAGACTGACAGCTCCTCCTGAAGGAGGGCTTGGTGCCTCACCCACCTCGCCTGGCAGGGCACACGGGGCATTAGAAGAGCTGCAAGGGGCAGCTCCGTGGTTTGGGGAGTGGAGGGAGCAGTGTTCCTGCAGCAGCTCTGAGTCATCTAAATCCCTGCCTCAGCGTGGGGTGGAAGGGCCAGGGCTTCTCCAGCAAGGTGCAAGTCTTGGATGTGCTGCTGGCTTAGGGTGGTTAATAATTGGTGTCTTGATCCACCTCATCTCTCAATAATGTAATCCCCAAAAGCACTCTGAGATAAGTTGCTCCTTGTACTGGTTTGCTGACATCCATGGCATTGCCAAATACTGCCTGTGGCTTTTCCAGAGGTGGCTGCAGTGATGGAGGAAGAAATCCAAGCTCCTTTTTACTCTCTGTCATGTCAGGACCTAAGTGTTAGGGTTTTTCCCTTCCAGTGGAAGGTATCCCTGCCCATGGCAGGGGTTTGGGATTAGATGATCTTTAAGGTCACTTCCAGCTCAAACCTTTCCATGGTTCTGTGCTTTTGTGAGACTCCACCAGGCTCCAGCTGTGCCAGTGGTAATTCCCAGCACTTCCACCTCACTTTGTGTGGTGGCTGCTTTGCTTGTCCCACTTCCCCACTCTGTTCTGGTGTCCAAATCACCAGGATGAGAACAGTACCAGGCTGAGAGCTGTGCTGTTAACACCATAAAGTCAAGGCAGTGTAGTCTGGAAGGGGCTCCAGTTCACTTTGGGCCAGTTTCCAGTTATCACATTTGTGAACTGTTTTTAAAGGTTAAACTTTGCCTTGTGAGGGGCCAGCCTGGCTCAGTGAGATGGATTCATCAGCTGGGTGAGAGTCACCCCAGGGCCGGGCTCTTGGGGCTTTTGGGGCTTTCTGGGCCAAAGCCAGAGAATTGCATTGCCTGAGTTAACCTGCAGTGGGATTGGGTTGGGACAATTGCACCTGCTTGATGGATTGTGTTGTGTTTCTGACAGGCAACTCTTCTGCTTCCAGCTGTGATTTTAGCTGCTGCAGTGGAGACCCTGGACAGAGGCAGAGCCACAGACACACTCACATCCATCACCTTCTCTTCTGTGGTTTCACTTGGGCTTCCTGCCTGGCTTTGATTGGAAAATGCTCCTCTGTATCCATGGTCAAGCTGTGGATTTACTGCTGGGCAGTAGGCACCAGGAGTTCCTACAGAAGTATTTTGGGAGCTGGTTCCTGTGTTACTGTTGGCACATTTTGTACAGTTCAGGGATTTAGCAGTCTGAGGAGATGTTACGTTTTCAGCCCTTGTATGAGGCTGGTTCTGTCTCTGTGGAGCAAAATTCTCCAGGCTCATTTTGTCCAGTAAACTGAAGTTCTTTTGAAATTCTTTGTAACATTCTTTCAAGTACCTCAAAACCACCCAAATGTCCTGTTGGAGGGACAGGCTCCTTCTGAAATGGGGTGTCAAAAACTGGTTTCCCTAGTCGTTGGCTCATTCCTGCTTTGCAGTGGATGACATCACTGACCTTGGGCAAGTCTGTGGGTCCACCTCCCCTCAAATTAACATCTGTGTTGATGTGGAGGTGGTTCTTGCCCTCTCCTTCCACACCTGCTGGCTGGGAAGTCTCTGAGGAATGTGTGCCACGTTTCTCAGGATACAGCCAGGCTCTGGTCCTGCTGCCTTCTCTCTCTTAGCAAAGCAATTGCACTTTTTCTTCCTGCTTCCCCATCTCTCCTACTCCATTCCTGGCCTCAGCATCTGCTCAGGTAAGTGAGTTGCTGTGCTTGGGTTTAAACCTCTCTCCCAAGCCACGAGCAAGTTTTCCTTTGGGATAGGAAGGGGATTTCACTTCTGTGCTCTCACAGGGCAGAGCTTTATGTGCCTTTATGATAGGTCATTGCTTTGATGACATATCCATCCAAATTCCTGGAGTGGTTTTCCTTTGAGTCAAGCTGCTTGTGCTTCCTTTAACAGCTTATTTCTAGAACCAGTCCTGGCGGAGGGAGTGTTCTGAGGCTCATATCTTCATTTAGAGGGTTTGATGTGGCATGGGAGATGGACTTCTCCTTTCAATACGTTTCAAATGTAATCTTGGAGTGCAGAGAATCCTAGGATCTCTATTTTAAGGAGTGCCTGCTAGATTTTAAGGCTTAATTCTCTCTCTGCCCTCCTCCCCCAGCTTTTTGCCCAGTGCTGAAGGGGAAGCCAGGATGACTGCAGTGGACGCGCTCTCGGACAGCTCCGAAGTGGTCGAGATGGAGGATGTGCCTTCCCAATTCCAGGTGCAAAAGCATTCTTGGGATGGGCTGCGTGACATAATTCACAGCAGCAGGAAGTACTCGGGCATGATAGTGAACAAAGCTCCCCATGATTTCCAGTTTGTCCGGAAAACAGAGGAGTCCAGCCCGCACTCCCACCGCCTCTACTACCTGGGTAAGGCTCTGCCAGGGCCCGGGGCTGGGCAGGGAGGGGCTGCAGGGATCTCCCTGTGGGACTGAGCTTAGGGAGGTGGCTCAGGGTTTGCAGCAGCTCTCACACGGCCTGGGACTGAGCCAGGCTCCCCAGCCCCAGACAAGCTGCAAACGTGGGGTTCTGTGTTGGCCAGCCACCCTTCTGTGTGCTTTGTCACCCAGGGATGGGGCAGGAGGAGGGATGTTCCTCACACTCAGGACTATCTGGTGCCTCTGCAGCTTGGGAGAAATGGGATTTACTTGCTTCATTAACCAGCCTGACTTTCCAAGAAATTTGCTGTCAGTAATTACTAATTACATGTTGCAACATATTAATGGCAGGGTGGTGGTGTCTCCTGCTTTATTAAGTGCCATGAAGGTAGGATGCTTTCAAGAGCAGGGAAAAAAAGGAGGTGTGAATGAGCTATTCCTGGCATTTGCAGGGAAATGTCCCTGTCCTTGCAGAGGACTGAAAGCAGAATTCCGTGTAGTGCAGGTCCCTCGTTACAATGTCATTAGTGACAGAGTCGCTGGATTTTAGTAACTGGATAATTTTGTGGTTGGTAACATGGGAAGCTTTACAGACTATAAAGAGTTTGTTGTGCTTTGGGGCATGAGCTGATCATTACTGGGCCAGGAAAAAAATTGCCTGATGTGCAACTCCAGCAGCAACTGCTGCCCTGAAGTGACCCTGCTGCTTCTCCTTCTCTTTGCAGTTTTGGAGTGTGGGTCACTGTAGGATGCTGGATTTCAGGGACTGATTTGGTTTGTCATGAAGCAGCTCCTGTGTGCCAGTGACTTGATTTGTGTAGTTCCCCATAAATTCTTGGGACACAAGTGCTGCTCTGAAGGGCAGTACCCAGAGCTGGCATATTCTTCTTGTCAAGCCTGAGCAGAGGCTTGATTTAAAGCTGAATGCATTTCAAGTTCACTTTGATTCTGGTTTTGATCTAGATGACTAAAGAACTAAGTGGCTAATTTTAAACTTTTGTAATGTTCTCTACTGAGTGGTTGGTGTTCTGCCAGGGTGTGACTGTTCCAGGAGCCAGAACCAGGAACAAGGATACTCGAGTGCCTTTTCAGTGTTTCCTTCCTTAAGGAATTGTGCAGGGCATAGAGCAGATTCATCCCTCCCTTCAGATCAGTATCAGCCAGGTAATGCCAGGGTTCCTGTTCTCAGATGTCCCTGATGAAGGGTAAATGCTGATTCCTGGCCATAGTGAGCGCTTTAGAGTTGAACACCATGTGCTGGTAAATACTCAGAACCCGTTGCAGCAGTTGATGGAATCCAGACTGGTTTGGGTGGGAAGGGACCTTAAAGCCCATCCAGAGCTACCTCCCACTGTCCCAGGGTGCTCCAGCCTGGCCTGGGACACTGCCAGGGATCCACAGCTTCTCTGGGCAGCCTGTAGGTTCCCAAGTCTTTATCTCAGTGTGCTGTTACTGCCCCAGCATTAAATAACATTTGAAAATGTTTAAATGAAACTGAGGAGTGGATGGAGACTCCTGAAGACCTTTGCTGTAGGGTTGAATACTTCACTTGGAAGCAGAGTGAACTGTCTTTTGGGGAGGAAGGCAGTATTTTCCATGTAAATGCCAATTGATTGTAGTCAGCCTGAGGTCATTGGAGAAAGTTCTGACATAAGGGGAAGGGAAGTGCAGGTCACAGTTGCCTGAGTGTCAGATGTGTGTGCATAGAGTCATTTGTTCCTCTGCAGCTTTTCCTGTTTGGCCATCCTCAGTCGTTCCTGGGCCATCCCCACAGAGTTTCATGTTGTAGCATGGCAGATGCTGCTTATGTTAAACACCACATGCTCAGCACTTTGGTGTTCCTGTATCTCTGAGGATTAGATCCTCACATATTGCTCTGCTTCCCGAGCACTTATTAATATTTCAGTTTTAATTTGAAGTGACTGTACTGCTGGGTCAGCCAGCTCAGAAATCTCTCTGTTCTGCCCAGAACATGTGCAGAGTAGGCAGTATCAGGGCACACATCCCTGTGTGAGTTTCTGATCCAGGGAGTCTCTACAGCATAAGCAGAGGGCAAGTTCACGGTCGTTGTTTTTGTGGAAACTGTCAGAATCGTGTGTCAGGAAATTTTGTGGTTGTTTTGGAAGCTGGCTGAAGGCCAGGAGCTTATTTGATAACCACAGTCAAAGGCTTATGTAAAATGACAAGGTCTTCTGACTCTGTAGGATAACGCTTCACATTTGAATGGGCTCTCTGGAGCTTCCAAACTTTTCCTTCCCTTCTTGCAAGCTGCTGCCCTGGCCTGAACCAGGTCCCTGTAGCAAATCTCTGGATGAGAAATGTGGAGAGTAATGTTGAGTCACCCATTGAGGGAGTGGATCTGGGGCATGGGCTGGACAGGCACAGAGGGGAAAGTTGGACCTCATACACTCTGGAGAGGTTGCTTAGTGTGAAAACTTTCTTAGGGAAAATTCCAAACAAATCAATATGTAAATTTAAGTAGTTCAGCGGTTATTCTGGGATTGAACTGGGAGCTGCTGGGGAAGGACTGTGGGGAAGAGCCTCTGGGCAGCCCCAGCCCCTCTGTCACCAGAATTCTGTTTGAATTTGCTCTTGGGCCTCTTTGTCCTGCCTGACTCATCTTAGGTAGGGTGATGCTTTTGTGCTCCTCACAGGAATGCCATATGGTAGCAGAGAGAATTCCCTCCTCTACTCAGAGATTCCCAAAAAGGTACGGAAGGAGGCCTTGCTGCTCTTGTCCTGGAAACAGATGCTGGATCACTTTCAGGTAAGCCAGAGTGGGAAGAGCCTGGGTGTCAGTGCCTGGGAGCTGGGTGCTGCTGGGGGGCTGCTGTGCTGAGACATCTGCCCGGTGTCTGTCATCTCTGCTGCTTCTACAGAGCTGAGAAAGTTGAGTTTAAATTGCTGCTTCTGCCTTACACTGGTGTGAGTGAACCAGAAGGGACAGGAACTTTCCCCACCCTGATTCCAGTATCTGACTGTCCTTTGTCACTGACAGCACTGCAGGGTGCTGGTCTTTCTGCCCTGCTAGAAAGTTCCTGGTGGAAAAGAATTTCTCTGCCTTGACCCCATTTGGGCTGAGTTCTCTCCAGGGTAATCCAAGATCCCGGAAGAACTTTTGTTTGCAGTGTCTGACATGGAAACTGTTTGTGCAGGCTGCAGATAACGTCATTAAGTTAATTGGTTACATCTCATTTGCATGAGCAGAGCAAGTGCAGCTGTTCTCAGTTCATGCTGAAGTGCCAACTGCAGCAATGGGAGATGCACAGCTCGTCCCCCTGCAGAGGGAACTGCAGCAATGGGACATGCACAGCTCGTCCCCCTGCAGAGGGAACTGCAGCAATGGGACATGCACAGCTCGTCCCCCTGCAGAGGGAACTGCAGCAATGGGACATGCACAGCTCGTCCCCCTGCAGAGGGAACTGCAGTAATGGGACATGCACAGCTCATCCCCCTGCAGAGGGAACTGCAGCAATGGGACATGCACATCTCATCCCCCTGCAGAGGGAACTGCAGCAATGGGACATGCACAGCTCGTCCCCCTGCAGAGGGACCTGGGGAGGCCTGGAGGGGTTGGGCCCCTGTACCCCCTGGACCTGCAGTGCAGGAGCTGGGGACCTGGGCCCTGACACTGCTGCCTGTTGCACTGGGAGTTGTGCCAGGCTCAGAGCACTCCTGTGAAAGCCTCCCTGGCAAATCCTTTGAGATTTTCCTGTCCTTCAATTGCAGGCAACCCCTCACCACGGGATGTACTCCAGAGAGGAGGAGCTGCTGAGGGAACGCAAGCGGCTGGGTGTCTTTGGGATCACCTCCTATGATTTCCACAGTGACAGTGGCCTGTTCCTCTTCCAGGCCAGCAACAGCCTCTTCCACTGTCGAGATGGGGGCAAGAATGGGTTCATGGTGAGTCTGCCAGGGCTTTCATGGATGTCCCCTGAAAGGGACTGGAGATGGCTGCACATGGAATCCCAGACTGGATTGGGCTGGGAGGGACCTTAAAGCTCATCCAGTGCCACCCCTGCCATGGGCAGGGACATCTCCCACTGTCCCAGGTGCTCCCAGCCCCATTCAGCCTGGCCTTGGGCACTGCCAGGGATGGGGCAGCCACAGCTTCTCTGGGCACCCTGTGCCAGGGCCTCCCTGCCCTCCCAGGGAACAATTCCTTTACAGTAGCCCACCCAACCCTGCCCTCTGGCACTGGGAGCCTTTCCCTGTGTCCTGTCCCTCCAGCCCTTGTCCCCAGTCCCTCTCCAGCTCTCCTGCCTGGAGTGCCTTTGGGCACTGGAAGGGGCTCTGAGCTCTCCCTGGAGCCTTCTCTGCTCCAGGTGAGCCCCCCAGCTCTCCCAGCCTGGCTCCAGAGGGGCTCCAGCCCTGGGAGCATCTCCATGGCTCCTCTGGACCTGCTCTCACAGGTCCACACCTTTCACATCTGCATCTGTTTGATTCTGGTCATTCCTCCTGTGTCCTGTCAGGGCCACATTTGCCATCACCCCACGGGCTGGGCTGTGCCTCTGATCAGGCTTTTTCTCTGCAGAGCTGGGGCTGCTGTGGTGCTGAGCTCTGTGTGTGTCTCTTGCTGCAGGTGTCTCCAATGAAGCCTCTGGAGATCAAGACTCAGTGCACAGGGCCACGGATGGATCCCAAAATCTGCCCTGCTGACCCAGCCTTCTTCTCCTTCATCAACAACAACGACCTGTGGGTGGCCAACATCGAGACAGGCGAGGAGAGGAGGATGACATATTGCCACAAAGGTACTGGGGCTTCTCCTCTCCAAGGGAGATTCCTGCTGGGGAATGTGGCCTGCAGTACCCACACTCATGCCTTACTTTTCATGGCTTATTCCTTATGAGTGCTTTTGTCCTTTGGATCAGCGTTTTCCAAGGAGATGTAAATGCAAAATGCAAATGCTGTCTTGTCTGTGTTCCTCTCCAGGCTTATCCAATGTTCTGGATGACCCCAAATCTGCTGGTGTAGCCACGTTTGTCATTCAGGAGGAGTTTGATCGGTTCACGGGCTATTGGTGGTGTCCCACAGCTTCCACAGAAGGTCAGTCTGTTCTGCTCAGCCAGGCCTGGCACTGTGGCTGCTGCCTCCTGCCAGGGGGGGCATTCTGAGCACGACTCTCCTTTGTTTCTGGGGAGATCACCTGAAGGAGCAGAGCACTGAGGGGTTATGGTTGTGCTCAGAGCAGCGTTGGCAGGGGGCTGTACGGGTGTTCCCTCTGCACCAGTGCTCCAGGCGAGCCACAAACAGCAGGAAACCCTGCTGCACACAGACAGACAGACACTGCTGCTGCAGGCAGACAGACACTGCTGCTGCAGGCAGACAGACACTGCTGCTGCAGACAGACAGAGAGACATTGCTGCTGCAGACAGAGAGACATTGCTGCTGCAGGCAGACAGACATTGCTGCTGCAGGCAGACAGACACTGCTGCTGCAGACAGACAGACACTGCTGCTGCAGACAGACAGACAGACACTGCTGCTGCAGACAGACATTGCTGCTGCAGACAGACAGACATTGCTGCTGCAGACACACATACACTGCTGCTGCAGGCAGACAGACAGACACTGCTGCTGCAGACACACATTGCTGCTGCAGACACACAGACACTGCTGCTGCAGACAGACAGACACTGCTGCTGCAGACACACATTGCTGCTGCAGACACAAACACACACACATTGCTGCTGCAGACACAAACACACACACACTGCTGCTGCAGACACAAACACACACACACTGCTGCTGCAGACACACATTGCTGCTGCAGACACAAACACACACACACTGCTGCTGCAGACACACATTGCTGCTGCAGACACAAACACACACACACTGCTGCTGCAGACACACACTGCTGCTGCAGACACACATTGCTGCTCTCTGTCCCAGGCTCAGAGGATCTGAAAACACTGAGGATCTTGTATGAGGAAGTGGATGAGTCAGAGGTGGAGATAATTCATGTTCCCTCACCTGCCTTGGAGGAGAGAAAAACAGATTCCTACCGGTACCCCAGGACAGGTGAGTGAAACACCCCTGCTGCTGAGGCAGCTCGGGACTCCTGCTGGACTCAGCACTGGAACTGGGGCTATAAACTTTACATCATTAATCTGGGTACTTGCTGGGATGTAGAAATTGTAAATGTTGGGGCCTAATTGAGTCTCCAGTCCCAAAATCTGCTGCAAGAAAGGGCTGGGATTTAAAGTTCAGCCTAAATGAAAGCATTGCTGAGGAAGTGGAATAGATCTGGTGGCATACTGTGGCATACATTGTGAATCCCATCCTTCCCCTCCCTCCTGAGAACTTGCACAGCCAACTGGGGAAGGCAAAGCAAACTGTTCCCATTCCCACAATGACGCTGGTGTTTGCTCACATACATATTTGATATTTGTAAATTCACACAGAGCCATTTCAGTAGGGCCAGGGGCAGTTCTGCTTTAGAAGCTGTATTTTGTGTAACCACAGAATGTTCAGCTTGATCATCTTGGTGTTTTTCCACTTCTTCTCTGCAGGCAGCAAAAACCCCAAGATTACATTAAAACTGGCAGAGTTTAAAACAGACAGCAAGGGTAAGGTAAGTGAGAATGGGACATTGCACAGGAGGGTTTCTGAAGCTCCCTAGAAAGGTCACTAAGGAATCCTAAACAGTGTTAGTCTGGGTTTTTTATCCAACACATGGATCTCTCATGTGTTCATCCAAGAAACAGAAAGACTTGAAAACGCTGAGGGGAATTGCTCTGGTGGAGATGAAGCTGGGAATGTGGAGGGAAGGGGGCAGTGGGCTCAGCCCAGCCTGGCAGAGCGGCAGGGCTGGAGCCAGGCCTGATCCTGGGCTTCAGTCCCTGCCTGTGTCCCTTCCCGTGGCTGAGTGCCAGAACCACTTGGCTTTGAAGCCTGTTTTCCCTTCTCTTCCTGCTCTTTGTAGCAAGGCTTGCTTCTCCTGGCCTGCCCTTGCTGGTGCCAATAGTTGAGCTTCCTTGTTCTCCCATCTCCCTGAGCGTCCCTGGGAGGAGGTGAGGAGCTCTGATGTGATGTTGGACCTTGGTTTTGCTGCAGATTGTGTGTGCTCAGGACAAAGAGCTGGTGCAACCCTTTGCTGCCTTGTTTCCCACTGTGGAGTACATTGCCCGTGCTGGATGGACCCGGGATGGCAAATAGTGAGTCCATTTCCCTTCCAAAGTTACCTTCCCAAGGGCTCCTCTGGTTGCAGACCCTTGACATGCTTGCATTGTGTTCATGACCTGGTTTTAAAGCCCTGAGTGCCAGAAATGGCAGATGAATATTTGGCTTCCTCCATGCTACAACATCCTAAAAGTAGAAATGAAGCAAATGTAGAGCAGAGTGACAGGCTGTGGGGTTTGTCACAGCCACAGAGTTAAATGACATTGATGTGGGCAGTCCTGGGGAATTCTTAGGAGCTGAAGGTGTTTAACACAGGTACAATGTGCTTCCATGAAAAGGAGGGTGTTCTGTAGGCAGTGTTATCTTTGTTCATTGGCACAGTTTGTGATCACAGCCAGCAGTACCCCGGGCCAGGGAGCAGGGTCTGTGGTGCCACATCCTTCATGCAGCACGTCCAGGGGGCAGGAGTGCTCTGGGACTGGCTGTTGCTCCAAATGGGATACACAGCCTTGCCTGAAGAGCAACAGAGCTCACCCCAGTCTGATGGAAATTCTAAAGTTCTGCAATTTTTCCCCTCCCAAGCTTGCTTGGCCTTACCTGGTGTTTGTGCAGATCAAGTTAAGGTGACTTGGCTGGCTTTGAAGGTGGCATTCTGTAACTCACCATTAATTTTCTGCTCTGGAAAGGAAATTTAGAGAGCTTTCCAGCAGCTAATCCCAGAGGTGACTGTGATGTTCTGCACCAGAGCTTATCTAAATGTGCTGAATATCTCAGTTCCTGCAGCACTGGGGGAGATCTGGCTCTTCTCAGCCCTGTCTGCAGTGATGGAACTCCCCTGGATGCACCTGCAGGCCGTGGGGTGGCTGTGCCTTGCCATCTGTCCTGGGCAGAGCCTGCAGTGCAGCAGCACTTGCAGAACCTCTCCTGGGAGAGGAGCAGGGCTGGGGCTGCAGAGCTCCTGTGTTGGGGCTGTGCCTCCCCTGGGAGAGGAGCAGGGCTGGGGCTGCAGAGCTCCTGTGTTGGGGCTGTGCCTCTCCTGGGAGAGGAGCAGGGCTGGGGCTGCAGAGCTCCTGTGTTGGGGCTGTGCCTCCCCTGGCAGGACAGGGTGTGAGCAGGAGGCTGCACTTGGAGAGGGATCCCCTGAGCTGGGTGAGAGCAGGAGCACGAGGAGGGGTGGGTGCCAGGGCTGGGTGAGCAGTGCTCCCTTGGAGCAGGCCCTGGCAGAGCTGTCAGACACCTTGGCTCAGCCATGCCCTGTGCAGCAGCAGAGCTGTCTGGCAGTCCGTGTGTGTTGGCAGAGCTTGCAGGGGATTAGAAGGCAGCAGTGATGAGAAAAGCTTTGCATTCAGATGCCCAAATCCTTTCTGCCAGCGGGGGGAAGAAAGGGATGCGTGTTCTGAGAATTGGAAAGGCACCTCTGTTCTGTGGTACTGACATTGACCTCCAACTTCTTTCCCCAGTGCCTGGGCTATGTTCCTAGACAGACCTCAGCAGCGGCTCCAGCTAATCCTTTTGCCTCCAGCACTCTTTATCCCAGTCCCAGAAAATGAGGAGCAGCGTGCTGAATTTGCCAAAACTGTGCCAGAAAATGTCCAGCCATTTGTGATCTATGAAGAAACCACTGATGTGTGGATAAATGTAAGAGGCTCGGGGCTGGGAGGAGAACACAGGCTGCCCCTTCCTCCCCTCAGTGAACCATTCTGTGTTGAATGGGTGTCCAGTTGAGTCCTTGCTCCAGCAGCTTTGCTACTCAGTAGTCCCAAATCTGGTGTTAATTCAGGGTTTGATGAAGCAATCACTCACAGCTTTCTCATCTTGTGTGGCAGGTTCACGACATCTTCTATCCTTTCATCCAGCCTGAGGGGGAGGAGGAAGAGCTCTGCTTTATCCGAGCCAACGAGTGCAAGACGGGGTTCTGCCACCTGTACAGGGTGACAGCAGTGCTGAAGCCAGGCAGCCACGACTGGGGGCAGCCCTATGTCCACAGTGAGGGTAAGGCTGCGGCCCTGGGAGCTCCCTCTCCCACTCCTGTCTCCTGGGGAGGGCACTGATTCATTCTCTGGGTCTTCTTGTAGATGATTTCAAATGTCCCATCAAGGAGGAGGTTGCCCTGACCAGCGGGGAGTGGGAGGTGCTGGCGAGGCACGGATCCAAGGTAGGGGCTCTTTTTATTCTCTCCCAGAGTCTCAGCTCTGCATTGTCTGCCCCCAGTCCTGCCTGAGTCCTGTGTTACGCCTGGGACCTGCTAGAACTGCTTAAGCTTCATTTTGTTGCTGTTTTTATTGCTGCCTCTGCTTTCCCCAGAAGTGCTGTAGCCGGTGCACATGGCTCTGATTGCCTTCTTAATCAGACTGCACATCGCTCCGTAGGTAAATCCCACGAGTGGGCCAGGCTGTAAAAAAGGACACAAGGCTGAGGTTTAAGAGCAACAAAGAACCATTTTGTGGAGAAGCTTGGGATTGCTGCCTTTGCTGAGGCATTTTAACTCCAATGAGTCCTTGCAGTGTGGAGATGTGTCCTGGCACTCAGAGTGAACTCTTGGTCTCCAGCTGCTCCCTCAGCAGAGCCTTCAGGAAGAAGGCAGCTGGGGAATAGAAAGCAATTTAGAATATGGAGAAACTGTATCTGTTGTTGGTTGCAGAACAGCCAGAAATGAATTTTTATTAATCTTGTAGAAACCTAGTTTCATTTTTGCTTCAGGAATTAACTCTGAGTCTGATCTTTAATGCTCCCAGGTGATTCCTGTCAAAATAAAGACCTTGTCTGTTCATTTCCAATTAATCTGGCTTTTCACTTCTCGCTTTTTAAAAGACCAACAGCTCCAAGCTTTTGGTTTCTGCTGCTTTTCCTCAATCTGCAATTAACCTGCTGTCCCTCCCCATGTGGATTCTCACTGTACATGCTGTTGATTTTGGCCACAGCTCTTCCCTGCATGTGTTATGGCTAAAATTGTGTTAGCAGCAATTATTTTGATGCATTTGTTGCTCCACAGGGCTCTGCCTGGTTTTCCTGGCCAATTGAGTTGGATATGTTTTTCCCTCTGCTGCTCACAGGGGTCTTCAAACTGGGGGTTAGCCAGAAATAGCATTTGGAAACTGTAAGGTGGAAAAACAGTTCAGTTACTGTCACTGGATCAATGCAGGATTTAAAAGCTGCCACCTCTGTTCCTGCCTGGCCAAGTGGATTTTAGAAACAGCTTTATCTGGACAGTAAAAGCCTATTTTAATGTGTCTTAAAGTTTGGTGCTGAGAGCTGTTGGGCTGGTCCTCCCACAAATGGGAATTCTTTGTGATGATTGCTGGAAACAGATGCCTGTATCCCTGTAATCCCTGCTGTGGCTGTGGCCAGGTGGGGGTCAGGCTGTTCTCCCGGGTGACAGGGGCAGGAGCAGAGGGCACAGCCTCACCTTGCTGCAGGGGCCTGGGCTGGAGGAGGGAAGTGACTCCACTGGGAGCTGCTCAGGCTGTCCAGGGCAGTGGGGAGCCACCACCCTGGGACTGTTCCAGTGGCACCTGGGACGTGGGTTAGTGCTGGGCACGGTGCTGCTGGGTCTGTGCTTGGTCTTGGAGGGCTTTTCCCACCTGAATGACCCCACGACTCTGTAAGGTGCCACATTTAAACACAGAAATTTGTTTTTCACCTCTGGGGAACAAAGCCCAACTTATTGTGCTCATTAATAAGCAAATGCTTTGAGTCATTAAAAAAAGGCCGAGGGCTGCCTTTTGTCAGTGCCCTGGGTTGTGTGCAGTCCTGCAGCTCTGTGGGTGCTCTCGGGGCCCTGCCCTGGGCAGCTCTGTGTGTGTCCCGAGCTGGCTGTGCCCAGGACAGAGCCCTGGGGCTGGCACAGGAGCAGAGCCTGTCCCAGTGCGTGCTGAGCCCTGTCTCTCACAGATCTGGGTCAATGAGGCCACCAAGCTGGTGTACTTCCAAGGCACGAGGGACACCCCGCTGGAGCACCACCTGTACGTGGTCAGCTACGAGTGCCCCGGGGAGATCGTGCGCCTCACCACGCCGGGCTTCTCCCACAGCTGCTCCATGAGCCAGGTCTGTCCTGGGATTCCTCTGCTGCCTGCCCAGCTCCTGGCTGGGAATGGCAGGGACTGCTGGCCAGCAGCGAGTCCTCAGGGTGCTGGAGGCGTGGGGAACGCGGGATCTCACTGCTGTCCCTCTGCTCTGTGCCCTGCAGAACTTTGACATGTTCATCAGCCACTACAGCAGCGTCAGCACCCCTCCCTGCGTGCACATCTACAAGCTCAGTGGCTCCGAGGACGATCCTCTCCACAAGCAGCCCAAGTTTTGGGCCAGCATGATGGAGGCAGCCAGTAAGTCCTGGAGGGTGTGCCAGGGGGAGCTGACCTGGGATAACTCCTCCAGCAGCAGCCACATTGAGGGGAGGGAAGTGGCCTGGGCAGCTTCCCTGTGAGGGAAGATGAGTTGTGTTGTCTTGTGGGGGAGATGTCTCTCATGGTGAGCTCGGCCAGGAATGCTCTGTGGGGTTTTGGGGTGTTACTATTTCACCAAAGTAGTGCCAGGATAGAGGGTTTACACACCCACGGGAGGGTGGTTTTACCATGGGGTCACACAGCGGTTCAGGTGAGAAGGGACATGAAAGGTCATCCTGCTGCCACACTCTGACCACAGGCAGGGACACCTTCCACTGGCTCAGGTTGCTCCAAGCCCTGTCCTGCCTTGGGCACTTCCAGGTGGCTTTTTATTTGTGATTTGTCTGAAGAGGGAGACAAGTACCTGGGATGCAGCTCCATTCTGCACACTGTAAAGGGTTAGACAGAGCTCACAGCAGCACCTGAACCCTTCCATCCCTGCCCTTACCCTCTCACCCCTTGCTGCTGGGGCACGTGGGCCTTGTTGACAACTCCCAGCCGCTGAGGTTTCCTGGTGGGAGCCCTCCCTGTGCAGGCAGGAAAGGCTCTGTGTTTCCCAGGAGAGCCTTTGGTGTGGTTTGGTGCTGCAGGAGCTCTGAGCAGGCTCAGCTTTGGGCAGGAGGAGCTGGTCTGGGGCTGTGGGCAGAGGCTGCTGCCCTCAGTGCCCTGTGTGCCCCTCCTGCTGCAGGCTGCCCCCCAGACTACGTCCCCCCGGAGATCTTCCACTTCCGCACGCAGTCGGACGTGGAGCTCTACGGAATGGTCTACAAACCTCACGATGTCCAGCCTGGGAAGAAGCATCCCACGGTGCTCTTTGTGTATGGAGGCCCTCAGGTAACAGCCCAGGTGAACTGCTGGGGGCAGGGCTGGGGCTGCTGCCCAGGCAGAGCTCTGTCACTCGCTCACACATCCACACCGGCACTTTGGGTGCAGTGAACATGGAATCCAGGAATGCTTTGGGTTGGAGCGACCTTAAAGCTCATCCAGTTCCACCCCCTGGCCAGGGACACCTTCCACTGTCCTGGGTTGCTCCAAGCCCCACCCAGCCTGGTCTTGAACACTTCCAGGGCTGGGGCAGCCACAGCTGCTCTGGGCACCCTGTGCCAGGGCCTCCCCACCATTACAGCAAAAACTTCCTCCTAATACCTGATCTAAACCAACTCTTTTTTAGTTTTTCCCTGTGTTTGACCTCGGTTTCAAACTTCAAATGACTTTTCCAGCACTGAGTTTGATTTCTGTGGCCCTGGTAGCTCGATGAGTGGCTGCTGCCCAGCTCAGGATCCCCCACGGACACAGGGAGGCACTGGAAAGCAGCTGCTCAGCTCTGAAACTCCTCCTCCCTCCTTGTGCAGGTGCAGCTGGTCAATAACTCCTTCAAAGGCATCAAATACCTGCGGCTGAACACGCTGGCCTCCCTGGGCTACGCTGTGGTGGTGATTGATGGGAGGGGATCCTGCCAGCGAGGCCTCAAATTCGAAGGGGCCCTGAAAAACCAAATGGTAACGTCCTCCTCATGCTGGTGAATCTCTGAGCTCTCCTCCTTCCTCAGGGTGGGGGCTGCTGGTGTCCTGTGGGAGTGGGGCCCCTTCCTGTCTCAGGTTCTAAGTTCAGCAAGCCCACCAACCCGAGCCTCCTTGTCGCCTTGCAGGGCCAGGTGGAGATAGAGGACCAGGTGGAAGGTTTGCATTATGTAGCAGAGAAATACGGGTTCATCGACCTGAGCCGGGTGGCCATCCATGGCTGGTCCTACGGGGGCTTCCTGTCCCTCATGGGGCTCATCTGCAAGCCCAACGTCTTCAAGGTGAGCCTGGAGCCCTCGCAGCTTCTGGCCCTCTGGGCAGCTGGAGTTGGCCTTTGGCTTGTTTGTGGTGGCCAGGTGGAAATGTCCCTCTGTCCTGGCTGCAGCCCTGTGTCCTGCTGCAGCTCATCCCTGCCTGGGGCTGGGTGAGGATGGCTCTGGCACGGGCTCCTTCTGCAGTGACTGCCAGTGCAGGGCTTGGCCTGCCACAGAGGGAGATAACTGATGTGCTCTTCCCAATCCCATGTCCCCAGCATAGTTTCTGGCTCGTTCACAAGTCCTCCTTGCAGAGGGGAGGCCTTTAGTGCTGGAATTTGCCCCATTGTGACCATAAGAGAACAGCAGGAGGAGGAATCTGGGTTGTACCTGGGGTTGCTGAAGGAGAATCCTGATCTGAGTGACAGAACAGCCCAGAGCCTGCTCGCTGCTGCCCCTCCAGGAGCACAGGGAGGTGCTGGGCTGCCGAGCAGGTGCTGATGGTGGCTGTGGGGCCCCTCTGTCGCACAGATTGCCATAGCAGGGGCCCCAGTGACGGTGTGGATGGCCTACGACACCGGCTACACCGAGCGCTACATGGACGTGCCCGAGAACAACCAGCAGGGCTACGAGGCTGGCTCGGTGGCCCTGCACGTGGAGAAGCTGCCCAACGAGTGAGTGCCTGCCCAGCCCTGCCCCTCTGCTCAGCCCCACAGGAATGGGTGGGTGCTGCTCCTGCCTCTGGTCCTGCCCCGGGCAGCAGCTGGGCCAGGCACCCCCAGCCCCTCTCCCGGGGAGGCCACGAGGCCCAGGGCCATGGCCTGGCACTGCTCTTTGCTCAGACCCTCTGCAGAGCTTTTATCTGTTTCGTCTGGTTTCTCATCCTGTTTCTCACCCCAATCCAGGCCAAATCGTTTGCTGATCCTCCATGGCTTTTTGGATGAAAATGTGCACTTTTTTCACACCAACTTCCTGGTGTCGCAGCTAATCCGGGCTGGCAAACCTTACCAGCTGCAGGTAGGAGGGCTGAGAGGGAGTGGGAAGGTCCCATGAGTCTGGAGCAGGCTCCCTGCTGTGTGTTCTGGGCACAGAGGAGATGCAGGCAGAGCTCCCACGTGCTGTTGTGCTGTTGGTGACGGGGACAGCCGGCTGCGCTCGGGAGGAGGCCGGGAGGTGGCACTGTGGCTGTGCGTGGCTGGCAGATGTGCCCTGTGCAGGCAGGGCCGCTGCCCGGGGGCCTCTGTCCCTCTGCAGGAGCTGCTCTGCCCCTGCTGGAGGGAGGGAGGGACGGGCTGTGCTCCAGCCCTGCCCCAGCCGGGCTCCTCTGGGTCCCGGTGCAGGCTGGACGGAGGGAACAGGGCTGGGCTGCCGTCCCTGCTGGCTGCTGACTGCCCCGTGTGCCCTGACAGATCTACCCCAACGAGAGACACAGTATTCGGTGCCCTGAGTCGGGAGAGCACTACGAAATCACGCTGCTGCACTTTCTACAAGAATACCTCTGAGAGCAGAGCCTCTGCAAACTGGACACTGACAGCTCGCCCGCCGTGCCCGCCCGCTCCCCGGCACGTCCGACCCACAGCACAAGGGGCTCAGTGCCCACGCCGGGCTGGGGCCCCCAGGCCAGGGGGGAAAAGCTGGAGGGCACCTTCCCTTTGGACAGTGCCACCTTCTCTCACTTTCCAAGCTGGAGGTCTGCCCCTGCTCGGCTGCTCATCCTCCTCCTCTCCTCCAGCCTGGCTGTTCAACGCTTTTTTTGCTGCTACTCCCTCTCTCCTGGGAATCAATGGACAGTGGTCTGTGTCCCGAGGCTGAGGTTTGTGTCCATCTCTCTCTCCCCAGTCCTTTTCTCCTTCCACTGCACTTGTGCAGTTCCCCAACTCTTTCCTGCAAGAACTCAGTGCCTGTGTTGGAAACAGAAGAGCCGAATCAGAAGCTGCCTTAAGCCAGGAGTGGGAGGGAAGAGAGAACTACCTACTGCTCCCCTGGGAGCTGGTCTGTGTCCTGGCCCTGCTGCCACACTGGAGCCCTGGGAAGTGAAGAGAGCTCTCCAGAAGCATGCAACACTAGTCTTTTTTTTTATATCTATATATTTTCCAGTTTAATTTGCAGAGCAGATGGAGGAAGTGGCTGAGGTAACGGCGTCCTCTGATCCTTCCTCTCATGGCCGCTCGCACGCAGAGTTGTGCCAACAGGTAGCACTGGCAGCTGGCTACAGCCAGAGCCTCTCTCCAGAGCTCACAGCAGCATTTGGGTTTTTGCAACACAAGATGGATGATATTTATGCAAATCCTCCCTCCCTCTGTTCTCTGTGCCGCCTCCCGCTGCCCCGTCCTCCCCCAGCTTTCAGATGTGCACTGAGATTGGCTGTGCTTCAGTTCTCTGCGGGTCAGTGACTGGTCCCCCTGCCCGTCTGCTCAGCAAACGCTCTCTCCTGGTTTTTATTGACCTGGGCATCAGGAACTGCAGTTCTGGGGAGGGGGGATTGAGCAATCACACCTCAGGGGAGCACATCCCCCCCTCAAGCCAAGGGTTCTGCCAGGGGCAAGACGAAAACACAAACAAAACCCACCCAAATGAACCACGTTGACTTGCCCTGGAGTATTTTAAGTGCGTATTATGAAAAGAAAATATTTTTATGGATTCTTATTCTTTTATAATTATGAGTGTAAGATGTAGCGACTCATTAAAATATTGGAAAGAGACGTGGTGGCTGCGCTGGGGGGAGGGAATGGCAGCTGCTGCCCCTGCCCCGGGCCCTGCTGGGAGCCGGGGGCTCTGTTCTTTCTGGGAGTGTGAAACGCTCGTGTTCCTCGGGGGAAGCACCATCCGGGCTCGGAGGGTGGGGAATCCTGGGCCGTGTCCGGGCTCGCCGTGGCCTGGGGCGAGCGAGCAGCAGCCTGGGCTGGGCACCTCCCGGCCCGAGGGGCTGCAGGGGCTGCAGCTGCTCTGCTGCTGCTGCAGGGCTGGGCCTGCCCCTGCTCGCCCTCCCGGCTCGCAGCTCCCCAGCCCGGCCTCGCTTCTCCTCCCTGCGAGCCGCCTGTTAATTAATGCTTCTAATGCCCCGGGTGCTGCCGGAGGCGCCTTCTAAACGCAAAGCTGCTGCTTTGAGTTCTGGGGATAGCTGTGTCCTCCCCCTGTCCCTGTGCCCAAATCAGGTCCCAGTTGCTGCAGTTGTGGTGTAGCTGCTGCAGAGCAGCCCGGGTGTGGGTTCTGTGGGCAGGGAGGGGAAGGAGGATGCGATGGGGAAGTGGGAGATGTGTCTGTCAGACCACCCTGCAGCCGCCCAAGCTGCTCCCTCTGCCCCTGCCTCTCTCACAGCTGCCTGCCTGCTGCTGCAGGGTAAGAAGCTTTATTTTTGCAGGGTTTGTTTCTTTTCAGCTTTAATTTAAACTGCTCTTCCTGTCCCCGAAAAGCCGAGTGTTTCTTAAAATGTCTTCAAACGCTCTTGTCTAGAAGAGTTTGCAGATCTGTCGGCTCCTCTGATCCCCCAGCTTGCTGCAGGATTCTTGGGCACCCTAAAAAGGGGTTGGTTGTCTTCTTCTGGGGCTTGAGAATCCCGAGAGGAATTAGCTGGGAAATCTGTTCCATATGGAAGAGGCTCTGTTGGGACTGAAACACAAATGATGTGGGAGGGCCCTGTCCCGTGGGAAAGGTGAGGGGAGCAGGGAGCAGGGTGCCTCTGGGTGGAGGATTTGCAGCTGGGGGATGAAGCTGAGCTAATTTCCTGAGTGGTAATGACAGAGGAAGCAGCAGGTGCTGGGGAAACCAGGCAAAAATGACTCTTCCTCAAGAATTTGGGGCTTGAGAGTGGCTCGGGAGGCATTTCTCCCACAAAAACCCACCCTGTGGGGCTTTATTTTTAGGTGGATGATGTGAAGGGGGAACAGATGTTCTTGAGGGCTTATTTTTAAAATAAAATCACTCCTCAAGCTACAAAATTAGCTTGGAAAAGTCACTCCTTGCCCTGAAAGATGCTCGAATGGAAAACTTTCTGGCATCTCCATTCCCGGAGTGGGTGGGATGAAGGTGTGATGATGGCTCTGGCTCCTGGAAAGCCACGTCAGTGGAAACTCTGGGTGCTTGGGGGTCTCAGGCATTTGATCTCTGTCCTGGGCCCTGCAGGCAGCACCCCCAGAATAACTGAAGTGGCTCAGAAATCCCAGGGCCCCCCAAAGGAGGAGCGGGGTGTCCAAGGAAGGCGCAGGGCAGGGCTGGGCTGGGCTGGGCTGGGCTGAGTGTTTGTCTGTGCTGGCTGAAAGAAAGGGTGTAAACTGATCTTGGAGAATCCCTACAGAGGGATTTTGGTGAAATCACAGCTCCATGCTGGGACAGAGGAGGCTTCAGGCATGGCCTCTGCAGAGAAACCTCCTCTCCCCGATTCCCTGCCCAGCCCTGCTCAGATCTGGTGCAGGTTTCTGCTGGATTTCAAGTGAAACAGCTCCTGCTCCTCTGGGCTCTGCTGCTCTGCCTCGAGTCCTAGAGCTGCTCTGGGTGGGAGCTGGGGTCACGGAATCTCAGCTGGTTTGGGTTGGAAAGGACCTGAGAGATCTCCTCATTCATCCCCCAAGCTGAGCTGTGCCCAGTGAGCGCTCAGACCCTGCTCATCCTTTCTCTGGAGGTTCTATCCTGCTGGGGCTGAGTCCTGGGGCAGGGAGGTTTCTCTGCTCCTTGGTGGTGCCTGGAGAGCTGCTGTGGGAATGGGGAAAGAGGGACAAGCCCATGGTGGAGAAAACCGGCAGGATTTTGCAAATAAAGAGCAGGGAGAGGCTGTGGGGCGCTCAGGGCCAGCGCACAGCCAGCCCTCCCTCCCCTGCCCGCCCTGCCAGCGGCTCCACAGCCGTGTCCTTCTGGAAATGGGCTTTTGTTCGTGTGCAGCAGGAAGCAATTAAAAGCACCATGGTTAATTGGCTGGTGCAACCAGGCCCTTGTCACAGAACCATGGAATGGCTTGGGTTGGAAGGGACCTTAAATCCCATCTTGTTGCACCCCCAGCCGTGGGCAGGGGCACCTCCCAGGTTGTGCCAAGCCCGGTCCAACCTGGATGCTCCCTCCCCATGCTCGCCAGGCCCTCCCTGCCAGCCCGGCCATCCTGTTGTCCTTTGTCCCCTGTCCCCACGGCCCCTTGTGCCCACGGGCCTGTCCCAATGGCACCTTATCCTTGTGGCACCCTTGTCCCCTGACCACAGGGCCCCTTGTCCCCGCGGTGCCCTTGTCCCCTGACCACAGGGCCCCTTGTGCCCGCGGTGCCCTTGTCCCCTGACCACAGGGCCCCTTGT
>VZRZ01003766.1:23650-34613 GCA_013398175.1 Climacteris rufus | reverse complement strand
GGTTGGGTTTTGGAGCTGCTGGAGCTCCTGCACTGCAGGGAGGGGTTGGGGCTGGGTGGTTGTGCTGGGTTTGGAGCTGCTGGAGCTCCTGCACTGCAGGGAGGGGTTGGGGCTGGGTGGTTGTGCTGGGTTTGGAGCTGCTGGAGCTCCTCCTGCAGCTGCAGGGAGGGGTTGGGCTCAGGAGGTTTCCCCAGGTGACTCTGGACCTTCCCCCGTGCAGCAGTGGCAGATGAACGTGGGAGTCAGCGAGGACAACGGGCTCTTCTCCTGCTCCATCTGGAGGTGTGTCCTGAGCAAAACCACCACGGGCAGCTGGGGTGTGGGGCAGGGATGAGGACCCTGCTTCCCAGGTGGATTTGCCTCCCTGTAGAGAGGGTTTTCCTCTCCCAGGGGATGCTGTGGCTCTGGGGGCTCTTCACCTGGCCGTGGGTTTATGGATTCTGTGTTCCCCCTTCCCCACTCTGCACTGGAGATCCAGAGGTGGCTGTGGGAGGAGGGAAGGAACCACAAATCCTTCACTCCTCTGCACCTCCACCCCCTGTGCTGCTGACAAAGGCTCTGCTTTCTTCTTTCAGGCCCCAAGGGAAGTCTTATCTCTTCTTTACCCAGTTTAAAGCTGAAGTGAAAGGAGCCAAGATAGAGTATGCCATGGCTTATGTAAGTCCCAGCTGATCCCGGGGAAGCAGGAGTGTGGGAGGCTGCTATAAAACATGAATTAGACATGGAAAACATTTATTAGACATCTGTGCCATGAAATGTGCTCCATCATGTCCCTAATTAGAGACTGGTGGCAGGCAGGAGAGGGCTGCAGGTGGAGAAGCTGCTCTGTTGTGTTCCTGCTCCCTCAGTCCCAGGGATTTGCTGGGAGGGGGCTCCAAAGGCACCAGGGCACAGAGGGAGCCTTGGATTGCCTCACAAATTGCATCTGACAGAGTCAATCAAACCTCTGCTGGTGTTTCTGTCTGGCTCATTCTCCCTTTCCCAGTTCCCAGGGGTGAAGTTTTCAGTCACCCCAAGGACAGAGTCCGTGGTTTAATGGGGAATGGAGAAGCAGCCAGAGGTTTTCCTTCAGATTTCCTTTGTGCACTAAATTCTTTCACTGCACAGAAATCACAAATCCATTCTTTTTCAAAATGTGCTGTTGGTTGGTTGGTTTAAATGCTGAGACTTCTTGGGTTGCCTCAGCCTCTTACAGCTCCTTCCTTCCTTCCTGTTTCAGTCTCAGGCTGCTGTGGGTGCCCAGAGCGACATCCCCTTGAAAGAGGAGGAGTTTGAGATCACTGAGACAACGGGTGGGTCCTGAGAGAGCTCTGAGAAAGGGGCTGTGGGGGAGACAGGGGTTTGTGCCCCCAACATTCCCTGGGTCCATCCCAGTTAAATCCCGTGGGGAGGAGGGGTTTGTGCCCTCAGGGTTCCCTGGGTCCATCCCAGTTAAATCCCACGGGGAGGAGGGGTTGTGCCCCCAGAATTCCTGGGTCCATCCCAGTTAAATTCCACGGGGAGGAGGGGTTTGTGCCCCCAACATTCCCTGGGTCCATCCCAATTAAATCCCACGGGGAGGAGGGGTTTGTGCCCTCAGGATTCCCTGGGTCCATCCCAGTTAAATCCCATGGGGAGGAGGAGTTGTGCCCCCAGAATTCCTGGGTCCATCCCAGTTTAATCCCATGGGGAGGAGGAGTTGTGCCCCCAACATTCCCTGGGTCCATCCCAGTTAAATCCCGTGGGGAGGAGGGGTTTGTGCCCTCAGGGTTCCCTGGGTCCATCCCAGTTAAATTCCACGGGGAGGAGGGGTTGTGCCCCCAGAATTCCTGGGTCCATCCCAGTTAAATTCCACGGGGAGGAGGGGTTTGTGCCCCCAGCATTCCCTGGGTCCATCCCAGTTAAATCCCACAGGGAGGAGGGGTTTGTGCCCCCAGCCTGCCCCGTGCAGGAGCAGGAGTGCAGTGCCTGGAAAGGACCCAGCAGGGCTGTTCTGTTCCTGCTTTTCCAGCTGCTGAGCCTGTGTTGTTGCCTCTCTCCCTGCAGTGTCCCACAGGGAAGGCAAGTTCCGTTTCGAGCTGTCCAAACTCCTGATTGTAGCCAAACCCCCCCGAGAGGAGCTGTGACCCCCACCCAGCCCTGGGCAGGGGCTTTGGCCAGGCAGTGGCAGTGAAGGCAGTTCCTGGTTACCTGCAGGGTTTTTCTTTTGGTTGGCCAAACCTTTTATGTTTTGCAAGCTGAAATGTGCTTGTGGGGCTTGGAGGTGCCAGGGCAGATTTGTTGTGCCTTGTGTCAGAGTAACCCCAGTGCTCTGCAGCTGGAAACCTCCCTGGAGGCTCCTGATCCCCCTGGGCCTGCTGGGCTGAGCTGCTGAGCGTGGCAAAGCTCCCCTGGAACGGGCTCCTTATCTCCCTGCTGGGAAGAGCAGTGCAGGCAGATAAGTGGCTGGGTTGAAGCAGGGTTTGGAAGCGGGAAGTTGTTAACTCTGTAGTCTCTGGAGGGGAGATGGGATTTCTCTCTCCACCAGCGTGACAGGAGGAAATAATTAATTTGGGGGGAGGAAGGGAGGGAGTTGGCCAAAGCTCTGGTCCCTGGCTGGGTGTGTGGCTCCCAGAGAACATCACTGGGGTGGATCCAGAGCTGGGCTGGGATAACTGGGATGGGGGAAGGCAGAGCAGCTTATTCTGACACAACCAGGAATCGATCCAAGCAACACTTCCACATCTCAGCACAACCACGGGACTGTTTTATACCTACAGAAAAGTGATCCTTTTTCTTATCCAGAGTAATAACAGGGAATGTGCAATTCCTTTCCTGTATAGATACAGCACAAATAAAGAAATAAAGCATCGTGCTCTGGCCTGGGGCTGCTCTGCTCTGTTGCTCCTGCCCTCTCCAGCTGGGTGGGCCTTCAATGCCTGCTGGGCCAGCAGGAGCTGGGGTGTCCCACAGGATTTGGGGGCTGCAGAGGGTCCCTGGGGTGCTGCAGCTGGGGAACAGCAAAGTGTTCCTGGCTGGGCATCCCCCGGCCCCATCCCACCCCATCTGCCCGGGTTCCAGCTCGGGCCTCTCCCCAGCAGCCCTGCCAGGGACTCTCAGCCCCGGGCACTGGAGTTGTTCCCAAAGCCCCTGCCCTCCCCAGGGACCCACTCGGGGGGGGCTCTGGAGTTGTTCCCAAAGCCCCTGCCCTCCCCAGGGATCCGCTCCGGGGCACAGGAATTATTCCCAAAGCCCCTGCCCTCCCCAGGGACCCGCTCGGGGGGCTCTGCCTCCACCCCCCTTTTGAGTGGGCTCTGCCCCTCCCGAGCTGTGTCACAGTTATCTGTGCCAGAGAGCCAGGACAGCGACAGGGCCTTTGTGCCTTTTGTTTAATCTTCTAAGGCCGAGTTATCAGTGGCAGGAGAAAGGAGCAGGAGCCCTCTCTGCCCAGGAGCAGCCGCCCCTGCCTGGAGACATCCCTGGAACAGGAGGCACGAGAAGGTCAGGGAGATAAGGGCAGCTGAGATTCTGTGGAGTCCTGGATGATAAAAGGGCAATTTTCAGTGTGCAGAGCCGAGCTCAGCGTGCTGGGAGCAGCTGGGGTGGGAGCTTCCCCAGGGCAGGGGCTGCTCCAGGGCTGTGCCTGACCCTGCAGCCCCCCAACCCCCTGCCAGGGCTGTGTCTGACCCTGGGGTCTGGAGAGGCCTTAAAGCCCACCCAGTGCCACCCCTGCCCTGGCAGGGACACCTCCCACTGTCCCAGGCTGCTCCAAGCCCCGTCCAGCCTGGCCTTGGGCACTGCCAGGGATCCAGGGGCAGCCACAGCTGCTCTGGGCACCCTGTGCCAGGGCCTGCCCACCCTCCCAGGGAACAATTCCTCCCCAATATCCCACCCAACCCTGCCCTCTGGCACTGGGAACCCATTCCCCTTGTCCGTGCAAATCCAGGGGCTGCTGTGCAGGGAGCAGGGACAGCACGAGCAGCAGCAATGCCAGGGGACAGGGAGCACAGAGCCCGGGTCACAGAGGGCCAGCAGCAGCTGGGGACAAACCCAGCTGGCCCCAGGACTCCTTTTGTCACTGCCACCCCCCCGGAAGGACGGCACAGAGCTCCCAGGCCACACGGGTGAGTTTATTTAAATAACTCATCAGGGCTATAGAGTTTGCTAAAAATGAACAACCACCACTCAGTGAAGGGCATGGAAAAGGGATGAAATCCCAGGGGGAGCTCTGGATAACCCCCCAGGACAGCGCTGGAGCCGTCCTGGTGGCACCACCACTGCAGCCTCGTGGGGAGCTGGTGTTGGGTGGTCCCTGGGCTGCAGGGAAGGAGCAGCTCCCTCCAGCTCCTCCCTGCCCTTGCCCAGGTGAGGAGGGATCCTCCTGGTCCCAGGGACTTGTCTTTGAGGACACCAAAGACCACGCAGAAGTGTCCTCCTGCCTTGGGCAGCACAAGTCCGGACCATGATTTGCTCCCACCACGTTATGGAGCTGCTGGAAGAAAACCACGGAGTTCCACAACCCTGCAGTCCTGGGGTCCCACAGCCATTCACCCCAACAACGTCCCACCTGCTCAGAGGCACCTCAGAGGTGCTCCACACCACGAGTCTTTGGTTTGGTTTGGTTTTCCCCTGGAGGGTTACAACACAGTTCAAGGCAAAGAGTCCAAATCCGCGGACTCTGAGCTAAGGACACTTGGTGAGCAAAGGAAATCAAACTGTACAGCAGGAGCCCGGAATCCCAGGATCTCCTGGAGAGGGCTCAGCCCAGCGCAGGGAGGGGCTCGCAGACCCTGGGCAAGGGGTGGCAAAGTCAAGAGGTTCAGCGTTCTTTTGTGGCAAGGAGGAGAGCACGAGTGGGCACTGCAGAGCAGGAGGGAGGGCGAGCCCGGTGGGAGGGCAGAGCAGAGGCCGCGTCCTGGGCCTGGCAGGGCAGAGTCCGGTGGCCCAGAGCCCCCCGGGCCGGGCTCAGAGGCTGCTCAGGTGCTCAGATCCTGCTCAGGTGCTGCTCAGATGCTGCTCAGATCCTGCTCAGGTGCTCAGATCCTGCTCAGGTGCTGCTCAGATGCTCAGATGCTGCTCAGATCCTGCTCAGGTGCTGCTCAGGTGCTGCTCAGGTGCTGCTCAGATGCTCTCCTCCTCCAGCATCTTGTTGACGCCCTCGCAGATGCGGTGCAGGTGGGTGCGGTAGGGCTCGGCCGGGCCGTACAGCGCCGACAGGAACTCGCAGTCCGCAAAGTGGTTGAAGACGTGGTTGATGCGCGAGTGGGACTTGGCCGTGAGGTGCCCGTTGACCGCCTGGTGCAGCAGGTCCCGGCACTCGGTGAGCGCGCTGGCCATGACCCGGCGGTCGAAGGTGAAGTCGATCTGGTGGAAGCTCACGGCCGTCATGGCCAGCGTGTGCACCTTCTTGCGGAAGCGCTCCATGAGCAGCAGCTCCTCGGGGCTGAACTGCCCGTTGCGGTACAGCACCCCCAGCTTCATCACGATCTTGATGAGGTTCTTGATGATCTTCTGGGCCTCCTTGCGGTTGCGGGTGTACTCCTTGGTGGCCCGGTACAGCTCGTCCAGGATCTCGCTGCTGGTGTCGTCGATGAAGACGTTGGCGATGCTCTTGGTGGCCATTTTGCTCAGCAGCTTCTTCTGGGCCTGCAGGGCCAGGTTCTTGGTGCTGAACGTGTCCATCTCTGGGGGGAGAGAGGCACAGGCGGGTCAGCCCCGCTCCGCGTCCGTCCCGTCTCACCTGGGGTAGGGAAGGCGTCCCTGCCCACGGCAGGGGGTGGAACTGGAGGAGCTTTAAGGTCCCTTCCAGCCCAACCCACGCCGTGATTCCTCACCTCCCCACGCAGCCTTTTGGCAGGAGAAAGAGATTCTCCGGCCGATGGCGAGACCGAGGGAGCTCCTGGGTGCCAGGGCAGGTGAGAGCTGAGCTCACCCCCGCTCCATAGGTGGGATGAGTTACAGGGCGTTCCCACCCTCCTCTTCCCAAACTCCACGGAGAAGCTCCGGCGAGCGAGGGGTCCCTACCTGCGCAGGGCCCGTGGCCCTCCATCCCCGAGTCCCTCCTGCGGCCGGCGCCTCCCTCCTCCCGCCGCGGGAAGGGCTCTTGCCCCATCACTTTAACATTTTTCCTTCCTTAAAGCCTGACTCACTTCCTGCAGGGTGAGCTGGGGACAGCCCAGGTGGCAGCTGAGTCAGCCACGATGCCACGGCCGCATCCACGGCGGCGCTGGCCGCGGCCGGAGCGGCACAGCCGGTTTGGGGCACCCAGCGGCGGCCGGGGGAGCCCTTCTCCCTGGAACACCCACACGAGCTCGGACTTGTCCCGCTGCCGCCTCGGCTTCCTCCGGAGCCGGCGTGGCACGGAGGGGAACAACCCAGGCAGGCAGGAGCCTCGGGCACAGCCCGACTCCCACGGCCCAAATCCATCACCGCGGGCACCGCGCGGCTCTGGAAGCTGCCGGGAACCGCTGCAACGCCGACCCTGGAGATGCATCTTGGCCTGGGAAACCGCAGAGCTACAAATCACAGCGAGGGGAGAACAGCGGGGATGGATGGGCTGGGCTGGGAGCTGCTTGTGCAAGAGCCTGCACCGGGCAGGGCGGGAAGGGAGGGGATCGGCCTGCAAATGCATCCCCGGGGAGGGGAGAAATTCCAGCCAAAGGATGCTGCCGGTGTGAGGATGGATGGGGATAAATTGGTCATGGAAGGGAGTGGGTTCAGATTGGAGGTTAGCAAGAAATTCTTCCCTGGGAGCGTGGGGAGGCCCTGGCACAGGGTGCCCAGAGCAGCTGTGGCTGCCCCAGCCCTGGCAGTGCCCAAGGCCAGGCTGGACAGGGCTTGGAGCACCGTGGGACAGTGGGAGGTGTCCCTGCCCATGGCAGGGGTGGCACTGGATGGGCTTTTGTTTTTTTTCCAACCCCAAGCATTCCATGACTCTGGAATTCCAGTGCAGAACTGGGTCTGTCCCCATCACAGGCAGCTCTGCGACTCCCCCTGGCCAAGCTGCCACCCCGTCCCAGCCCCCTCTGGGGATCCCCAGTCCTGCTCCTACCCCGCTGAGCACACTCCGGGCTCCCGGGAGCGGATCCCAGCTCCTCACGGATCCCCTCTGTGGCCAAGGCTCTGCCTCACCCCGTCGTGCCAGGGCGATGGTGCTGAGCCCCGGGCGGGCTCAGGGAATCCGAGGGCTGCATCCAGGAGATGCTGGGGGAGCGGGGCCCGGAGGGATGGGCGGGATGGGCGGGATGGGCGGAGGCAGCTCCATCTCCTCTCCCCGGGCTGTGGGGCGCTCGCTTTGCCCGTGCCAGGCACCCTGCCCGGAAGGACAGCCCGGAGCCCCCTCCCCTGCGGCTGTGGGGTGCCCTGGGAGCAGTGCCTGGATAGACGGGAATTCCCACACCCAGCTCTGCCGCGGGAAGCCATAAACGAGTCCAAACTCCACCTCCGGAGCACATGAAAAATAGGAAGCTCCGAGTCCTGCGAGCTGCCCACGGCTCCCAAATGCCAACCGGAATCATGGATCAACCCTCTGCTCCCTGCAGCAGGAACGCCGGGCTGCTCAACCCTCTGCTCCCTGCACAGCCCCCCCTGCTCCGGGACCAGGAGCATCGCTCCCGGGGGGAGACTGAGGCACAAAGCACTGTAGGGAGTGCAGATACCCCAAAAGTGATTTAGGGGGGTATAGGGATCCCGAAAACGCAACCAGCTCCCTCTCCAGTGCCCAGGGATGGTTTTACAGGTCGCTCCCTGCAAACCCCGGGGAAACCCAAGCTCACCTCCTGCTCAGCACTGGGGTGGCTCCCCGGGCACCCTCGCACCAGGCCGGGCCCAGCAGGAGCTGCTGACTCAGCAGCAGCGGGAGATTTCACCGGAACGAGCCGTTTTCCTGCCGGGCAGGGCCCCGCGACCCCATTGTTCAGGAGGGGCTGCTCTCGGCGCGGAGGAGTCGAGCCGTGCCCCAGCTCCAGCCCGAAATAACCCACTTCGCTTCCTTCCTGTCGCTGAAGTTTCCAGCCCGGCTCAGGGCTTGGGTTCCCCCCCACCCCCTTCTTCTTTTCAGTGCAAACGCCCTCAAAAGCAGCTTCTGCCTCCGAGCAGGGGCAGCCGGTGCTGCTGTCACCCAGCTCCTCCTGCTCCGGAAGAGCGCGGCAGGGCTGTGGTCCCAGCGGTGGCTTTGGGGACAGACTCGGCCCTTTTGGGGGTGTCCCACCCATTTGGGAGGTTTCGGGGAGTCCTGCAGCCCTGAGCGGTGCTGTGAGGTCTCTGGGACGGCCGTGCTGCCCTGGCAGAGCCGCGCTGTGCCCGTGTGGTGTTCGCTGCTCACCCGACACCCAGCTGGGACCCCAGAGCCCCAAAAAAGCATCTCCCACACCACTGAGGGCACAAGCAGCGATCAGCGCTCCCATCTGGAGGGAACACGAGACCCCCTCAGCCCGGGGTCAGTGGCACGGAGCTCCTTTAGGGAGAGGGGCCAAATCCAGCGGTGCCACCGCGCCCGGTGTCACCAGCACCTGCCCCAAAGATCCCTCACCCCGCTGTCCCTTCCACCGCCTTCCCACCCGCGGCTCCGTGGGCTCGGCCCCCCAGCCCCCCCAGTTCCCTTGGCAGCGGGTGAATATTTCATGCAGGCAGGAAAAGCACTTCAATAATTCATGGAGCAGCACAGAGGGGGAGGCTGCACAAAGCTCCAGCTCAAAGCAGAGGCACCTCTGCCTCCTCTTCCTCCCCCTCTTCCTCCTCCACCTCCTCCTCACCAGGGCCGTAGTAACTCGCAGTCTCTTGCTACGAGTTTCCTCCAACACGGAGACATCGCTTCCTCACGGGACAAACATTTACCATCGGCGATCTCCCGGTTTTCCCTCCATCCCACACGCTGTTCCCTGCCCTGGAGAGCACCCCTGCCCTGCACCCCAGCATTCCCGGTCCTCCCGAATCCCTGGCTCGGCGCCGAGGGGTGGGCGGGATGCACCGCTCTGCTCTGCATCCCTCGGCATCGCTTTCCACCCGCTCCCCGCGCTGCAGCCCCATTAATTAATTAAACCCTCCTGGATTACAGCAGCCGGGAGGTAACCGGAGAGCCCCAGCAGCCCTGGCCCCGCCAGCCCCCAGAGCCCCGTTACCAGCGCCGGGGGAGCGGAGGAACAGGGGGAGGAGGAGGAGGAGGAGGAGGAAGGACGCGTGCCGGCCCTCGCACGTTGCCATGGGTGCAAAGAGCACCCGGAGACGCCGGGCTCCGGCGCGTGTGTGCCGAGCGGGGTGAGGCCGGGGAGGAAGCCGCTGAGCAAACACCTCGCCCGAGGAAAAACTCATTTTCTTGGCACGGCCGGGTGAATCCGCGGCGGGAGCAGGGACCGGGAATGCTGCGGGGCATCCAGGGCCGGGCACGGTGCCGGCTGGGTCTGTGTGCCCCGCTCGCTCCCGCTGCTCGTGCCGGCGGCGATGCCAAGCCCTTGGCACGTCCCCAGCGCTGTCCTCGCCACCTCTGGCAGCGGGATCCGAAATCCCCGTCCCAAAATCTCCTTCCCGCAGGTGCCCTCGCTGGGGCTGCACAGGCACCCATGGGAAGGAGCGGCAGCTTTTGGGTTTGCCTGGGAACGCTGCTCTGCCCCGGCAGCTCCGGCGTGTCTGTGCAAGGAGCCGAGCGGCCCATCCGAGGGGGCTCCGGCCGTGCCAGCCCCGGGCGCGGCTGCGGAATCCCGCCAGGGCTTCCCGTGGGAACGGCAGCCCGGGATGCTCCGGGACAGCGGCCCCAGCACAGCGCGGGGGGCGGCCGGGGCTGCCTGGAGGGTCCGCTGGGGGATCGAGGAATCCCCCGGGATGAGCGGGCCCCAGGGGGGAAGCAGCTGCAAAATGGGAGAGGAGGAGGAAGAGGAGGGTGAAGGGTTATTTCATGGAGAGGAGGAGGAGGAGGAAGGGGGGTTATTTGATGGAGGAGAGTAGGAGGAAGAAGAGAAAGAGAAGGAGAAGGAGGAGGAAGGGGATTTTATGGAGAAAAGGCAGAGGAAGAGGAGAAAGAAGGGGGGTTATTTTACAGAGAGGAGGAGGAGGAAGGGGGGCTTATTTTGGAGCTTCTGTCTCGCCTTCCATTTCCTCCTTTTCTTTATCCAGCTGCCACCAAGCTGCTCTCTCTGGCAGCAACTTCCTTTCTCCTTTGCTTGGAGCAGACGGAGGCTTATGGGGAAGTAGAAAACAGAGGCTGGGAGGGGGGAAACTGAGGCCAAACCACCATCCGTCCGTCTGTCCGGCCTGCGGCGGGGCCGGGGCGCATCACATGCTTCCTGCCCCGGGAGCAGGAGGACAAAGTCGCTCTGAGAGGGAAGAAAACTCCACGGGACAATTCGGATCTGATGCTGAGCTTGGGGTCAGCAAAGAAAGGCCCCAAAGGGCCCAAATCCCTCCCGGCTCCAGAGGGAGGGCACTCAGAGCTTTACACCCGGCTCTCGCTCCGGGGGGATCTGGCCTCTCCAAAGGGATTGGTCTTTCCAGGAACAGAGGAATTTCATCCTCTGGAGCGCAGGGCTGGGAGGAGGGACGGGCGATGCTGGAAGCCAAGTGCTGCCATGGGGCACCCGGCCGTGCCCGGGCCCGCGGGGCCGTGACAGCCCCGGGGGGGCTCGGGCTCCTTCTCCCAGCTCCCGTTATCCCGACCCGCCGGACCCAGCGCTGTGCATCCCCCCGGATTTCCCTCGAGCTCGGGGGAAAATCTCCCTTTCCCCGTGTTTTATCCCCCTGGGAGCAGCGAGGCACGGCCAGGGGCAGCTCCGGGCCCGGCCGCTCCCCCTCGGGGCTCCCCGAACCCTCGTTCCCCGCGGGGCTCCCAAGGGCCGGCGGCTGGGTGGGGGTCTCGGTGCCCGGTGGCAGCGGGGAGGGGGCACCCCCAGGGAAGATTCCCGGGATGGGGGACGAGAGGCTCCGTCCTGCTGCCCGTCCCGCAGTGGCAGCACCGAACGGGCCGGTACCGAGCGCCCCCGCCCCCACGGGCCGGGGAGGGTGGGAGGAACGGGGG
>VZRZ01003765.1:204276-236832 GCA_013398175.1 Climacteris rufus | reverse complement strand
GAGTTGTGTGAGTTCTTTCAGTGCCCTTGCTTACTCTTCAGTCCTATTTCTAAGGATCTGTGTCCTGCAGCATGGGCTCATGAAGCCTGTGTGGCAAATGCACTCAATTCCAACTGCCGAAGTGGCTGTGCCGTCTTACAGGCCTCCTCAGGCACACTGGAATTTGCCACCTGAGCATCCACACAACTCCACCAATGATGGATACCACTGGTGGTTTGTCAGTGACAAAAAGAAGCAAGAATTAGGCTGTGAGTTCTTCTGTGGCTAGTCCCACTCAGAGAGTGATTGCAAACCTCTGCTCAAAGCTCCAAACTCACAAAGCCAATCCGTCCATGCTGTGAGGCAGGTCTGCGACACTGGAAGTGCTGCTTCATGTGCTTGATGTGTCCTGAAGAAACCTGGCATCATCGTTCCATGTTTTCCATTTTCTCAGTCTAGAAACCATCTTAAAAAGCTGTTCCACAGATGCTATCGGGTCTAGGTCTCCTAAAGGTGCATTTTCTGAGGGAGAGGGGACAGGCCTTGCCTGGAGGGAAGGAGAAGTCTCTCCTGGGATGAAGGGTGATGTGCACATGACACATCTGCACGTGGCACATCTCCTGCATGTGTAGAAGGTCCAGCCAGAGGGAAGGAATCCAAAGTGCCGTCCCAGAGCCACCCCTACCTTCTTCCTGGGTCACTCATTGCTGTTCCTCTGATAGAGACAATCAGGAGTTATCTGCTGATTCTATGGACTTCGCAGGACTTCCATGCTTGTTATGCAGCCTTTTATCGTATGTGAGATTAAATATTTACAACACAGCACATAAAATAAGGAACCAAAGTTGGGCCATGGCACAGATTGCATGAGAGCACGGAGCAGGCACTGGTGCTTCGGTGCTGCCAGGGTTTTCTTTCCTTGTTGGCACTCACCTGATTCCTGCAGGAATGGCCTCGGGGCTCAGTGCTTCTCCACAAATTGTGGTCCTGCTCCTGTCCCTGCTGGGTCTGGCTGCTGGTGGGAAGCTCCTGGTGGTGCCAATGGATGGGAGCCACTGGCTCAGCATGCGGGAAGTGGTGGAAATGCTCCAGCAGAAGAGACACGAGGTGGTCGTGCTTGCACCTGAGGTCTCTCTGAGCATCAAAGCATCAAAGGACTTGGTGATGAAAATGTATCCAGTCCCCTACACAAAGGAAGAGTATGATGAAGCATTCCAGGCAATCTTTCATTTTTCATTTGAAGAAGAATCTTTTGTCCAAAGATTTTTAAAAATGTACAAAAGAATGACAAAGCTCGGTAATATGACAGCGGCCGGCTGTGAGCAGCTCCTGCAAAACAAAGAGCTCATCAGGTACCTTGAAGAGAGCAATTTTGATGCCATTCTTACAGACCCTGTATTACCTTGTGGGGTGATATTGGCAGAGCATCTTTCACTTCCCTCCGTGTATTTCCTACGAGGGCTTGGATGTGGTATAGACATGGAAGCCACTCAGTGTCCCAATCCTCCTTCCTATGTCCCCAGGACATTTACACAACTCACAGACCGCATGACCTTTTTCCAGCGGATGCTGAACCTACTCTATGAAACCTCAAATTTTTTCCTCTGTAATTCTTTCTTTGATCAATTCTCAAAACTGGCTTCAGAGTTCCTCCAGCGGGAGGTGACCCTGCTGGATCTGTTGCGGAAGGGCTCTATTTGGCTCTGGAGGTTCGACTCTGTGTTAGACTATCCAAGGCCTTTGATGCCCAACATCATTCTAATTGGAGGAGTACACTGTGCTCACAAGAAGCTGTCTCAGGTGGGTGTGTTTTTCATTTGTGCCTTAATTGATTTCTGCGTTCATGATGGTGACTGTTTGTGCTGCAGTTGAGAACTGAGTTCCAGTTTTGGGTGAGTGAGGTGAATGCTCATGAAAGAAAGTGTTTTTCATGCACTTTCTCCCTCAATTTTACTTTCTGTGTAGGCAGCTCTATGTTCTGTCTTTTAAAGCGTGCTCAGTCGAAGGGAAACACCAGGTGTTTCTCTAGTGAAGCTCTGTGATGGGACGTGGATTCCCTCAGCCAAAGGGATCATCAGCATTTGCAGACAGTATGAGAACATGTAGTGTGCCTTCCATGGGCAAATCCCAAGGGATATCCCAGAAAAGCTTGAAAACTCTTCCCTGGCTCCAACACTCAGCCCTGATGCCTGGAGCAGGTCTGATTTGACACATCCAGCTCAGCTTGACCAGCAGGGAGGGTTTGAGTACAGCCTGGGTGGTGATGCCATGTTTGGGTCCCTGGGATGCTGACAGCAGCTATGTGCACAGTTTATCCTGGAGAGCCTTCTCAGCTGCTCTGGGGTAGAGCCAGGAGAGTTGTGTGAGTTCTTTCAGTGTCCTGGCTTTCTCCTCATTCCTATTGCTTTGGATTTCTGTGTAGCAGGGTGGGACCCAAAGCCTGTGTGGCAAGTGCACTCAATTCCAACTCCACAGGTGGCCCTCCTCAGGCACACTGGGATTTGCCACCTGAGCATCCACACAACTCCACCACTGATGGACACCATTGGTGGTTTTTCAGTGACAAAAACAAGCCNTAGGTCTCCAAAAGATGCATTTTCTGAGGGAGAGGGAGAGGGAGAGGGGCGAGGGCTTTTCTGGAGGGAAGGAGAAGTCTCTCCTGGGATGAAGGGTGATGTGCATCTCCTGCACGTGACACATCTGCATGTGCAGAAGGTCCAGCCAGAGGGAAGGAATCCAAAGTGCAGTTCCAGAGCCACCCCTGCCTCCTTCCTGGGGCACTCGTTACTGTTCCTCTGATAGAGACAAGCAGGAGTTATCTGGTGATTCTGTGGACTTGGCAGGACTTCCATGCTTGTTATGCAGCTTTTTATCATATGTGAGATTAAATATTTACAACACAGCACATAAAATAAGGAACCAAAGTTGGGTTGTGGCACAGGTTGCATGAGAGCACAGAGCAGGCACTGGTTCTTCCGTGCTTCTGGAGGTTTTCTTTCTTGGTGGCACTCACCTGATTCCTGCAGGAATGGCCTCAGGGCTCAGTGCTTCTCCACGAGTTGTGGTCCTGGTCTTGTCCCTGCTGGGTCTGGCTGCTGGTGGGAAGCTCCTGGTGGTGCCAGTGGATGGGAGCCACTGGCTGAGCATGCGGGAAGTGGTGGAAATGCTCCAGCAGAAGGGACACGAGGTGGTTGTGGTCGCACCTGAAGTCTCTATGCACATCAAACCATCAAAGGACTTGGTGATGAAAATGTACTCAGTCCCCTACACAAAGGAAGAGATGGAGAAAGATTTCAAGGCATTTTTACAACTTTTATTTGAAGAAGGATCTTTTCTGCAAAGATTTTCTAAGGTGTACGAAGGCATGAAAAAGCTCGGCAATATGTCAGTTGCCAGCTGTGCACTGCTCCTGCAAAACAAAGAGCTCATTACCTATCTTGAGGACAGCAAGTTTGATGCCATCCTTACAGACCCTGTAGTACCTTGTGGAGCAATACTGGCAGAGCATCTTTCACTTCCGTCCGTGTATTTCCTACGACTAGTTCCTTGTGGTTTAGATTTTGAAGCCACTCAGTGTCCCAATCCTCCTTCCTATGTCCCCAGGGCATATACACAATTCTCAGACCGCATGACTTTTTTCCAGCGGGTGCAGAACCTACTCTATGACACCCCAAATTTTTTCCTCTGTGATTTTGCCTATGCATCGTTCTCAAAACTGGCTTCAGAGTTCCTGCAGCGGGAGGTGACTGTGCTGGATATGTTGCGGAAGGGCTCTATTTGGCTCTGGAGGATAGAATTTGTGTTAGACTATCCAAGGCCTTTGATGCCCAACATCATTTCAATTGGAGGAGTACACTGTGCTCACAAGGAACTGTCTCAGGTGGGTCTGTTTTTGATTTATGCCTTCATTGATTTCTGTGTTCATGAGGGTGGATGTTTGTGTTGCAGAAAAGAATTGAGTTCTAGTTTCGGGTGAGTGATGTGAACGCTCATGAGAGTTTTCCTCTCACTTTCTCCCTCACTTTTGACTGCCTGTGTCCACAGCTGTACCTTCTGACTTTTAAAGTGTGCTCAGTGAAAGGGAAACACCAGGGTGTTTCTATAGTAAAGCTCTGTGATTGCATAATGATTCCATCAGCCAAAGGGATCATCAGAACTTGTGGACAATATGAGAACATGCAGTGTGATTTTCATGATCAGCTCCCATGGCATGTCCCAGAAAAGTTTAAAAACACTTCCCTGTCTCCAAAGCCCAGCCCTAATGACTGGAGCAGGTCTGACTTGAAACATCCAGCACAGATTGACTAGCACTGAGGGTTTGGGTGCTGCCTGGGTGATGATGCCAAGCTTTGTGTCCCTGAGATGCTGACAACAGCCATGTGCACAATGTCTCCTGGAAAGCCTCCTCTTCAGCTCCAGGGCAGAGCCTGGAGAGTTGTATGAGTCCTTTCGGTGCCCTGGCTTTCTCTTCATTCCTATTCCTTTGGATTTGTGTGCTGCAGGGTAGAATCACAATGTCTGTGTGCCAAATCCACACAATTCCAAGGGGGGAAGAGGCTGTAACAACTTGTGGACATCCTCCATGCGCACTGGGATTTGCCACCTGAGCATCCACACAACTCCACCACTGATGGACACCATTGGTGGTTTGTCACTGACAAAAACAAGCCAGAATTGGGCTTTGAGTTGTTCTATAGCAAGTCCTCCTCAGAGAGTGCTTGTAAATGTCAGGTCAAACCTCCAAGCTCACAAAGCCATCCATGCCTTGAGGCAGGTCTGGGACACTGCAGGGCCTTGGTTGTGTGCTTGATGATGTTCTGCAGAAACCTGGCATCATCCTTCCATGTTTGCCATCTTTTCAGTCTAGAAATCATCTTAAAGAGCTGTTCCACATGTGCTACGGGGTCCACTTGTACTAGAGATGAGATTTCCATGGGAGAGGAAGAGGGGACAGGCCTTGCCTGGAGGGAAGGACAAGCCTCAGCTGGCCTGAAGGGTGATGTGCACATGACACATCTGCATGTGCAGAAGGTCCAGCCAGAGGGAAGGATTCTGAAGTGTGGTCCCAGAGCCACCCCTGATTCCTTCCTGGGGCATTAGTTACTCTTCCTCTGATAGAGACAATCAGGGGTTATCTGGTGATTTTATGGACTTGGGAGGGATTACATGCTTGTTATGCAGCTTTTTATCATATCAGGGATTATACATTTACAGCACAGCACATAAAATAAGGAACCAAAGTTGGGCTGTGGCACAGATTGCTTGAGACCACAGAGCAGACGCTGGTGCATTGGTGGTGCCGGGGATTTCTTTCCTTAGTGGCACTCACCTGATTCCTGCAGGAATGGCCTCGGGGCTCAGTGCTTCTCCACGAGTTGTGGTCCTGCTCCTGTCCCTGCTGGGTTTGGCTGCTGGTGGGAAGCTCCTGGTGGTGCCAATGGACGGGAGCCACTGGTTCAGCATGCGGGAAGTGGTGGAAATGCTCCATCAGAAGGGACACGAGGTGGTCGTGGTCGCACCTGAAGTCTCTCTGAGCATCAAGCCATCAAAGGACCTGGTGATGAAAATGTATTCGGTGCCTTACACACAGGAAGAGTATGATGAAGTATTCCAGTCATTTTTTCATGTTTCATTTGAAGAAGGATCTTTTTTCGAAAGGTTTTTAAAATCGTACAGAGGTATGAGAAACCTCGGTCATCTGTTAGTTACTGGCTGTGGACAGCTCCTGCAAAACAAAGAGCTCATCAGGTACCTTGAAGAGAGCAATTTTGATGCCATTCTTACAGACCCTGCAACACCTTGTGGGTATATATTGGCAGAGCATCTTTCACTTCCTTCCGTGTTTTTTCTACGAGGGCTTGGATGTGGTATAGACTTCGAAGCCACTCAGTGTCCCAGTCCTCCTTCCTATGTCCCCAGGATACTTTCACAGTTCTCAGACCGCATGACCTTTTTCCAGCGGATGCTGAACCTACTCTATGACACCCCAAATTTTTTCCTCTGTGAACGTTTTTTCTTTAAAGAAATCACAACACTGGCTTCAGAGTTCCTCCAGCGGGAGGTGACCCTGCTGGATCTGTTGCGGAAGGGCTCTATTTGGCTCTGGAGGTTCGACTCTGTGTTAGACTATCCAAGGCCTTTGATGCCCAACATCATTCTAATTGGAGGAGTACACTGTGCTCACCAGGAGCTGCCTCAGGTGCGTCACGCTCTGTTTTTCATTTATGCCTTCATAGATTTCTGTGTTCAAGAGGGTGGATATTTGTGTTGCAGATCAGAATTGACTTCCAGTTTTGGGTGAGTGAGGTGAATGCTCATGAAAGAAAGTGTTTTTCATGCACTTTCTCCCTCACTTTCCACTTCCTGTGTAGGCAGCTGTATGTTCTATCTTTTAAAGTGTGCTCACTTGAAGGGAAACACCAGGGTGTTTTCTCTAGTGAAGCTCTGTGATTGGAGAACAATTCCATCAGCCAAAGGGATCATCAGGCAATTCTGGACAGTAGGAGAACCTGTAGTGTGCCTTTCCCTTGGGATGTCTCAGAAAAGCTTAAAAACTATTCCTTGTCTCCAAAGCCCAGCCTTGATGCCTTGAGCAGGCCTGTTTTGACACAATCAGCACAGCTTGACCAGCAGGGAGACGTTGGGTGCAGCCTGGGTGATAATGCCAAGATTGGGTGCCTGGGATGCTGACAAGAGCTATGTGCACAGTCTCTCCTGGAAAGCCGCCTCTTCAGCTCCAGGGCAGAGCCTGGAGACTTGTGTGAGTTCTTTTGGTGCCCTGGCTTTCTCTTCAGTCCTGTTTCTTAGGATTTGTGCACTGCAGGGTGGAATCACGTAGTCTGTGTGGCAAATGCACTCAATTCCAAGTGCAGAGGTGGCTGTGCCATTTTACAGACCTGCTCATGCACACTGGAATTTGCCACCTGAGCATCCACACAACTCCACCACTGGTGGTTTGTCAGTGACAAAAAGAAGCCAGAATTAGGCCATGAGTTGTTTTGTGCTAAGTGCCCCTCAGAGAATGCTCAAACCTCCAAGCCCACAAAGCCAAACCTTCTATGCCCTGAGGCAGGTCTGGGACACTGGAAGGTGTCATGTGCTTGATATGTTATGCAGAAACCTGGCATCATCGTTCCATGTTTTCCATTTTCTCAGTCTAGAAACCATCTTAAAGAGCTGTTCCACACGTGCTACAGGGTCCAGGTGTCCTAGAGATGAGTTTTCCATGGGTGAGGCAGAGGGGACAGGCGTTGTCTAGAGGGAAGGAGATGGCTCTGCTGGGCTGAAGGATGATGTGCATGTGACACATCTGCTTGTGTAGAGGGTCCAGCCAGAGGGAAGGAATCCAAAGTGCCGTCCCAGAGCCACCCCTGCCTCCTTCCTGGGGGCACTCGTTACTGTTCCTCTGATAGAGACAATCAGGGGTTATCTGGTGATTCTACGGACTTGGCAGGACTTCCATGCTTGTTATGCAGCCTCTTATCATATCTGAGATTACACATTTACAACACAGCACATAAAATAAAGATCCAAAGTTGGGCTGTGGCACAGATTGCTTAAGAGTGCAGAGAGGGCACCGGTGCATTGGTGCTGCTGGGGATTTCTTTCCTTAGTGGCACTCACCTGATTCCTGCAGGAATGGCCTTGGGGCTCAGTGCTTCTCCACGAATTGTGGTCCTGCTCATGTCCATGCTGGGTTTGGCTGCTGGTGGGAAGCTCCTGGTGGTGCCAATGGACGGGAGCCACTGGTTCAGCATGCAGGAAGTGGTGGAAATGCTCCATCAGAAGGGACACGAGGTGGTCGTGGTCGCACCTGAGGTCTCTCTGAGCATCAAGCCATCAAAGGACCTGGTGATGAAAAAGTATTCGGTCCCTTACACACAGGAAGAGTATGATGAAGTATTCCAGTCATTTTTTCATGTTTCATTTGAAGAAGGATCTTTTTTCGAAAGGTTTTTAAAATCGTTCCGAGGTTTGAGAAACCTCGGTCATCTGTTCGTTACCGGCTGTGCACAGCTCCTGCAAAACAAAGAGCTCATCAGGTACCTTGAAGAGAGCAAGTTTGATGCCATTCTTACAGACCCTGTAACACCTTGTGGGTATATATTGGCAGAGCATCTTTCACTTCCTTCCGTGTTTTTCCTACGAGGGCTTGGGTGTGGTTTAGATTTTGATGCCAGCCAGTGTCCCAGTCCTCCTTCCTATGTCCCCAGGATACTTTCACAGTTCTCAGACCGCATGACCTTTTTCCAGCGGATGCTGAACCTACTCTATGACACCCCAAATTTTTTCCTCTGTGAGCGTTTTCTTTATGAAGGTGTCTCAGAACTGGCTTCAGAGTTCCTCCAGCGGGAGGTGACCATGCTGGATCTGTTGCAGAAGGGCTCTATTTGGCTTTGGAGGTTCGACTCTGTGTTAGACTATCCAAGGCCTTTGATGCCCAACATCATTCTAATTGGAGGAGTACACTGTGCTCACCAGGAGCTGCCTCAGGTGCGTCACGCTCTGTTTTTAATTTGCGTTGTGATTGATTTCTGTGTTCACGAGGGTGGGATTCTGTGTTGCAGGTAAGGAACCTAGTTCCTGTTTTGGGTCATTGAGGTGAATACTCATGAATTTTTCTCTCCCTTTCCATTTGTAGGCAGCTGTACCATCTCACCTATAAAGTTTGCACAGTTGATGCCTTTTTCATTAGACCTATTGAAAGCCATTTTGTGTAACTTTGTGTAATGTTGTACTTCCCAGTGAGTGAGGAATGAGTCTGTGGCACTGTCAAAGTCTTGCAGTCATGTGTAATCCCTAATCAGCAAATTATTGTAGTAGGGTGAAAAGTGCACCTCAGGCTTCCGTCTTTGTTGCCTCACCACTTGTTTCTGTGATGCTGAATACCCGGTTCTTCACATGGGTATTTCCAGAGCTGGAATCATGAGGAGTTCCAGCAGCAGGTTGTGGGCTCTCAGGTTGAGAAGCAGCTTCTCTGTTTGCAGGCAGGTCTTGGAAAAGTTTGGCTTGATGATGGCTCTGTGAGGTCTGACAACAAATTCAAGGAGCCTCAAGGGGCTACAGTGGCTTGGCAAGTCCTGCTTAAAGGTAACAGGGCTGCCAAAAGTTTTTCATAGAAACACAAAGTTTATCTGGCACATCCCCCACATTTGTCAGCTGCCTGAAGTCTACTGCTTGTTACGCAGCCTTTCATGTCACCATTGATTACACATTTACAACACAGCAAATAACTAAGGATCAAAAGTTAAGCCTTAGCACAGATTGCTTAAAAGTGCAGACTGGTCTCCAGTGCTCCGGTGCTGCCGGCATTTCCTTCCTTGCTGGTGCTCCCCTGATTCCTGCAGGAATGGCCTTGGGGCTCAGTGCTTCTCCACAAGTTGTGGTCCTGCTCCTGTCCCTGCTGGGTTTGGCTGCTGGTGGGAAGCTCCTGGTGGTGCCAGTGGACGGGAGCCACTGGCTCAGCATGCTGGAAGTGCTGGACATGCTCCAGCAGAAAGGACATGAGGTGGTCGTGGTTGCACCTGAAATCACTTTGCACATCAAACCGTCCAAGAACTTTGTGATGAAAATGTACCCAGTGCCTTTCACGCAGGAAGAGATGGATGAACTTTTCCGAGGATTTATAATGGATGTATTTGAAGAAGGGTCTTTTGTGCAAAGATTTATTAGACTTTATCAACGATCAAAGAAATCCTCTGCTCTGTACCTGGCCACCTGCACACACTTGCTCCACAACAAGGAGCTTATGAGATACCTTGAGGAGAGCAAGTTTGACGCCGTCCTCACAGACCCTTTTCTGCCCTGTGGGCAGATAGTGGCAGAGCATCTTTCCCTTCCTTCCGTGTATTCCCTGCAGCAAATGCCATGTGGTTTGGAATATCCAGCCACCCAGTGCCCCAACCCCCCTTCCTATGTCCCCAGGTTGTTTACAGACCTTACAGACGACATGACCTTTCTCCAGCGGGTGAAGAATCTGCTCTATGACATCCCAAATCTTTTCCTCTGCAATGCTGTCTACCAACCGTATGGAAAACTGGCTTCGGAATTCCTTAAACGGGATGTGACCGTGCCGGATCTCCTACGCCAGGCTTCCATTTGGCTCATGAAGTTGGACTTTGTCTTGCACTTTCCAAAACCCTTGATGCCCAACATGGTTTTGGTTAGTGGAGTAAACTGTGCTCACAAGAAGCTAAATCAGGTGGGTCACACTGTGCTTTTTCTTGCGGGCTTTGAAATCCTCTGAAAGGCTGAAGCACAGATTTTGTTAGTGAGTTCTCTTTCTGGGGGTGGTAGTATGAGGACTTCAGACTGCTTTTGCTTTGTATAGAGGTGCTGGTTCTGGTATCAGTGAAGGAATATCACAGTATAAACGTTTAGAAAGTGCTTTATATGGAATTAGCTCTGGGAAACTCCCCATTGGTCCTGTGTCTCTGCCCCAAGCCAGCTTTGGCATTGGAGCGGGCTGCTCAGAGCCAATTCCACCAAGGCTGTTGATGTGGTGCAATACACACTTTGATTTGAGGAGATCTTCATTTATCCTCTGTCCAACTTGGCTGATTCCCTCTAAATTTGTTTGTTTGTTTTTTCTTTAAAAAAGGATTCTCTGTGCTTTGAATTGTTATAGCCTCATAAAACACTTTCATCTGAAAGGTCATTAGAGGCCTCTCTGAGAAGGTCCTGTCAGAACATGTCCAGGTCAGGGTGTTCCTTTCTCTGTCTTGTCAAAGTTTAAGTATCTCCTATAGGGAACACACTTTACCATATCCGATTAATTCCTGCATCCAGTTCAAATTTTCCATGTTGCAGCTCGTGTTTGCTGCTTCTTGTCCTGTCACTGTCAATCTCATGCTCAAATTTTGTCCATTTCTTGTCATCTCCCGCAGTTCAGCTGGAGTGCAGCCTGTCCTGTGGCATGGCATTATCCCATTCCCAGGGGCAGAACTCTGCTTTTGCCTTTCCTGGCCTTCAGGAGGTTTCTGTTGACTCAGTTTTCCAGCTTGTGACATTCCTTTTGCATATCCCAGGCTAGTGATGCTCCTTACTTAAAGTATCGTCCTGCATCATAAAAATAAAGTATAAATTAAGGTACTTTATTCTTCAAAAATTAATGTTGGATTCATGTCAGCCTTTTTTTAATGTGTTTTTCAAATAGATTTTGTGGTTTGTAGAGTATCATCATAGCTTCTATTTTTAATAATAACTATTTCTGTTGAGTTTTTCAGATACTTGGAAAATGGTGAGACAAGGCTGATTTTTCAGAAAAAGCCAAATCTCACATGGTAAAAACTAAACATTTTTAAGAGGATTCAAACTTGGCACTCATTTTAGAAAAGCAGAGATTGAATAAAGTGCACAGCTAAACCTATGAAAAGAACTATGGAGAGATCTATAAAATCTGGAAAATCATAGCTAAAGGTGGAAGGGGAACTGATAGACAGTTACTCCCAATATTTGACCTGTGACCAAGACTTAAATGCAGCAAGCTTAAGGCAAACAAAAGGGAGCATTTTTTCACACCACACCTCAAAAAAAAACCCCAAGTCAGCCTCTCAAGAGCAGCAAATTTTCTTTTTTGTAGACAAAACCTCTGAATTCAAAAAGGATTTAGGTGGTTAATAAGAGGTACAGGCAGCCTGCCAGGATTTGTAGACTTACAGGAGAGATAATCACGGATTCCCTTAGCTCGGATATTTGCTGTACTGTTTCCAGCTTACAACCTTGGCACTGAACTCTGTACTTTAGCTTGACTTTCTCCTGCTATCTCATTCCACCCTTGCCTTTGGAATGGCCTGGACTTGTGGACTTCAGTCTCTGCACTTGTAAACATGTGACAGGGTGTTCATGTGCTGCTCAAAATCCAGTGTCACAACTTTTAATGAACTTTTATGAACTTTTAATGAACTTTTATGAACTTTTATGAAGTTTTTTTTCAACTTTTCTGAAATGGCCTCACAGGTTTGGGTTGGGGTTTCTTTACCTCTTTAGTATTGTTTTATAAGAGTTTGTATTAGTGTCTCACAGATGATACATGTTTGGCTGAAATCTTGGCAGAACTTAACTAGGTGGAAGTGATTATGTATCAAATAAGAGATGTGAGGGGCCTTCATATAGGGTGAGAGTATGTCTGCAACTCCGAGTTTACTACATGAGTAAATACTGCCACCTTAAGGCTTATTTAATGCTGCTTCACCTCATTATGTGGGATGTTTTTACCACAGAAATGTGGAAATGCAGCCCTGGCACGTGAGAATCCCTTCCCTCCACCTCCTTTAGTTTTTGGTCTTTTAATGTTACCCCACTCTCATATAGAGCCAAAGTTTTGCTTCACCAGCTGCAGAATGGGACTGCATAAAATCATGGAATTGTTAAGGTGGGAAAAGCCCTCCAAGACCATTGAGTCCAACCCTTAACCCAGCACTGCTAAGCCCACCAATAAATCATGTCCCCAGCTGCCACACCCACATGTTTTTGGGACACTTCCAGGGATAGTGACTCCACCACTGCCCTGGGGAGCCCCTTCCAGTGCTTGACAACCCTTTGTGTGAAGAAATTTTTCCTAATATCCAATCTAAACCTGCCTACTGATGTCTGGAAGTCCTTCCTATTTAGTGCAGTTTCTTCAAATGTTACACTCCTTCTTGTTCCCTTATGAGAGTCCCTTTTTTTTAACAGGCCACATGGAGAACCTCCTCTCAAAAATAACATTAGGAACACAATTAGTCTTAACCTTGGAATAATGCTTAGGATTAGCCTTGGAGTGTACTTATGGCACTCAAGTGCCTTTGGCAAAGGTAGCCATATAGTGGATCAGATTTCCCGTCATTCCTACCTGCTCCAAGAGAACTTTTCCAGGCCTGGATAAACTGGGGGGGGGTCTAAAAGTGTCTGTCTTCTCCATCCAGCTCTTATTCAGGTACCATTCCTGTATCTTGTTTCTGTAAAATCAAAAATTTTGGCATCCAGCTTTCCCCTGTCCATATGAAATATCCTTAACGGCAAGTGAGATCTTCTTGGGCAGGCCCTCCTGTCCACGAGTGTGGACCACCCTTGGCTCATACCACAGCCAAGCCTTATTAACTTCTTTAGAAAAGGGACTGCTATTGAGAACTTTCAAACCCATTTGTCCTGTAGCCTCTCACCCCTGAACTCCTGTGGCCCCTCTTGAGCAAGATCTGCATATTCTGCTGCATCAATGCTTTTCAAAAATACGTTTGGCCTCCAGCAACTCACCTATGAACTTTGATGGCCCCTCGTGAGCACAAAGTGCATATTTTGCCTTATCATTTTGTTAGAAAGGGGTTTGGTTAATGTGTTACCCAAACTTTGGTGACTCCTCTGCTTGGCGTGCCAGCTTCTGCTTGCCATGCAGAACATTCTGTGTGAACTCCAGGCACCTTTTTGAGCAAAGGTTGGAGGTTTAGGTCTTCCATGTCGATAGTGCAACACAATTCTTGTAGTATAAGCTCTATGGAGAAGTTCAGTGGCCATAAATTTGATTCCTGACTTCAATCTGGCCTGGGTCAATCAAGTGCACAGTGACTCACTTGAAGCAACCCTTACTCAGGAAAACCCCTCCACAAATTAGCTACCTCTGCTAATTATTCTGAACTATCTGAGATAATTTAAATGCACGGAAAAGCTTATTTGAGTGCCTTGATAGCACTTTAATCAAAGCTTTTATCAGCAATGTCTTCAAACGCCAATAACCTATCAGTAAATATGCTGTAGAGATAAATTTTAAAGTCTACTATGATATAAATGAGGGACAAGGAGTTTTTTCTTCATATGCTGCTGAAAAAAGCAAGAGGGAGCAGCTAATTTCTTTTCCTGTCCCATGACAGTTATGTGGAGTCACCAGGTACCGTCTGGGCTTGTGCTTTTTCTTGCTTTCTGGAGTCTGGCAGATGGTGGGAAGCTCTTGGTGCTGCCTCAGGATGGAAGTCACTGGCTGAGCATGCGCATGGTAGTGGAGAAACTCTGGGAGAAGGGGCACGAAATCGTGGTCGTGGCTCCTGATGCCTCTTTGTTCTTGAAAAGCTCCCAGTCCTTCACCGTCAAAACATACCCGGTGCCTTACACCCAGGAGTTTGTGGATGAAACCTACCAGGCCCTGGGGGAAAAGAGCTTTGAGTTAACACTCTCAGTTGTACTCAGCAACATCTCAGAGATGACCAACCTGTTCTCTTCTGCTTGTCGGCATCTCTTATACAACAAAGAACTCATGGAGTACCTCCAGAACAGCAAATTTGATGCCATCATGATGGATCCTGTGCTGCCCTGTGGACCAATTCTGGCTGAGTATCTCTCCCTCCCCTCTGTGTACTTCATGCGTGGCCTTCCATGCACCTTAGACTACAAAGCCATGCAGTGTCCCAGTCCTTTATCCTATGTGCCGAGGACTTTCTCGTACAGTTCCGACCACATGACATTCCCGGAGCGTGTGAAGAACTTCCTGATCGGGCTCTCAGAGCCTATGTTTTGCTACCTGTTTTATTTAAACTACGAGAGCTTGGCCTCTGAGTTCCTGCACAGGGATGTAACAATGCTGGAGCTGTTCAGCCAAGCATCAGTTTTGCTGATGAGATACGACTTTGTTTTTGAGTATCCGCGCCCAATAATGCCCAACATGGTCTATATTGGAGGCATCAACTGCCAGCAAAAGAAGCCATTATCAAAGGTTTGTCATTGCTTACCCTGAGGGTGGTGTTGGTGTTTGTTCAAGATATGCTTTTTTTGACGTGCTTCCCGTGTGCTTGAGTCCGTGTGTGATTGAATCCCAGGATGGCACGGGAGTGGGGATCTCAGGCTTTGGGAGATGATCACAAGGCTTGCTCTACAAGCAGCTGAAGGGTTTCTATCCAGGAGAGCTTAGGTCAAGTTGTCACCGTCCTATTAGACACTCATGGCATGTTCTGTGACCAGATAAAAGACAAAATAATTCTAGGTCATGCGATGTAATATTCCTAACTGTTGAGAAATGCCAGTGAATTGCAGCAGACTTGATTGGGCAAAAAGAATGGAAATGTAGCATTAACTCTGGATATACCCAGGCACTTTTGCTGTGCCACAGAACACGAAGTTGGGTGAAGCACAGAATATCAGGGGAGGTTTGGGTTGGATATCAGGAAAAGGTTCTTCCCCCAGAGGGTGGTTGGGCACTGAACAGGCTCCTCAGGGAATGGTCACAGTCCCAAGGCTGTCAGAGCTGCAGGAGCATTTGGACAACGCTCTCAGGCACAGGGTGAGATTGTTGGGGTGTCTGTGCAGGGCCAGGAGCTGGACTGGATGATCCTTGTAGGTCAGGATATTCAACTCAGGATATTCTCTGATTCCAAGTGCACCAAAAGCCCAAAACCAGGGGTGTGCAAAGACAGCAGAGGGAGCTCTGTTGCCTCTGGAGTTGTGCAAGCAGCAATGCAAGACAGCAAATTAGAGGATGATTGGGAAAAGAAGCCTTCAGGATTGTAACTACTCTTCCTTGTTCAAATCTCCCTCGTGCTCTGCAAATAGTGCAGATATCCCTCATTTACTCTGGTTTTGGACCACGGTGGTGGTGTTGCAACAGCAGGAGTTATTGCTATGATTGCAGCACATTCACTACTATAAACTCAGGGCTTTCACTTTGATAATTGCTACGATATAGCAACAAATCTGGAGATAAACCTTTACAACCCACTGTATATCAAACCTCAGTCAATCTTTGCTTCTTGGTTACGCTCTGAGGGCACAAAGCTATCCAAAGGTCAGATTTGTTCCAAGTTCCATGTCCAACCAGTGCAGTGGACTCAAGGCAAGGAGTTGATCATTAACTGGATGCTAATGATGTAGTGATAGCTGGGTCTGCCCCATTCATGACTCTCACTGAGCCTCTCAGCCTGACAGGCTGCTTGTCACTTGTCCCTCCTGGTGTCAATCCAAACATTCAGCTTCACTTCACAGCACCCACTCACTGAAAGCCTTCACTGTGCACTGTTGATAAACCCAATATTTACCCACAGTTAAAAATTACCCAAATTTCTGCCTGTTAAAAATTAAAAACCCACCTTGGTTAAAATTGAAGTGGGAAGTGCCCCACGATTCATTCCTTGTCCCCAGCCGCAGTTTCACCGCTGTTTAAAGCAGCAGTTTGGGAGGTGAGAGGGTTTGTGACTTTCACGTCCTTAATTAAAGTGGGAAGTAAACCTGCATTTCATTCCTCATCCTCTGCCACAGTTTCACCGCCATTTAAAACTTTGCTGGCGGCACCAGGGAGATGGTTTCTCCACACCCAGGATTTCTTTCTCTTGCCTCCTGTGTTGTGTTTTTCCTGCTGCTGGGGCTCTCTTGTGAAGGTGGGAAGCTCCTGGTCGTACCCATTGATGGCAGCCACTGGCTCAGCATGCGCCCGGTCGTGGAGCAGCTCCGGCACAGGGGACATGACCTCGTGGTGGTTGCGCCAGAGGTAAACCTGCGGATCCATTCGTCCCCTCTTTACACCTTGAAAACATACCCTGTGTCCTACACCAAGGAGTTTGTGGAGGCAGAGTTTAAACAGATGGGCCACAGGAGTTTCACGCGGCAACCCTTCTTGGAAAAGCTCTCCAAAATAGCAAATTTTACAGCCATGTTCTTGGATTCCTGCAAACGTCTCCTGTCCGACAAAGACCTGATCAAATACCTTGAGGGAAGCAAATTTGACGCCGTCTTTATGGATCCGTTCTTTCCGTGCGGGCAGATATTGGCGGAACATCTCTCCCTGCCTTCCGTGTACTTCCTGCGGGGGCTGCCGTGCGGCCTGGACTTGCAGGCCATGCTGTGTCCCAGCCCTCCTTCCTACGTCCCGCGGTTCTTCACCCGCTCCACAGACCGCATGTCATTCCCACAGCGCTTGGGCAACCTTCTGGCCACCCTGGGCAGCTCCCTGGCCTGCACAGTCCTTTACTCCCCCTATGATCCCTTGATCCGGGAATTCCTGCGGCGGGAGGCGACCGTGCCCGAGCTGTTCAGCCACGCTGCTGTCTGGCTCATGAAATACGACTTTGTCTTTGAGTACACCAGGCCGCTCATGCCCAATATGGTCTTGGTCGGAGGCATAGGCTGCACTCGGGGAAACAAATTAACTCAGGTTAGTTCCTGTTTTTTTCCCTAGTTTAGCTGTGGGTGCACTGTGGGCCCTCTCCAGGAGATGGAGCTCCCAGGCAGGAATCAACAATGACAGGTGAAAGTGGCTGGGAAAGCACCTGGCACCTCTGCATCCATCCCTTGAGCAGTGAGGAGTGAGTTACTTTCTGGGACACCTCTGCATTCTCAGACAAACCTGTGAAAAAAAAAAAAAACCAAACCAAAAACGAACAACTTTTCCCATTTTCCCCTGTGTTTCCATTCCCCTTCCCTTCTTCCTGTCTACAGCTTCCTTTAGAGGGGCAGTGGAGGGGCAGCTCCCATCACTGCTCTCTGTGTCCAGGGACAGGACCCGAAGGAATGGCTGGAGCTGTGCCAGGAGAGGTTTGGGTTGGATATCAGGAAAAGGTTCTTCCCCCCTTCCAGAGGGTGGTGTGGCACTGACCAGGCTCCCCAGGGAATGGTCACTGCCCCAAGGCTGCCAGAGCTCCAGGAGCATTTGGACAACGCTCTCAGGCACAGAGTGGGACTGTTGGGGTGTCTGTGCAGAGCCAGGAGTTTGACTGGATGATTCTTGTGAATCCTTTCCAACTGAGGATATTCCATGAACTTCAGACAGTTCAGGCAGGTCTGAATGAAACCCCCACCACCAGTGAAACAGCAATTCTGCCACTTTTGTGTAAAATACTCTGGACTGTAACTGCATTTTGCTTGAACTGTGCCAAACTTCCTCAATATGTGATATCTCCTGCTTTCCACTAAGAAATCCTCCTAATTCTCTCTTATTTTTCCATGAGTTTCCACTGCAGATACTTCCTCAAGGTGGTGAGTAGTACCCGCTGAGATGAGCAGGTGCTAATCAGAAGTATTACTAAAATAACCTGCATATTCCCAAAGTGGGGCTGCAAAAAGTTTCTTCATAGTAGGAGCACTTCTGAGCAGAAAGTCGGACCTTGCGATGCAAAAACATTTAAAAAACAGAGTAAAACTGCTGTGACTGGTCCTACAGAATGTAAATAGGGTTGAATATGCCTCTAGACAGCCACAAAAATATGGAAAAGAGCATAAACTGAGAGAGTCAGTCTCCATGGCAGGGGGTTGGAATGAGAGGATCTTTAAAGTCCCTGCCAACCCAAAGCATTCCATGGTTCTATGATTATCCCCTCAGATCCTAGAGATAACAAGGCAATTGCCAGACTTACAGGAACATTTAGTTCATTTTCTTCCACTTACTTAACTCTGATGCCTGCAACAATTTCCTTCAGTTTTGCCTTTCCTTCCTTGGCCTGACCAAACATTTTTCTATGTCAAAGAATTTTTGCTCCAGCCTTAGGCTATTTTTTCTGCTTCACTGCAATCCTTTTGTTCTTGGATTCCAGTGCTAGATCTCAGTCTATTATTTAAATCACTCAAGCAAAATAGATACAAAACTAGCAGCAGTTCAATGTTATCATACTCAAAGCAGATACAATGAATCCAGATACTAGAAATTTGAGTTATCTGCTGTCAGAACCCAAATCATTCTGGGATTCCATTAACTGACCTCCTTAATTGGTCCAGCATCATTTCTATGGCACAGAAACTGATGTCTTTGAGCAGACAAGTTACAAGTCTGTTGAAAAGGCAATTTAAATTTCCATAATGAATCTCAGTTCAGGCCTCTCTATGACTTTGTTCATCCACCTGTGCCCATTTTTATTTCCCCAGGACTCATTTTTCTGTAGCATCACAGAACAGGTTGGGTTGGAAAGGACCTTAAACGTCACCATGTTCCACTCCCTGCCATGGGAAGGGACACCTTCCACTATCCCAGGTTCCTCCAAGCGGCATCCAACCTGGCCTTAGACACTTCCAGGGATGGGGCAGCCACAGCTTCTCTGGGCAACCTGTGCCAGGGCCTCCCCACCCTCACAGGGAACAATTTCTTCCTAATATCTAATGCAAATTTCCCATTTTTTATTTTGAACCCATTACTCCCTGTCCGGTTTCTGATGATCCTCTCCCTTGACCTGCCAGCTGTGCTGATGCAGATCTATAAAAACTCATTTTCCTGATCCTAATTTTGTTGTGCTGACCATTGAATTTATTACCTTTCCAGGGAGTTTTGTGGGAACATGGCAGCAATTCCAACCTCTGTCGTGGGAAGGACTTTGACTAAAGGCTTGCTTTCCCTTGGCAGGAGTTTGAAGCCATGGTGAACGCCTCTGGAGAACACGGCATCGTTGTCTTCTCGCTGGGCTCCATGGTCTCTGAGATTCCCATGAAGAAAGCCATAGAAATCGCGGAGGCCTTGGGAACAGTCCCTCAGACGGTACCATTTCCCTCTTCCCCTTCCAGCACAGCAACTCCACACAGTTTTCAGGTCCTCCCTCCCTTCTACTGCTGGGATCTGACGTGGGGTTTTCTTCCCTTGCCAGGTCTTGTGGCGATACACAGGACAGGCACCCCCCAACCTGCCCAAGAACGTGAAGCTCGTCAAGTGGCTGCCTCAGAACGACCTCCTGGGTAAGTCTGAGACACCTGGGGTGACACCAAGGGGTTTCTATTACTCCAGGGCTGCTGTTGTAAGGCCCCAAGAGCATTATCTGTGGGTCAGGTGTGAGTTACCACGCCCCTCACTCCATCACTGTGGGTCACAGACCTTCCTTACAGCCTTTGCTGTTGGAGCCAGAGCTTGTCCTTTAGAAACTTAGCTGGAAATTGCTGAATTATGCAACAACTCTGTTTGGAAAGGTTTTCCAGCACTTGAGTACTAGTCAAAACCAGGAGTCTTTATCCCTGACTAACCAGCCTCAACACCCACCTGTGTTTTTGTCATGTCTTCTGGACCAAAAAGAAAACTTATGGTCCCCAAGTGAGCACTTCTAGACAGGTCTTTAGGCTTTTAAAGTGTTGCCAGGAGAGCATTTGTTGGTTAGACAACAGGCTGGGCTGTGAGAGACTTTCACAACTAGCAAATGGAAGAGGTGGTAAAAAAGTAATCAATGGTAACATCCTCTTTAACCTCTCCTGGCTCTGGTTTAATCCTAAAACCTGAGAAGTCTTGCAGGATTACCCAAAACCAAGACAGAGGTCTGCAGCCTTCCAATCCCTAAGTCTGGTCATGAGGGATGATGCTCACAACAGCCCCAAATCCTTGATTTATACCAACCACAGCCCTCTTCTGTGCAGGTTTTTTTCCCCAGGGATGTGTTGCTGGGAGTCAGTAAATCCAATTGCTGATCAAGCCTGTGTTTCCCTCCACAGCCCACCCCAAGACTCGTGCCTTTATCACCCACGGAGGCTCCCATGGGGTTTATGAGGGAATATGCAACGCTGTGCCCATGGTGCTGATGCCTCTGTTTGGAGACCAGATGGACAACGCCAAGCGTGTGGAGTCCCGGGGAGCAGGGCTGACCCTGAACATCCTGGAAATGACTTCCAAGGACATCTCCACCGCCCTGAAAGCAGTGATCAACGACAAAAAGTCAGTAACAGAGACACAGCCTCCCTCCTTCCTATTGGGTAGCTCCAGCACCTTCACTCCCAGCTTAATATGATGTTAATTTGGTTTTGAGTGGTTTATCATATCAGAATTATAGATTTGTTATCAGCTTCTTCCACTGAGAAGCTGATGCTTGCCCTGGGCTAACCTCAGCCTGTCCCTGTAAAACCAGTAGGTGACAAGGAGTGGCTGAGAGGGGAGGATGCAGGGATCAGAGGAGATAGGTTATAAAAGCAGTGGGAGAAATCAAGTTGCCCAAAGATGTGTCACCTTTTAAAGCCAATTTTACCAGGCAGTGATGGAGAGGGCTCTGACACAACACAGCAGAAAAGGGACATGTGGCAAACAGCTTTTGTTCCCCAGACCTGTGGTGACACAGGTCAGTGGGAATCCTGAAAAGTTTGGCTGATTTTCTTTGCATGAGGCTTGCCCAGAGGTGCTGCCTGTACAGCAGCAGGGGGAGGGAGGCAAGTGGCAGTGGCTTGGAGTACTCCAGAGGCTGTGCTCCAGCAGGAATTATTTCCTTCCAGCTGGCAGGGTTTACCAAACATATTTATCACTGATTTATCTTACAGGTGAGTTTTCTCAGGCACTTTTCCCCTCCTAGTGCTCATAAGGAATTGTATGAGCACGGAGAGCTGCCAGCTGGCTCAGCAAGGTTGGACAATTCCAGCACGGAGCAGGAGGAACATGCAGGGATACACTGAGGAAGTACAGGGAACATCAGAGTGTTGCAATCAGCATGCCCAGGGTGTTTAAAGGCATCACAGAGATTTCTTTAAGAAATAAGAGCTTTTCCCTACTCCCATTCTCTGCTGTCATAAGAGGCTGCCAAGGACTAAGAAACTCCATCACATTCCTGAGAAATAACACCTTACTGACACTGTCCCCTAACCATGGTTTTTACAGCAATAATAGCAGTAATACTGCTACTACTGATAGTAACAACAACAACAACAATGCAGCTTGAAAAGCTTTGCTACACACAGTCTCACTTTTCAGCCAGACACCTTCACCCCAGAGATTTTTATGAGAACTCAAACTAAGCTTTCCTTTTGGAAACAGCACTTTCTAGTCCTGTAGCTTTGCCATAATCCTTCTTAAGGGGTGGGAATGCAGGGGGGAAATACCATCAGAGAATCTCTCAGGGGACCATCAGACAACTGACATTGCATCCCCTTTTTTGTGGGGGCTCAGTAGCACCAATCATTGCACAGAGAAGCTGTGGCTGCCCTATCCCTGGAAGTGCCCAGGGCTGGATGGGGTTTGGAGCAACCTGTTCTGGTGGAAGGTGTCCCTGCCTGTGACTCATGGGATGAGCTTTAAGGCTCTTCCAACCCGACCTATCCTGAGATTGTGTGTTTGACAACCCCCAACCCCTTGTCTTGGCAGGTACAAAGAGAACATCCAGCGCCTCTCAGAGCTGCACCTGGACAGGCCCATCCACCCCCTGGACCTGGCTGTGCACTGGGTGGAGTTTGTGATGAGGCACAAAGGGGCCCCTCACCTGCGCCCCGCTGCCCACGACCTCAACTGGTTCCAGTACCACTCGCTGGACGTCATCGCCTTCCTCGCGGCCGTGGTGTTCCTCTCCCTCTTCATCTCCTTCAAGTGCTGCCTGTGCTGCTGCCGCAGGTGCTTCTGCAAGAAGGGAAGAATAAGGAAGCAAGCCAAAGCCAAGGCCCACTAGCACGTGCAGCCAGTGGTAGGGGACAAAGCGTCTGCTCCAGACCAGCAGGGTCAGAGAACAGCTCAAATCTCATTACAATAAATTCTGATTTTCCGTCAAGAAATCACAGTGATCCTTTAAAATTGCACCACAAGAGGGGTTGTTCCACTGATATAATTTTGGCCTTTAATTAAGAATGGGTTGATAAAAATGCCTTGTGTAGGAGTGCTTCAGTCACTTGGGAAGGTCTGAGTGTGAAATCCAAGGCTCCTGGCTTCCACCTCTTGTTGTACAGAGGACTCACAGTGACTTTGTATTTTAATCTCTACGTGCAGCAAAGATATGTAGGGATTTCGGAGGACTTCATGGCCTCTAGGAGAACCACCTGTCAGATTTCTGTTTGAAATCTCTGAATAGCTGCTGTTGTGGGAGAGGCAAATGTTATACACTCACAATACCTGTCACAGAAACCAAGCTCGATGCACTTCTTTGTGTGTGTTCACAAGACCCTGAACAAAACCAAGGCTTCTGGCAGGGAAGCTGCTGTTAAACCACTGATGTTTCACCCAAATTCCCCATCAGGCAGATGTGCTGTACCTGAAGCTCACCTGTTGCTGATGAGATCTTTGTAAGCATTGCTTATAGACCCCAACTGATTTGCTCTTTGTAAGTGATGCTTAGGTAAAGACCCAAACCCCAGCCCTACAAATAAACTCCAAATATTAAAAATAAGGCTCCTGTGTTTTCTACCTTGAGAGAGATGGGGGTGGACACTTCTTTGTTCATGGAAAAAGAGCTGGAGAAGGGAAAGATTCAATCCCCCACAGTGTGAAAGCCACCTTGATGCACAAAACCCCCTTCCCAGCATTCCTGTCCTGCTGCCTGGTGACTTGGTCCTTGCTGAGAGGTGACATCCCGAGGCTGCCACAGTTCCCAGGTGAATATTCCGGGCTCAAAACTGGGGTATCCCAGTACAGCACAACAGCACAGGTATCCTGCTGAGTACCTGGTGCTGCTGTTTTCTCTGGCTGTTTGGAAAAGCAGAAACTTCAGAGAAAGCTGTGGAGTTCAAGACAGTCTCTGTCCTCAGCCTGTCCCCATTGCAGTGCCCAAATCTCCTGGACACCCACACCACCCACAGCCTGTGCAGCACTGATGCCATCTGTGGCTTTCCTTCCCCTCCTGCTGCCCACCACAAACTGAAGGAAACCTTTCTTTGGGATGTGCAGACTCCCCATGGTGTCTGAGGACTGACCTGCTTTGAGAACACAGATTCTGCAGCTCCACACATTCCTGAAGTGACAGCTCTTGCTGTCCCCGTGGTCCTGACTGGAGCCAGGTGACAGCAGTGCAGCTGGAAGTGAGACCCAGCGAGGCCTCTCAGTGCTGTCACACCACCAGCCACAGTGGCTTCAGTCTTCTCTGAGCATCACTGGCTCCCAGCAGTGTCCAATACCAAAAAAAAAAACACTTTAAAATATTCTTGAGGAGAAGTTCTGCTGCAAGCTGGCTCTGGATCAACCCAGTGACTTTCTCTGCATGGACAAGGGGAAAACCCTTTGATTTCAGAGCAGAGGAACAGAATTAAGGAAAAAATATACAAATATCCCAATTGCAGCTCAATCCCTGCTGTGCAGGGGAAGGAAAACTAAGAGAAAGGAAGTTTCAAAATGCCCATCCTGTGACTAATTTAATTCCAGAAATATTTTTAACACACCCAAAAAAAAAACCCCCAAGCAGCAGAAACCAGGTATCGTCGTCTTCCTCCTCCCTTCACTCTCCTTGGCCTCACTATTCTATCCTGCTCTGTATTTTCCCTTGGAGAAATGATGTGCAGGGCCAGGGCTAGACAAGCATATCTGTGCCCAGCAGAGGACACTCTGGGATCACCAGCAGGCAGGAGTAAGGAAAAGGCCACCTTTCCCACCAAGCCAGCCCAGGGGGGTGGGTGGAATTCCACAGCGACTTGTTTATCCCCCTGTGCTCCAGGAACATGGACACTGCTGCCAGGAGAGGATTTTCAGAGTGAATTAGGAACCAAAGCACTAGGGACAAGCAGCTTCGGGGCAGAGGAAGGAGCTGGATCATCACCATAGCTTGGTCCTCTCAAACCTTCCCAAGGGAAGGGTTAATCAGGGGGTGATGTCCCCTCTCACTGCCCCTTAATGGGGGGCCATACAGAGCCATGCAGCCCCTTAAACAGGGCAGAGCCTCCAGCCCAGCTTCCCTTCCTGGGAAATGGAGAAATCTACACCCACAATCCCTTTTTTAGCACCAGGGCCTAGACTGGGGCACTTCCCAAAAGGGGAAACTGAGGCAGGGCCAAAAACTGCTCCTCTCCCCAGGCTCCCCAGGCACTGCAGCCTGAGCTTTTCCTGCAAACCCTTCAGATCTCTGGGGAAAGACAGCAGCCAAAAGGCCCAGCGATACAAGCACTGCCCACCTCAGCAACCCCCTCCACTCAGAGCTGGGGTTTTCTGCTCCCACCCAAGGAGCTTTTTAGTGTTTGTTGTATTTTTGCCTGGATTTTAACATCCAGAAAGAATGGGAAAGAACCGGTGGGAGGCAGTGCTGCTTCCCAGCTCTTCTGGAGCTTCTCAGAACCCCCTGACTATAAAATATGGCCATGAGGCTCTTTGGCTTTGGGATGGGGCATCTTGGGGGACACAGCAGCCCTGGCTCCAGGGGGAGATGCAGTCAGCATTTCTCCCTGTTTCCCACCAGCCAGACCACGGGAAATGACAGGAATTGCTGGCATTTTTCTGCAGCCACAGGGTTTCTCAGCCTCAGCCCAGTCCTCCAGCGCTCAAGGAAAGAGTGAAGTTTTTCCACTGCCACAGGAGCTCCGGGTGGCTCTTGGGCTCCTCCACCTCACCACTGTGGGAGTCCATGGAGACCACTGGCCCATAGGGACACACCAGGTTGCTCCAAGCCCTGTCCATCCTGGCCTTGGACAATTCCAGGGATGGGGCAGCCACAGCTTCTCTGGGCAACCTGTGCCACAGCCTCACCACCTTCACAGCAAAAAATTTCTTCCTAAGATTCCATCTAAACCTATTCCCTGTCAGCTTAAAGGCATTCCTCCTTTGAAATATGTGCTTATAAATAAATATCCTCATTATTCACAGACACAGGAGCACTCCCTCTTCCTTACCTGTGCCTTGTTTCTCACTTTGGGAAATCACTGGAGGCATGAGATGACAAGATGTGGAGTGCGTCCCACTTCCCTGAGGAGCGTGGATGAGGGAAGCCAACCTGCCAGGAGCAGCACCAGCCTCATTTAACAAAAACTACACCAAAACCATATGCATCCACAAAAAAAATTGCATTGGGACTGCAGCTGTGATGGTCCAGACCCCTGTGCTCCTCCCTGAGAGGAGTTGCTGGGAAGAACAACAGACAGTCCCATCCTTGGGAACTGATTGAGGCAGCCTCACATGCCTTGGCCCCTGCATCATTCCCCAGAGTGATCCCTGCAGCATTCCAGAGGGCTTGGCACTGGAAATGTCCCATCCCATGGCAGCTTGGGTTCCCAGCCCTGCCTGAGGATGACAGGGCGCTGACACCAGCAAGCCCAGGTACTTTTAGGGGCAGCAGCTACACAGCCCTCAGAGTAATTATCACCTGCAGAGGTGTTTATAGGAGTTATTTATAGGTGAGCCTGATAAAACCTGGGGAAAAGCGATTGCCAAAATGACTTCAGCACAAACGGCAGGACAGCCTTCAAATGGCTGACAACCTTTTCAGGGAAGAAATTTTTCCTGATATCCAACCTGAACCTCCCCTGGCACAATCTGAGATTATTTCCTCTCGTCCTGTCCCCTGGGAGGAGAGCCTGACCCCCACCTGGCTGCACCCTCCTGACAGGGAGTTGTGGAGAGCCAGAAGGTCACACCTCACCCAGAAAGCCACCGTCACACAATTCTGCTGTGACAGGAAATACCAAGCACTCCCAGCATCAATTCCCTTTCTATTAAGGAAGGGTGAAAGGTCTCATAGGCCAGATCTGGTTGCTTAGGATGATAAAATCAAGTCATCAAGCAAATCCCAAATCCCCCAAGCCAGATCCTGCCTGGAAGGGGATGCCACAACCAGCGTCACTCCCAGTGTTAAACAGCAACAAAACTCACACCTTCCTCCCCCCAGCCAGAGCCTCCCTCCTGCTCACTTCCACCCCAAATCGGGCAATCAGACACCCCTTGCACAGCTGACAGCTCCTCGGGACAGCCTGTGGGAAAAACAAGCCTTTACATCCTTTGCTTTCCCCTCCCATTACAATAAACCCTCCCTCTAAAGGTGTCATTTGCTGCTCAGAAGTCCTCCAATGAATTAAACCTGCTGAGCTGTGAAGAGGTGAGCCCCAGGGAATGCTTTGGATAAAACTTGTTACCAAAAAACAAAAAAAAAGGGGCTTTTGAAAGGAGCCTTGAGTAGCTCACGCTGTGAACGTGGAATGGGAGCCGCATTTCCCGGGATGATCACCATCTCCGCTAATTTCCAGCCATTCATGCCCCTTTTTTATGAGGGAACCGGCCTGATTAAGTCACCTTGGGCTATTAAGGTAAAACAATTAAGAATCCAGCAAACAAGGAAACCCAAACCTGGAACGGGACAGCTGAACCAGATGTGCTCAGGATGCCAGCAAATCCCAGCGCCCGGGGCAGAATTCCAGCTGATCCATTGTGATCCTCGCTGAAGATGTTTCCTACCACGGTTTTCCACACAGCAAACCATCACGCCTCCACCCGGCACAGGGATATGGCCCTGGGAGGAGGCCGGATGCAGGGGACAGCCCTGGGAAAGGTGGGATTTGGTGGCAAAAGAAACCTGAGGAAGACCTGGGAGCAACCCTTGGACCAACTCTGCTCCTCAGAGCACTCACAACCAGCTCCTCAAGTTGTGATCTGATAATCCACAACAGGCTTTTAATTAAGAGCTGGGAAGGAAGCAAATCCATGGATTTTCAGTAGGGATTTCTAGGGATGAAAAAAACGCCCAGGGTCTTTCATCACAGGCTCCAGCTTTCCCTGCAAAGTACGCTTTGTGTGGAGACACTGACCACCCAGGGGTGGCTTTCCTTTCCCTTCCCCTCCTGACACATCTCCTTCAGCCTTTTGGTGCTGGATGAGCCCATGGAAGATGATCCTTCGCTTGTGATGGCTGAAGCAGAGCAGAAAATGCTGTGGATGCATTGGCCAGGTGACCCGTGCTGAAGCCCTTTGTTCCCTGGATTGGCCCGAGGAATAAAAAACCAAATCCTTTCCTTGAAGCTGAAATATTTGTGGGAGTCAGGCAGCACGGAAGCAGGCAATAGGGAACTCCCTAAATCATCTGGCTGGTGTCCTTATTTCCCAGACCAGGGCAAGAAGGCACAAGGCAGGGTATCCAGGGTGGGGCATCACCTGTATCCATCCCACAGTGCTGGGAAAGACAGGAAGGGGCTGAGAATCCCAGCAGAAACCAGGGTTTTGTGCAAATAATTCAGAAATAATTCAGAGAAAGCCCCAGCAGACCATGGCTGGGACATCAGGACATCACCTCACCAGGGATACCTGGGCTGGAGGGGGAATTTTGTGCCTCACTACGTTGTGAAGCTTTTTAGCTGTTGGAAATGAGGGAGAATAAAGCAAGGCAATGGGATGCACAGCTGTCTACTCTGGGATTGCCATTTCCCTGTTATTCTTCGGGCTGCTGCAGGGCTCCCCTGCCATCCTCCTCTGGGGTCATGGATCCATCCTGTTACCTCTTCACCCCTGGCAAACACCCGGATATTTCCCTTTCGTGGCTTGGGATCTGACCTCCACTGGGATTGGGAGACCACAGCTGCCTTGGCTAAACACAAGGATGTTTTCTCCAGTCAGAAAGCAACCAGGATAACACCTCTGTGCCAAAACAAACCCTGCAACCCAATCTTTTCCTACTCCAAGAAGTTTCTTACCTGGAGACTGAGCACAAGCAAGTTTGGGAGGTGAAATTGTTTCCAGCCACTTTTCCCTGGAAAAGGTGGGATGGAAAGGGTAAGGGGAGGAGATGGGATTGAGCCCAGCCCCAGAGGACTGCTGGCTCTAGATTTTGGCACAGTGGAAACCCCACTAAATTAATCCCACTCATCCATGCTGCTTGGGGATGGAGAGACAACAGCAGATGACATCTAACCGGGAGCACTGGAGAGCAACAGCTTTAATTGGATTTTTTTTTCCCAAAACTCTTTGTTCTTTAAAAAAAGAAAAAATAGAAAAAATGCATTAAACAGTAAGTACAATAACCAGTTACTGCACAAAGGGTAGCAATGCAAAGCCCAGACAGATTTTTAGAAGGGCTTGACTCTTAGCAGGCTGAAGGCACCTGAAGGACACATTCCCAATCCCAGCAGGTGAGGAAGGACTGGATTTCAGACCAAAACCAGGGAAAAATTAATGCAGCCTCACTCCAAAAGCCCCAAAACGTGCTGGCCATGGTCCCAGGGGGCTGGGGGAGGGCACAGGGTGTTGAGGAGCTGAGCACAGCACGTTTGAGGCAGCTGCTGAAATGCCAAGGTGGGTATTCAGAGTACCTGAGGTAGATAGGAAAACCAAAGGGGGGTAAAATAAAATGCTGGAATTATCCCTGGATCACAGGAGGCTCAAACTCCTGCCTTCTCCTGCTGCTGACACCATCCCCAGCACAGCCTTCTGTAGAGCTCTGGAATTTGCCAGGAGAAGGGGAAAGCCAAGATTTGGGTAAAACCCCAGGGAAAAGGCATCCTGTTGCCTGCACATGAAGGTCATCCTCACTGCAACAGGGATTTTAGCTCCTGCCTGGAAAAAATGTGCTCCTGGGGTGCCTCAGGGAGAGAGAAAGGGCTGCTGACAGACCCTCCCTCTGTGCTATGTTGAGTTGCTGTGTTGAGGAAACTCCTTAAAGTCTCTGAGGAGAAATTTCAGGTGCTGTTCACTGCTTGGGTGTCCACGGAGAGGGATCACTTCTGGGGATGGGGTTTTGGGAGGAGGAAAGGACACCATTCCCTCCCAAGACCGCCGTGCCAGCACCATCTGCCAGATGCCTTTCCTACTCTTTCTTCCATTATTTTTTAAATTAACCTGAAAAAAAAATCACCCTTTAACAACCAACCATCCTCTTGTAGCAGCTTTTCACTAAAAGGAGACTTTGCACTTAAAATAATCTTTCTGTGCAAAAATATTTCCCTCCCACGTGAAATATCTGAAAGCAGGGGAGCAGCAGGAAAAAGGGAGGTTGTTAAAAAATTTGGATATAAAAGCAACAGGGTGAAAAAATATGGGCACTGGGTGCCACAAATACTGAGCCGGTTGGCACTATGTTTATAGCAAAGATTATTTACAAAAGTTTAACTGGATTTGAGGAGCCTTGAAGCCCTTAGAAATCAATGGCAAAGAACATTAAATCACATGGAGCAGTTGGAACATCCCCAGTGAACTCAGATTTCAAATGAGGAGAAAGATTCTCTCTTTTCCCTCTTTTTTTTTGCCTGTGAAGGGATTATATGGATGACAACAATTCCCTCCCCTTTTCTGGCCTCTTCCCCAGAGCAGGAGCATCTGGGGAGTTTGATTCCCTCTCACCATCCTCCTGGTCCATTTCCCAACGAGGTCTCTGGCAAACCCCAAACCTCCAGCTTCTTCCAGAGGTGTCCTGCACCACATCCAGGTGGGATGAAGTGGAAGGGGCAGTGGCCACTGGTTAAAAACAGGAACAGGCAACGAGCATCTCCCTGTCCACAAACAAGAAAATGCCTGTCTGCAGAGACATGAAAATAACCCAAAAATCAACCAAAGGGCTCACAGGGCCTGTGAATAAAGTTTAAAAAAAGGTCTTTTTTGGTGCAAGGTGCTGCTAAGGCTAAGCATATCCCAAATTTAACACATCCCAGGTTCTTATGGTGCTTTAGTCACAGCTGGTAGCCAAAACCTGTCCATGGTGGGGAGGGCATTTACTGTGCTTCCTCTTAAAATATGTCTTTACAGGACTCATATTTGTCTCAAAAACCATAATTTAAAAGTGGTTTCTACGACCTAAAAAAATCAATCACAGCCTTCCCCCCCAGTGCCCCCAAAGTGGTTACAACTTTTACTGCTCGTTACAAAAATTAAACTTTTATTTGTAAATGCCTAAAAAACGTGATCTCTTTTGGGATCCCTCCCCACACCCTCACCCCCTTGAGAGTTTGTTTTTTTAAGTAAGAAATAGTTTAACTGGATGAAAAGCCATCCCATTCTGGATGAATTCCCATCAAGGAGGAATGTCTCCTGCAGATTTCCAGTCCTGGTGGAGAACTTGCAAACTTTGGCCTCTTAAAACCTGGGGAGAGCAACCTCCACTTGTTCTTTTCAAAGTCAACTGCTTAAAAAAGAGGGGAAAAAAGCACAGGAAAAAGATTCCCATCCAAGGAGACGTGGACAAACATGGGCTAGATGGCAAAATCCTCATGGTCCTGGGGGCTGAAGGCAGCTGCCCGCAGCATGTCCAAGGAGTTGACAAGGATCAGGGTGCCCGTGAGGTGCTTCCAACGCTTGGTGATGGGGTTCTTCATCTTGTCCAGCCCCGTGTGCAGCTCCTGGATGACGTCCCGGTAGCTGTCACCCATCTGGCTGCTCCAGGTGAGAAGGAAGTCATACGCCGGCTTCCACATGGCCTGGGGTGAGGGGGCAGATGTGGGAAGGGAGCAGAACTCAGCCAGGATCCCAGAACGAGCACATTCCCGGGAAAACACCCCCCAAACTCCCGACACACCCAAATCCCTGTGATCCTCCAAGAAGAGTGTGCTCTGGAGGTACCTCCAGAGAAACACAGGATAATTTGGGTTGGAAACAACCTTTAAGACCATTGAGTCCAACCCTCTACCTGGAGGGCTTGGCAGTGTGGGGTGAATGGCTGGACTCGACCTTAAGGATCTTTTCCAACCGAAATATCTCCAGGATCTGCAAGCCAGGGGCCCTGGGGAGGCCAAGGCCTCTCACCTCGCTGTCCACCGTCCCCGTCTTGTCGCGGTGCGGGGCCTCGTAGGCGTCCATCTGCTGCTTGGAGACCTTGGCCAGCTTCTCGGCCAGCTCCCGCCAGCGCTGGGCCACCTCCACGGCCGTGGTCAGCAGCACGAAGTCCTGGATCAGCCGCACCACCAGGCCCTGGCAGTCCATCTTCAGCAGGGCCTGGAGGACAGGGGGGAGAAGCAAGCAGGGAGTCAAGGCTGCTGGTGGGTGGCAGGTGACAAGTCCCTCCAGGAGCATCCCAAAAATCCTCCCGCCCCCTTGCTGGCGACAGCTGGTGAAATTAGGCCACCAGGCTTTGCAGGAGAGTAATCCCACTAATTGAACAAAGCACTCGACCCTTCTTTGAGGGGGTTTGCAGCCAACACAGCCTCATCTTCCAGGCACCGCTCCTGAGATGTCCAGGCCCCACCTTAAGCAGTTTAAAGCATCCTGGGGGCTGAAGGCAACAGATGCTTTTAATCAAGAGAACTAATCCAGCACAGAGCAACTCCATCCCAGAGCAGCACCATCCTTCAGAGCACTGGGCAAGGCACAACCAGGACATTTTGTGACGGGACCTGGACATCTGCCCTGTGAGGTGATGGGCTGGAGTGAGACCCAGGTGAAGGCTCAGACACCACAGGACCATTGCTCAGCCTGGGATGTTCTTCCTCTTCTCTGCCTTCTCCTCCTCCTTCTGCATCATTTGTCGACTTAAAAGCCAAGGTTTTCCACAAGTGGTTTTGAAGTGGAAAGTGGAACTGCAGCAGCCTGGGTTTTCTAGGTAGGAATAACTCAGCCAGGAAAAAAGGATGGAGTAGGGTCAGCTCCTGCCTTAAAGTATCAAACCACATTAAAATCCACTCAGAGTGGGATGAAGCTGCAGTAGGTGATAACCCACAGTGCAGCCCAGGAAAGGAAGGGTTTAATAGCAATTATCAGTATCAGAGGATGGGATCTGACTGACAGGATCATCATCCCACTCCCCAGGGCTCCCTCAGCCTCTGCCAGAGCCTCTGGACCACAACAATCACAGCATCAACCCCAGTCTTTGGGCAAATCCTACCCTGTCCCTCAAGTGGCTACAGGAAGGGGTTTTATATTATCAAAACACGGAAATCAAGCAAACAGACCCCACCCACTCCTTCAGAGCAGAACGGGGATGGTTATTATGGAAACCATGGATACGGTGGTTCCCCACATGGCCAGAATCCACCTTTCTGCCACCATGGGTCCTCTCCCAACACAGGGATCTGGGCAAACCCCAGCTGGTTTGGCTCTGGGGCAAAGAAGAGTTAAGTCCTGCCACTGGAGGTTTCACAGGGACAGTGGGGGGG